>JACVVK020000003.1:835000-867500 GCA_018292915.2 Batillaria attramentaria
CATAACCAAGGGTTTAGAAACACAGTGGCTGCTTTGTTAACCCTTTCCTAAAAAGCTGGCCATTGAAACTCCAGCATTTTAATTCGCTAAAAAAGCAAAGCAACGCAGCTGGAAACAGTCCTCACCACTATGCCCTTGAACTTACCAGCAACTTGATGCCCGATATCATTCGTACAGGCATGACGACACAAACTGATCGTGGGTTCATGTGCAGTCTTTATTTAAAGACTCCTGTTTGGCGAGTGTGCTAGTCTGTAGTGATTTTTGTTGTTATGAAAAAGCGTGATTTCGTGTTTTTTATTATTATTATTATTGTGCAGGTCAAGGCGCATGCCAGGGGACCGCAAGAAGAGGCACGCTGCCAGTGAAGCTGGGACTTTTTGCGCAGAGGTCGGGCACGAGTGACGTGAGTGGATTTGAGTGAACTGGCTTTCTGGCCTTAAATTGAAAGAACCTGCATTACTCCAGTGAGGCCTGAACGGAAAGACGACGTTGAATGTTTTTTTAACTCCTGTCAGGTGCGTGCCATTGAATGGTCTGTGCATGGTAATTTCTAGATTTAAAGATTTTTAGGGGTGACTATGATGCCTGAGGCTAAAAGGGAATATACAGGCATTTTGAACCCCTGTGCATTTGTGTTCTTTAACCTACACTCTTGGTCATGAACTTCCCATGAACCCCTGTGCATTTGTGTTCTTTGACCTACACTCTTGGTCATAAACTCCCCAAGGACACGCACCCCACTCCTATCTCTTTTCGGTCCTGAGGTCCAAATACCGCACCTCACCTTGACTGTAGTCATATAGGTGCTTGCTCCTTGGCGAGTATCTGTCTTTTGTCAGCGTGTTACACGATCCTGTTTAGCGACAATGAGCAAAGCACTCGCATTACTCGGGTCGCTGACTGCTGCCTTTCGCGGTGTTTTTCCGGGGAGACCGACACGATGTACACCTGATGTAGGGAAAGATAATCGATGCGAAGGTCTCTTGTTTCTATTTCACGCAAGACAGACATTCACGCTTACCGGCTGGATGGAGTGTTTTGGAGGCTTTCATTCCACTTTCATGGTTGTGAGTTCGTATAGGCGGGCTTGGCGGTAACGCGGTATAGTGGTAAGTAGAGGTATGAAAAGGTAGGGCTTTCAGTTACGTGAGAAGCGTGCCTTTATTTGCGGAGGGCGAGGAAGGGTGGATGTTTGGGAGTTTAACGTCCTTTTCCACCACATCCGGGTGATATCAAAGACGGGACAACGATGAAAAAGCCAGCACAAATATTTGGTCCCAGCCGGGATTCGAGCTCACGACCCGAGCACTGGAAGTCCAACGCTCTCCCATTCGGCCACCCAGGCTCGGAGGGCGAGGAAAAGGTGTGCGTGTGTGTGTGCGTGCGTGCGTGCGTGTCCTCTTCTGAAAGATTAACGGTATAAATATCCTGTGAGATGCATTACAGCATTCCCCACCCCCACCCCCACCCCGGTTGCCTATTCATCACCGCCCCCTCCCGTTCCGTACTCCTTCAAGCCCGAGATAAACTCACACAAACTATACACAAACAACCCGTTGTCCTCTTGTGTCCTCTAGATCACAGGCAGAGTGAAACTGAACCTAACCTGAATTAAAAACCCAATCAGGCAACTGCCGCACACTGACCACACATCAAGGCCACATGGACTCATCAGTTGCTGACAAGCTAGAAACAGACGCCGACAGGTTAATCGTACTGTGACCAGTTTAAGTCCGCGCGAGGCCAGGAAGCCAAGTGACCATCACACAATGCTCCTTAAAGTATCGATACGTACGACAGGCATACAGCAGCGTGAGGAAAACTTATCATTGAATGAGCTATATCTGTGCGTAAGAATCAGTCAGACTCACTTGAGACACAATATAGCGTCTGACACCATTGCGGTGACTCCGGCCGACATATTATATGTTGTTGTAAAAGCATACCGCGAGATGAGCCGGCTCGATGACGGTTATCATAGTTGGTGGCTATTTTTAGAAGATTTGTCGAGTGACTGTTCAGCAATGGACCGTAGACTTACAGAAAGTGTGTGTGTGTGTGTGTGTGTGTGTGTGTGTGTGTGTGTGTGTGTGTGTGTGTTGGGGGGGGGGGGTAATGTGTGTTTAGGAGTTTAACGTCCTTTTTCCACCACACATGGGTGATATTAAAGACGGAGCAACGAGAAAAAGGCCAGCACAAATATTTGGCCCCAGCCGGGATTCGAACTCACGACCCGAGCGTTGTAAGTCCAACGCTCTACCATTCGGCTATCCCGGCTCCCCGCCTAAAGAACGTCGTATTTCTCTACTGTTAGAAGCCACAACGTCACAAAACGGCCGCGGTGGCCGAAAAGAAGCATCCTTCTATCTGGCAAACAGCCGTACATACAGCTTCGAAAGCCGCAGTTTTCCATCTCACACGGCGTTATGAACATGAGACTTTGAAGACACTGTAGTTTACTGTACTCTGTAGTCATCTTAACTTGAAATGACCGGCGATATACAAATTATTTTTGCGTGTTATAGTAGCAAAAGGGATGATGACTTTAGGAAGGGTGGGTGGGTGTTTGGGGGTTTAACGTCCTTTTCCACCACATAGGGTGATGTCAAAGACGGGGCAACGATGAAAACGCCAGCACAAATATTTGGCCCCAGCCGGGATTGAACTCACGACCCGAGCATTAGAAGTCCAACGCTCTACCATTCGACCACCCCGGTTCCCCCTTTAGGAAGGAGTAGGTGTGACTGTCAGTAAACTGGGACTTGTAACAACTACTTGAAATTGTCCACTATACTGTAACAATAGTTAACTAATATTCAGGACAGTGGTATAGTATTGAGTTGACAGTGAAAGTCACTTAAAACAACAACAATAACAGCTTTCAGCTTTCTCAAGCATTCAGTCGGTGAGAAGATCTTTAACCACGCTCCGTCCGTCTTCACTAGTGAAACTGACCACAAACTTTGACAGACAGGCCCATAACCAACGTGTCACATCAAAGTGAGAAGCTGCGAACACAACCTTGTCACATTTCAGTCGACTTCTTCCTTTCCCCTTACGCTGTACCTAATCTTGTTACGACAAGCATCTAATTTTCAGGCGGTGCACCTCCGTAATTAATTGGTTATTACAGAAATTTCTCCTTCAGCCTTTCTCTGTCTTTACGGTGTTAACTCAGTTCGAATCAAGTAATTTATGCAGAAACCTATTCCCTGGCCCAAGCACAGAAGACCGGATGGTAAGTAAAACTTGAGTTAGAAGAACGTAACGCACTATACACACGCACAAAAAGAACAAAAGGACATAATGTGG
Organism: Batillaria attramentaria; assembly: GCA_018292915.2. NCBI lineage: Eukaryota > Metazoa > Mollusca > Gastropoda > Batillariidae > Batillaria > Batillaria attramentaria. The sequence goes on from JACVVK020000003.1 coordinate 838,316, forward strand.
TGGGCACAAAACTGTAAGAACGGGGTATCCACGCGCCCGGTACGTTATGTGTTAATCGTGATAATTTCAAACAGTGTAGGTCCGTTAAACGTTTATTAGTTGGGTGGTTATTGTAGGCATTTCACCTTTGGCCTTTCTGTGTGTTCTGTGTTATTTATGAATTCCTCCAGTGTATGTTCGCCCGGTTTGGCGCAGCCTCATCTACAGAGGAGTTGAGATTGCCGAGGGTCGAAGGCAAGCTGACGCAGAAGCGCAGAAGCGCTTCAATGCCCTTGCGAGCCGATTAATTTTAATTTGCTGGGCGTGCAAAATCATTACGTCTGACCCATGAGTGATCGGGGAGTGAGTGACTGAGTGTTTAGGGTTTAAAGCCGCGTAAGCACCTATTGAAAAACTAATTCGCGGCTGAATGTGCCTGCACTACGTGAAAAAAAAATGTAACGTTGGACAAATGATGCAAACTGGTCTACGGGGCAGTATACACCAAGGACATGCAGGGGACGCTGCACCTTCATGCTAGTCACAGGAAAGGGGCAGCATGACTTGCAAAGACAAAGCTGTCAACACGAGCACATCAACATCCAGCCTCACTTGCCCAACACTGCGGGAGAGACTTCCGCGCCAGAACTGTATTCATCAGTGACATCCGGGCACATCAAAACCAGTACTCCTAGAGCAGAAGTCGTGGTCCTGATTGACACTGATGAACGAACAACACATCCGTTCAACACGTATTATTTGGTTAGTTTTATTACAAAGAGTTCATCCTTGGCCTTTTCCTGTCTCTGCGGTGTCTTTATGGTAATTTCTGGACGGTAAAAAAGTCAACAGTGGAGTACTGCCGGTTGACCCGAGTACATAACTGAAGCTAAAGCGGCCATAAAGAGGTATCGTGCCGAGATGAAAAGAATTTTGATGAGCAGTTCTGTCTGGTCGACGTATTAGACGGTAAACCCGTATTACACGTTCGCTTAGACCGCGAAACGTAGAGAAGATAACAAGACTACTGTGTGCGTCGGGTTTGGGTTGGGTGGGGATGGGGGAGAGGGGGGTGGGAAGGAGGTGGAGGTCTATTTTTAGAGATCAGCTTTAGAGTCAGTTTCAAAAGTGTTCCTTCTGCTGTAGTAAGATCAAACAAGGCGGTTATACTAGAGAGACTGATTGGTTGGTTGGTTGTTTGGTTGTTTCGATCCTTTTCCACAAAGGAAGGCTGGTGTCCAATACGGTTAAAGGTTTCAAGGTTACAACTAAAGACCATGGTCTTTGATACAACTAAAACAACAACATCAACAACAACAACAACAACAACAAGTGCTACTGCTACTACTACTACTACTACTACTACTACTAAATTCTTGTCTCCAGGCCATGAATCATGAATCACAGTCACGACTTGAGCACAGTACAGACAGTCCATTGTCATACTAGAGCAAAGTTAAGTATGAGCGGGTTAAAAGTGCACACACACACACACACACACACACACACACACACACACACACACACACACACACACACACACACACACACACGCACTCTCCAGGACATTTATATAGCTCCCCTATCAGCACTGTTATTTTAATGTTATATATGCACATGTAATAAAACAAGAACATTTTTCGGAGCCGCTGCTATACAGCATGTAAATCACAAAGTGAAATAGGATTCAGTAGGATTAAAACATCCCACGTCTGTGACACGTATCAGTCTGAATTAATATATTGCCCACTGTAAACGTCACCTGACGCAAATTTCAACTCTATTTCACCCTCAGCTGCACAAAAATAACATTGAAAATGGCCATTGCGGTACAGTTCTGATAATAATAATAATAATAATAATAAATGGTATTTGTAAGGTGTATTTCTTTGGAATAAACTCAATGCGCCAATCACTCGCCGACACTCACGCACATTTTACAAACGATGGACAGACATACACTAGTGAAACTGACTAGTTACTGACACAAGAAATCACTGGAAGTCTTTCCAAGATTGCTCTTAAAAACAGACAGTGTGGGCGCATTTCTCAGATGTGCTGGCAGGGAATTCCAAAAGATGGGTGCGACAAAACTGAAAGAGCGCTCGTCAAAGGATTTCAGGTTGCGCTTGGGAATTTTGAGAAGCCTCTCGGACGACGACCGGAGTGATACCCTAAGTCTTACCCAGAGAGAGAGAGAGAGAGGGAGTGAGAGAGAGAGAGAGAGAGAGAGAGTGACTGACTGACTGACTGACACTTTAGTAAGAGGGCATGACAGGATCCATGTGAGGGTGGGTGGGTGGGTGTTTGGGGGTTTAACGGCCTTTTCCCACCACATAGGGTGATATCAAAGACGGGGCAACGATGAAGAAGCCAGCACAAATATTTGGCCCCAGCGGGGATCGAACTCACGACCCGAGCATTAGAAGTCCAACGCTCTACCATTCGACCACCCCGGCTCCCCGGACCCATGTGAACCAAACCAACACCGGCACAGTCTCTAATATGATGTATGATCTATGTATGAGTTTTGTGGCGTTACCTTCATTCGTTTCTGTTTTACAGCACCAGTGACACTACGTCCGATACAACCCTCGTAATAACGGGTTTCTATGCAGCACTAGAGAAATAGAAAATGTATCTCAAAACACTACAGATACTGTAGAAACAGACTGCGAACAAAACGAAACTCGTCCAATTATTGTGAGGTTAGGTATGGTTTTCTCACAGATTCCATGGCCCATAAGACGACACTAGGGAGAGTGCTGAGAAACGGGGTGGAGTGCGTATGAACTTTTCCGAGCCCGGAGACACCATCTTGAATTGGAATGAACTGGCACACTCGGCAAACGCTGTCACCAGCTGCATAGTATGATATGCTTTCTGTTGCCAGTGACGCGCAGGTTGAAACTGATCTCATTACAAGACGGGACTGACTTTCGACCGTCGCACCGCTTCCGGAAGTTCGTGCGATCAGCTTACACAACACTAACAGCTTCCGGGGAATGTACTGAGTAACAATTCTGCTAAATATAATACAGAATTTTTGCCCCTGTTAAAATTTGTAAGCAGGGAAAAAAGTAATGGTAATCTGGGGTTGTGTGTTGGCTTTGTAAATAAGTTTCATGCCAGGTGATAGTAAAAACAGCGAGAAAAGGCCTGGTATGAGGACTCTTTGTATTTTATGCGCGGCTGGCACAAGAGCTAACAGACGATAGAGGAATGTATGATGGGATGAGGGGGTATGTGACTGCTGCAAGCATTGCAATAAAACGGAATGTTGGATTTTGTTGAAATTCACCCTACACATGAGTCTTTGGCTGCTGGATTATTTTGTGCGTTTATAAAATGAATTTTAAAGCTTTTCTATGGTGTCATGCGCAGCATTATGTTTAATAGGAATATAATTATAGCTTTTATAATTATAGCTTCTTCCTTGAAATCCGCATCTGTGGTGTGTAGCCTTAAAGTGATTGTGGCAGACATGGTAGACAATGAACATTTCAGCAGAACTGACTCCGCCCGCGTGTTAAGAAGTCTTACGTGACCGTGAGCATGGGTTACAAACAACAACATTCGAGTAGCCAGGAAACTGACGCTACTTCCCTATACTGACTGACACGCGTTTCAGTTTCCACGTGTCGAGGTCTGGCTATTTTCAATTAGCACCAGCGTAACCTCGCCCCCCGTCATTTTAATAATAAATCCCCAGTCACTACTTTCAGCAAACACAGTCATGCAGTTCATATTGCTCGAAGTCGTCTGCTGACAGCTGTCGGGTCTGCACGACCAGTGTTTATTTTTCCGCGTCATATTAGCGTGGATTTCACAGAATGTTTGGTTTTATGTAATCACTGACAGGAAAAGATGTTTACAAGGCTCTTGCAATATCCGGCAACGCCTAATTAAAAAAAAGATGAGGTTTCATCAAGAGTCACAGTATTACCAGGAAATTTTAAAAATACTAGCGACTTGATGTGTGTTTCATCGTGGGCCTCTGCCCCACATCATTAAAATACCAATGTGCGAAGCTTAAAATAACGTTGAAGAAAATTGTTTGCCGAATGTTTGAAATATGTGCCTTTGAAACTGTTCTACGTATCATACGTGTTCTACAGCATAACAATTTTCTTCTTCACACAGCGATAGCAGAATTGATCAGGAAAGACATTCAGCTGATCAGCTGTTGGCTCACATCCAAAGAGCGAAATTGTGACCAAAACCTCCACCGTCAGATGGTAAGGGAGCGTAAGTACTTTAAAAACATCCACGGCACTTAGGCCCTTTTGCCTAATGACCTACACCTCGATCACATCTATCGGTGTCGCGCGTCGCCCAGTGACAAACGTCTCGATACAGCATTCTGACATTCTGATGAAGGCAACACGTTTGCCGAAATATCAAAGGGCGTTACGTTTTTGTTTTGTTTTTTATGATACGCACAACACTGGCTTTCCAGGCAGAACTGAAGTGATTGTAAGCTGATGAAAGTGCTGGGCAGGGGAGGGGAGGGGAGGGGGGCTTTTGGTGTGAAGGATGGCTCAGTTTGGAACAAAGCCTGCAAGTGATTCCTGTTGTCTGTCCCCACGCACGAGCGCCGTTTGACTGTCAGTTTAGTAACGGCCAGGATTAATTCCTCCTACGGAACTGTCGCGGTATTACTGTGTGGTCGGTGACCGTACTGCGAACAGGATGGGGTGGGGAGGTGTTCATGAGGTGTTGGGGATGGGGTGGTTGGGCGAGGGTAGGGGTGGATGGAGGGTGGGGGGTGTTGGTCGGGGTGGAGGGTGCAGCTAATGTTTTAACAACAGTGCTAATGTCCTCTCTCTCTCTCTGTAATGTGCTTGTTCTAATCGTGTTTGCGACAGAACGATAACACAATGTGTTCTGCTTGATACCAAAGGAAAAACAACAACAACAACAACAACAACAACAATACAAGTACACAAACAAGTACAATTAAGCATTTCCCCCCAATGCAAGCCAAACCCTCCCCCGCCACCCCACCCCACCTCCCATCTCCGCTTCCTCCCCCACACAATCCCATTGTCTTTTAAATAGCTCTTGGGGTGGACAAATGACGTTAAACTCCACACACACAGTCACTCACCCCTTGCCTTGTTGACCAAACACGGCTGAGGCCAACTCTACTACGTAGACACTCTGAGCCCAGCTAAATGAAACTGCCAACGACTTTGTAATGTATTTGTATGTGTGGAAAAAGCTTGCTGAATACATGTACGAGAGCTTGACGAGAACTGTATCGTAGTGGGGATGAAAGTGGCAACAAACTGACATTACCTCATCTGTCATGTCAGTTTCACACGCGCTGTCATCGACCCATTCACGCCGGGCAGGGAAATTTATATCTGTTGGCTGAAATTGACAAGGCGCGCGTAGGTGACCACAGAGCTTAACACAACGTGTAGCAATATATGTCCGTGGAATGAAATAGACAGAAGTCGCGCAGCTTAAAGGAGTACATTCCGACAATTTTGTGCTAAAAAAAATCGTTCTGAACTCTTCCGGTACAGCGACAGCATCTCACAGGCAGCTGTTCCAAAATGTTAGTCTTAGTTTACGTACATGTATTTCTATGTCAAGTTCCACCTGCGGTTCTGTTGTGTTTTGTGATGTAAAGACAAACAAACAAACAAACACACAAACAAACAACGACAAAAAACATCCCCTTCCACCTCCCCCCCCCCAAAAAAAAACAAAAACAAAAACAAAACAAAAAAACAAAAAAACTTCTGTGACGCATAGCAATATCTTCGAATACACACCGTGTTGAAAATTTGTGTCTGTGGCATGGAATTGACTGGAATCGTGCAGGTTAACACACAGAGAGCTAGCGGACAATTTATCTCTATGGGATGAAATTGACAGCGCGCATGTAGGTGAGCACACAAAGCTTTTATTTGGTGTTGATTGGACACCGTGAGGGTTCCATTGTCTGATATCGTTTTCCATTCCAGGAGGGACTCCTCTTTGCCATCGATGCCGCACAATGGGACATGGCACACTGCACAATAGGACGCGATGTTAGAGCTCTGACGGTGTTGCTGTTAATGATCATTAACACTCTCCAACCCGTGTTACACAATCATGCTGGATGATAGATGATCCTTTTCATTTCAGGTAAAATGGTCAACCCTGTTGTGGTGCCGGACAGATTGCTGTGTAGTGCGAGGTATTTCAACAAGTGCTCTACACGTGAGTCACACTGACCACGAGAGCATGTTACGTCATAGCACGTGTGCTGAGTTCATGTGCTGATGGGGTGTAGCAGCACAAACATTACGAACAACAAGACAAACGTTAAAAACAACAACACCGACACCAAAAAACAAACAAACAAACAACAACAACAAACAAACAAACAAAGAACGAGAAAAAATTGCACTCTACGCCAAAGACATGAGATTCACGATTTCTAACAGCGTAGAGCTGGTCATCCACAGCTCATTTTGAGCGAGTGGTCCTTTCCTGAGGGTCTAACTTCTGTGTAAAATTTGGACGAGTTCGCGTCTGCCACTTGTACGACAAACCGTTTCAAACTTTACAGCTTCCTCAACACCCCCCCCTCCCCCCCCCCCCACACACAAGCTTTATCCTCTTCTGACAGAATTCACTACTAGATACTCCCAAGGCTGACTTGATTTCAGACAAGCTTGTATGCGCTGAACAAATTTTGCAATTTAATCTACGTCACATCCGCAAAGTCACGTGGCCCAGTTCACACGGTTACATGAAATCTGCTTTAACGTTTGAGTAAACTGAAGCAAAAGGGCGAAGGAGGAAAAGGTAGAGGGGAAGTGAGTGGATTCATCACATCACAACAAATTTTATTACAAGGAAATTTCGTTAGAGACCCGGTGCATTCTGCGCAGGTCTCTCTGACCTGTTTGACGTGCGCGGTGTAAAGTGACAGCACGTGAGTCTCGGGAGGGGTGCTCGGCCCTGCTTCGTAATCTGCGCGGCAAACATCACCAACGCTAGATGGCGCCACAAGCAAATATTGCCTGGCCACGTGACCCAGTCCTGGCCACCTCGGAGGCTCAGTACGAAACCTATAGCCAGCATCGTCATATTTGCCATTTGTTGGACCACAGATGATAAATTATGCAGTGATATCTGTCGACCATGTCTGATTATTGTAGATCTCGTTGCCGAGGATCTGATTTGTTTTCGTGCTGGAAACAGGCACGGGAACCTTACGCTCTTATCATGAAGTGTCGGGAGAATGTACGGCATGGTATTATGGTCTGGGGAGGTCGGTGGTCTAGTGTTAAGAGACTTCGTCACTAATGCTTGTGTGTTTGTCTTATGTCAGTGCATGTTGCATACTTTCGGGGGTTTTTTGGGGTTTTTTTTTGGTTTAGTTCAGACTGTAGTTGTGAAGCGCCTTGAGCTCACCTTGTGGGGATACTGCGCTATATAAAGGCCGTTCTTAACCGGGCGGACTTTTGGTTCGCGAACTAGGTTCGGAGAGTACGGCGAACTAGGTTCGCGCACGTTGTTTCTTAACCGACCAAATACTTGTGCGCAAACCCTGGTTCGAAAGGTTCGCCGAACTAGGTTCGAGGACTGCATAGCGTGTCGTGGGAACCCTCGCGATCCTTTTGCCGATCCTGCGCTCTGATTGGCTGCTCGGGGAGAGCTGTTGTGCGCATGTACATAGTTGAGGAAAATGGCGGACGGATTGGCGGCTATCGACTCACTTCACATTTCCCTCTCTTGCGCTCTTTTCCTCTTTTTTCCTCTTCCTCGGCTTCCAAGAGTTCACTCAAAACGATAACTACCGCAAATGCCTGGTCGTCTCGATCTACGAAGGCGGCCATTTTGGTTGTTTACGATTGTCTCAACTTCCGAGTCCGCCTTGTTCGGGCGATGACGTATGCATATCATTAACGGTCGGTTAAGAAAGAGAACTAGTCCGGCCGAACCTCTGGAACTACGTACGTGTGCGCGCTTGCCCTGTTCGTATACAATACCCAGTTCGCCGAACAAGTTCGCCAGACTGGTGGTTCGCCCGGTTAAGAACGGCCTTAAGACTAGTTGTGAAGCGCCTTGAGCTCACCTTGTGGGGATACTGTGCTATAATAAGAATGTATTATTATTATTATTATTATTAAAGCGAGAGGTCAGTTTCGAGTCCCACTCGGGGCAATGGATTTTGTTTCTGTTTTGTGTTTGTGTTTGTTTTTCTGTCATCATCTAAGCGTGTTACGGCACGGCATCTCATGGTTGTGCGTGGTTTTGTTCCACATTATCGATAGCACGTCACAGTACACACCAGTAAATAGGTGCTGTGGTTAGGTTCATAGCTGATGAAACTGGAAAATACACAAAGCGAAAACCGGACTACGGAGACTTTACTCCCTAGATTCTGCGTGACAGAAGTGATGACTTCATTGTCAACACACACGCAGCCAGATCTTGCCTTGCCACTTTTCATGCTCACACGGAACCCAGCACAGAAAGACTGAGACACAACCAACCCCAGGCATCCGGCTCTCGTTTCCATGGTGACCAGAAGCTGCAAAGAAAGCTTTATATCTTCAACGTCTTCTTTCGCTGAAAGCTTTTAATCAAGCATTTATCTGCCTGGCCTTTAAACTCAGCAGGGTAGACGTGCCTGGGTGTAGTTCTTACAAGAAAATGGCCGTCGTAAAAGAGAGAAAAGGGGAAGGGGAGGGGGAAGGGGCGTGCATCCCTCGTCAATCTATCTGGGTTCCCATTTCTGCTAGCATCCTCACTAAAGGTATTGAGGTTCCTGGGCAAAAGAGGTCTTGGCTGTTTTTAGGGAGGGTGACTAGAAGAGCAAAGCACACACTCCGCCACCGACAAATCCGTAACAAACATGATCCCCATCGACCTTAGACTAGTACTGGTACTGAAAGGGCGGAGAGGCCAATCAGTTTCAGGCCACACTCCGCTGTAGTAAAAAATGCAACTCCTCGCTGTGCTGGGAAAGATGTGCGGCTGGGTTTCGACATCCCTCTTTTGACGATAGTTTATGATCCCCATCGACCCTGATAGTGACTGAAGGTCAGGGAGGCCAATCAGTTTCACGCCACACTCCGCTGCTGTAAAGTGCGGCACCTCGCTTCTCTGTAAAAGCGGGCGACCGGCGTCATGGGTTTCTTAGGCGGGAGAAAAAAATTGCGCAAATTCCAAAAAGTTGTGCGTTTACTCTGACTATGTGATCTGGTACTGTCAGTGTAAATTGTCCATCACAGTCAAAGGATACACCAAATGTGGCCGACCTAGTAGTCTGGCTGGAGTGAATAATGTTCAGCTGGACTGTTCAGTTAGGGTAGCTGTCCCTCCTCCCCCCCCCCCTTTCCCTGCATAACCTACCCATTACATCTTGTAGTGTTAGACGGACGCTAAACTCACCACCTATCCCTGAAAAATGCTGTGCGTATTGGTTTCGGCATCCCCTTTCTACTGCTTCTCCCTTTTAGAATCTTACCAGAGAACTTCGAAAGGTCTTAATTTTGGCAGTACAGCAAGCGGAAGCAGCCACAACTCCTGACTTTGTACACGTACCATTTCTTCCTTTCTTTACTTATTTAGTATGCGTACTAAGTCGACCAGTTCCAAGTCCTATTCCAAGTGGCTTCTAGTGATCTGAAGGTTTTAAGTAAAACTGTGATTTTTGTATGGGCTTTTAAGAGTAAAGCCGGCTCTTAACTGGGCACTGCGGAGCGCCACAGTGCTGTCCACAGTTGTGACACGGTTGTTATTTTGGGGGTTTCCGCCGCTGTGGCGTCATCACAGCAACCTGGATTTCAAATAGCCACAACTGTGACTGTGGTTTCCACAACAGGTTCTGATTGGCTGTACTACGCCACTCGGCGCGCAAACATGGCGGACAGTGCATCTTCAATCGGTTTGTCACCGAGCACAGCTGTGACGGTTCAGTTTTGTAGTTAGTAGACACACCGAACGCAACGACTGTGATGTGCACATGTGTGTTTCGCGCGCTGTGCCCAGTTAAGAGCAGGCTTTAACTTGCAGCAATGTCAGTTCATGTTCATCTTCACTCCGTCGCAGCAACATGTCACGTAAGGTTTATGACGAATCTTCAAGGTGATTCCGCTCTCTGCGAACTCTCCGCAGTTGCTCAGAAAGCATGACCTCATCGCATGCACAGTCACGGAACTGGACAAAAAAAAAAAAAAAAAATCCACGCAATAAGTTTCGACCCAGCAGCAAGAACAGCAGCAAAAGCCACGCCGGGTATGACATTGCACTCCGGCGCTAAGGTGAAATTCCCTATCACCAGCACCCGGCTGAAACACGCCGCCCGCCAGCCGACATGTGGTGTCGATCCCTGGTGCTCGGCGTAGCCCGTGATCGATTGGTGAGGTGTACTTGTTTGTTCGGGCGCTGTGGGGGTGGGGTGATAGTATAGTGATTGTGGCTTGGGTATCACTATCGGTTACAGCACCCTGAATCGGTACTCGAGCCGACATCATGCAGGAAAAGACACCAGTTTGTTGTATCCAGGCCTGCTGGCATATCTTGCGTGGTGGTGTTGGTGTTGGGTGGTGGTGGCAGTTTTGTTCTGTTTTGTTTTACATCGAATAATATATGATAATAATAACTGAGTATCGTATGGGCGCTTTGCCCAATTTCTTGAATCGGCTCAATAATCCGCGAACTGAACCCAGCACGCATGCTCACGTGAATCACACGCATTCTCTCACACATTGGACATGAACACATTACAATCACGTGGTGCGAAGGGTCAGCTCAGCTATTCAAGTTTCGGAATTTAGGATTGCATTTATTTTCTAATGCTGTGGGCTGAACATTTCCAAAGCAGAGGCGAAGGAAGCCTGAGTACCCGGAGAGTACCCCCGACGATCAGCCCGAAAGAACGAAGAAGGAAAAATTCTTGGCCCAAGTGGGACTCGAACCTCTCCTTTCGCATTGGTGACGAAGTCTCTTAACCACTAAACCACCGACCGCCCCATTGAATGTTTTTTGCTCGTAGTTGGACAGTCTCCACCAGTTTTAAGTCGAGCAACAGATACCATTAAAAAACCCTTGAATTCTATGGCGAATAGTAGTAATAGGTTCAGGAATTGTATTCAGTATATGCTAAAGTCCAAGGGAGGCAGATGGCACAACTAGTATAGCGTTGGACTCAACTGATAACCGTCTTAATAAGCTACCAACTCCACTGAACTTGCAACATTTTGTCATAAAATAGTCGTATATACAAACGAACGAAAAAACACGCCCAAATAAAATATTGCTCTGCGTCTGAGAAGAAGCAGCCGCAAGGTGTCCGCCCCCACCAAAAGCAGACAGCCTCATACCGATACGTGACCGATATCCTCCCAAGATGCAATCGGGGCGGACGTCATGCTGACACCGGTGTATCGCCAGACCAGCGCCTGGAGCCAGACGAGTGGCCTCTGGACCTGACATCGCCATGGAATCCACGAGGACATCGTGTGAGCAAGAACAGTAATCGCTCTCGGTGCCTCACCTCCCTTGCTGTAAGCCGGTGTCGGTGTTGAGGACTATCCATCGAGGTGACTGACGGGGCGACTGACATGTATTGTAGGTGGGGTTCCTCTACCTTCACCTTCCTATTCCCCCCCCCACCCCCCGTCCCTCTCAAAGTGTGGAATCTCTTTCCCTTTTTCTCATCATCATTATCATCATCATCCCGGGTGGGCCCAAATATTTGTGCTGGTCTTTTTCTCGTTGCCCCGTCCTTGATATCACCTATACTTGGTGGAAAAGGACGTTAAACGCCCAAACACCCACCCGTCCACCCAATCATCATCATCATCATCATCATCATCATCGTCATCAAGGATCATCACTGAAAGTGTAATGCGGGTTATGGCTCATAAGGGATATTTCCGTTGGCCTTGTTCCCCGTACGGTGAATGCTGCGCGTCCAAAAGTCCGAACCGGGGTTCGAACTCACGACCCGAGAGTTGACGGCCCAACGCTGTACGGGCTTGGCTGTTTATTCTTTTAGCGAGTCTTTGTCTTTGACTGAAAACAGTCGATGGCGAAGGCTCGCTACGTCCTGGAACTGAAGCCACAGTCAAAACTGAAAGTCCAGAACTGAAACCGTCGGTCTGTTCTGCTTGAGAGATCCTCCATAAGTCTCATTTATTATAAACTATCCCCCCTCCTCCCGGGGAGCCGGGGTGGTCGAATGGTAGAGCGTTGGACTTCTAATGCTCGGGTCGTGAGTTCGATCCCAGCTGGGGCCAAATACTTGTGCTGGCATTTTCATCGTTGCCCCGTCTTTGATATCACCTTATGTGGTGGAAAAGGACGTTAAACCCCCAAACACCCACCCACCCCATCCTCCCCCGGCCCACCTTCACTCCCCATCATCCCGCCAGCAATAACCAAAAACAAAGAAAGAGCCGATGTTTTGTCCCAAATCGAAACATCAACCGTAATCTCACATTCCTTTGAAACATTGCGGACGACTTTTTCCATCACGACAGTCCTCAACCCAATCACCTGCATCTTACCCGCTCTGCTCGGCCATTGCCATCGACTGCACGGCGCCACTTGATCAAAATTTAATTTTGTTGTTGATTGCGTTTTTTCCCCCTCCTGTCCCTATCCTCCGCCGCTGGTGCATATGCGAGTGGTTATCAGTCGTCTGGAAAATGTCGAGATAACGACAACACGAAAAACCTGTAGCAACCACCACAGGGCATGTAAGGGATTTTCTGAGCCACTGGTTTTAGCACAGACCCAAATAGATTCTTTAAAAACTCTGTAGCGCGCTTGTGTAGTCTATTAAGGTGGGCTTTTGTTCGTAATTAACGCAGCGAGTAGAATATCTCGTTGCATTGAGCAGTGTCTCACTGAATTATAAATACTGTTGCATACAAAGTGTTTGTCTGTTTGTGGGGGTTGTTTTGCATCAGAAATCGTGATGTCAGGTGCCTCACGACAAAATCTGCAACAGTACAGCCAATGAGCGGTTAAATCTGTGGCTTATTTCCAGACAGAACTGGCTGTGGTTCAGATGTTGTTGTTGTTGTTATTGTTGTTACTGTTGTTGCTGCTGCTGCTGATGTTGCTGTTGCTGTTGTTGTTGTGTTCAGTTGCTGTTGCTGTTGCTCTTGTCGTTGTTGCTGTTGTTGCTGCTGTTGTTGCGCGGCTGCCGGGATGCCAGTGGCCGAACGGAAGAGCGTTGGACTTTCAATGCTCGGGTCGTGATTTCGATTCCCGACTGGGGCCAAATATTTGTGCTGGCCTTTTTCTCGTTGACCCGTCTTTGATATTACCCATACGTGGTGGAAAAGGACGTCAAACTCCCAAACAACCACCCACACCCTTGTTGTTGCTGCTGCTTCACTGAGTGCGGCTTGCACCCTCTCAAACTGGAGCGTTCTGCTCTGAGTTCGAATCCCGGCTGGAAACCAACAATGTGTATTGTTTTTGTTGTTGTTGATTTTCTCAAGTCAAGTCCTTTATTCTTGACCCTCGATGGGCATTAGGAAGAAAAACAAAAACAACAAACAAACAAAAACACGAATATCATACCACCCTTCTTTGGTGAAAAAGGTCACAACCAACCCAATTACTCTAGGCTGAACAGATCTGTTAAAGGCATATGTAAATTTACAGCACATAAATCTATTCAGGTCACAGGAAATCCTAACTTTGACCTGAAACTAACTAACGATCTAGCGTCTCCGGCGGAAAACCAAAAGTACTGTTTAATTATTCCCTACCTGCACTGTAACAGGGTTATTTATTCATCCCTAGTTCAGCCCAGTAGCCCACCGGGCAAAGTCCCACGGAGCTGAGAGCCCAGCCAGAAAAAGAACCAAATACCAATTGATTTCCGACTTTCACTCATTACGCGAAAGGGAAAGAGATCTGACGAAAAGCCTCTTTACCGTCAGCCCTGGACATAACTCTTAAGTCCCGCCACAGCCGGCTGGTGGCTGTGTTACAACTGGGTGAGATGTGTGCTGCAGAGGACCTGGGCGGTGTCAAGGAGTCTTGTCGAAGGGTTGTGGGTTTGAGCTTCATCCAGTAGATTTTGTGGTCCTTGCGTAGTTTGGTGACTGCTTCTTGGTGAGATGACAGTTAGCTGGTGTCATGTGACGGTAGTGTGTTAGTGGACTCTGCTGCCGGTTGCCTTGCCCTGATTTACCGTGTGTTGATGAAATTTTGTACAGCCGCGTGTTATGTGTGCCATGGGACTAGAAGGCAACCAACCAGCCGGCCAGCCAAAATAGCCAGCCAGACAGGGTTGGGTGGGTGTTTGCGAGTTTAACGTCCTTTCCCACCACGTATGGGTGATATCAAAGACGGGGCAACGAGAAAGAGACCAGCACAAATATCTGGCCCCACCCGAGAATCGCACTCACGACCCGAGCATTGAAAGTCCAGCACTACCATTTGGCTATCCCGGCTCTTCCAGACAGACAGACAGGCAGACACAAACAGACAGACAAACAGACTAACAACCAGACAGACAAACAGACCGACAAACAGACAGACAGACAGACAAACAAACAGACAAACAACAAGAGTTAAAACTTTAAGCGACATCGTCGTCACACCCACGTTTGTTCGTTTGGTGTTTTAAAAGTTTGTCTTTTGATTTCATCTCTGTTGGGTTCTGTCTTTCTTTCCTCGTAGTCTGTTAGAACGCGTTCTCAGTAGAAGCGCCATGGTTTGAAACAAAAGCTGCTAAACGGTATAATTGTATTTTCTAATGTAGTACTTAACTGTGACGAAGCGGGTGAAATGTTTACCGGCATAATGGCTTCAAAACTGTTGGGAAACATCACTTGATAGTATCGACAAACAATAAAACGCATATAACTCTCCAAAAATGAGGCGATTCCGTTCCGGATCTTTGTAGGTTTTACAGACAATTTGCCACGAATGTGTGATACATATTACCAGCTTTGTCAGGATTCAAGCAAGAACTCTATATGGTTCCCGTTACGCTATAGCGTGAGTGAGGTGACGTGGGCAGTTACTCAACGCCTGAGTGGATCATGTCAGTACGCTGGTGACAAGGAAAAGTGGTCTTCGGCATCAGCAGATGGATGGTCAGTGTCTTTGTTAATATATTGGTCGGTCCTGCTTCATGACGGCGGTAAGGACTCTGTATCCGCTACGCTGTAGCGAATAATATCTATGGAGTCCGTGATGGTAGAGAATACAAGGAGGGCGCTTGCAGAATGGTTGTAGGTGTATTCAGCAGACGGCACGCTGTTGTTGTTGTTGTTGTGGTGGTGGTGGTGGTGGTGGTATATGATGAAAGACCTATTTTCTGTCAAATTAGCTAGAGGATAAATGTGGTCTGCAAATACAGGTGAACAGATAAAAATATCATTTCCATTGTTACCGCTGAATGTGTCGGACATCTGTCAGTCATGGATACGGTGCAGAGCCAGAGCACGAATGACTCGTGTAACTTTTAACAGGGACGGGGAGGGTGGGGGGAAGGAGTTGGGGGGGAGGGAGGGGAAGGAGTTGAGGGGGGAGGAGGATGCGGAGGTGGGCGTGGGAGGTTGATGGGAAGCAACGGGGAAGCAGCCATGCCTTTGCTCAGGAAATGGTTGGCTGCTGCAAATATATCGTATTATTTTTCACGAGGTGGTCGTTGGATACTGAACAAAACTAAGCAAGGAAAAGTGCACAGTTCTCAAATTGACAATTTTGATAAATGCTGAACAACACGAAACAAGGCAAAGTGCATAGTTCTCAAATTGACAGTTTTGATAATTATCTACCTTAATTTGAAATCCAAGTGTCGCCTTTGCCCCTAACCTCGCCCCCGCCCCCCCCCCCCCAAAAAAAAAAAAAAAAAAAGAGGAGGGGGGGGGGGCGGGGGCAGTGGGCTAGGCCTCATATTCAGCTTGACTCAAATTGTACTAAATACCGTAATGAAGCCATGTTTACAGCACACATCGAGTGCACTGACATTGTTGTCCGCACGCCGACAGCTAAGCGTTGCGTGTTTCGCTGTCCTTTGGCCCTGTTGCCAAGCTACGGCGCTCGCCGCCTCCGCCAAAAATGTCCCCTACCCTGCCCAAGCAGGGCAATTACCCTACTCTCTCTTTCCTTACGCTTGGTCGCGCTAATCTGTCACACGTAGAGAGAGCCGGCTCTGCTGGTCTGCTAACTTTATCGTGCACACCTCCCTTTCGTTTTCACTGACTGGCGACGTTCAGTGCATGGCCGCGGCCATGGTGAAAGCAGATTGGGTCGTTGTTGGCGATATTTTGGAGAAGCTTGTAGTTGTACCGGAAATACGGCTTGGCGCAGTACCGGAAGTGTGATGTAAAGGGCGTAACAGCAAACAGGAAGTGTGCGAATGTGCGATTCGCGAGATACTGTATGTTGGAAACTTTGTAATCCAAACTGTTAGAGGAACATTACACAAATTATTTTGTAATGTCCAAATCCGACTACCGTCACCTGGAAAAGGCCCAAGCATTCATTATATCCATGGAGCTTAGGTCTTTTTTTTCAAGATGATGGCAGCAGAACACCACTAACCATAACTGTAATGGACGGGAAGTACAACGTGACATTTCAGCGCACCTGCGTGCCCGACGCTTAGTCAGATGTGTGTATACATGCAGCAAAATATGAACTGCAGACCTGACCGTTTAGTACTTCGTTGCAAGCAGAGATGGCGGTAGAGTGCTGGAGCACGGCAAGTTGCAATATTCATTCAGTGTTCAGGGACCTCCGGGTAGCCTGATCTGTTTTCTCAACTGTCGAGCGCCAAAGCAAGAAAAACAGAAAGGTGAAGAAGAAGGAAAAGAATATCTGTTTTCTGTAACAAGGAAAGTTTTCGACAATGATCGTCGCGGCTCTGATGTAACTGCTCAGCTGACAGAAACTAATACATCGCCGCTGTTTATTGGAGAAGGAAGAATCTGAACAAAGCGGTTATTCTCTGAACTGTAAAACAGATTTAATCGCCAGTTAAGAGCACAAATTGCTGAACCCCAAGCAAATTGAAATCGGGGATGTTTTAGCGGCCAAGGAAGCTCTTTTGGGCACACCAATAAAATACACGACAGGCAGGAAACAATCTAATCACAGTTATGGACTTATCCCGAAAGATCTACCTCAGCCTTGAGGTAGCTCGTGCACTATCCCTATAACTCAAGAAGAAGAAAAGAAACCGAGGACCCTTGGAGTGAAAGAAAGTCCCTTCGCCCTATTGTCTTGGGACAGGTAGACGGACAGTGCAGACACACAAACACACAGACAAATGCGAAAACAATACTCCCTGCAACACACTCGATGTACAATGTTTCTCAAGATTTCATATTTAGGTTGTATACTGTAGTTCTAATTCTCCGCGAGGAATACTTGAAGTCTCAAAACACAAGTTTAAAAAATAAGAGAGGAATGAGCTCAAACGTAAGAGCCAGTGAATGTTTTTCACCCGGTACATGTACCCGACTTCTGATACTGTTTGTTGCATTTTTTCTTAAGATGTTGATTTTACACTAGTTTAGGTTGTACGGTAGTTTTAACTCTCCTCGAGGAATACTTGAGCCCGTATGGAAAAGTCGAGGTTAGGGCTTTTGGCCCCGGGCTAGAGTCTAACCTCGAACTAAACTAGATCTAGGGTTAAATTTTCAGTTGTTTTTCGTTTTAAATCAAAAAGCGGGCCAATTCCAGCAAGGTGCCTAAGCCGTTATACAAGGATTTTTTTCTTCCGATCTTCGCTTCTTTTTTTTTGTTTGTTTAATTTTGCTTTTGGGTTTCTTTTGTCCTAGTCTGGGTTAGGCCCATAGCCGCGGGTTAGAGTAACCTCGAGTTTTACATACGGGCCCTGAAGTTTGAAAACTCTAGTTCGAAAAATGAGGGAGTAATGAGAAAAAAATCTCAAAAGTTCTGGGAGTGTTACACCCGGCTCATACGGTAAAGGTTAAAATATCATGAGACCTAAACTGGATACATTTAGCAGCATACCCACAACGTAGGCCTACATACACACTAACACTCCACCCGGAACATTCTAAAAACAAACTTCCTCCTGAGTCACGCGCCGTTTCCTGTTTTTGAGGGTTTGTGTGAAACGAGAAACGTGCACATAATATGAGATCAGTTCAACTGTTATTCAAAAGTAAAATATAAGATTACAATCTAGGACAATCGCCTTGTAAAAGTCAAGCTGCAACCCCCCCCCCCCCCGCCACACACCCCCATCTACACCCCCCTTCTCCCCGGTAGCAGGACCGATCAGTAGACGCACTTTCTGGTTCATTTACTTAACAACGACTCCCCGCAAAAGGGTATAATTTTGCACGTGTATTAAAGTCTCAATATGTTTGTCAGCCACACAACATTGCAGTTGAAAAGTTTTCATCGAATGCACCCAGTCCGAGAATCAGAATCACCTGGGACACAGTATAGCATCTGAAACCATTATGGTGACTCTGGCTGGCGTATAATGTTGTTGTTAATAATAATAATTAATACTTATATAGCGCTCTTTCTCGCAGAGAGCTCACAGCGCTTTACAAGGAAAAGAAAAGAGAAATATTGGAACAGTACAGTCACAAGAACAATACCGTCACAGGAACAGTACAGTCACAAGAACAATACCGTCACAGGAACAGTACAGTCACAAGAACAATACCGTCACAGGAACAGTACAGTCACAAGAACAATACCGTCACAGGAACAGTACAGTCACAAGAACAATACCGTCACAGGAACAGTACAGTCACAAGAACAATACCGTCACAGGAACAGTACAGTCACAAGAACAATACCGTCACAGGAACAGTACAGTCACAAGAACAATACCGTCACAGGAACAGTACAGTCACAAGAACAATACCGTCACAGGAACAGTACAGTCACAAGAACAATACCGTCATAGGAACAATACAGTCACAGTTGACTATACAATACAGTTGTTGTACGGACATGAACTAGACAGCACTGATTGGTGGCTATTTTTAGCGACTGTGTCGATCGGCGTGTAGTACAGATATGGAGGCGTTTCTTATACTATTAGAAGCTGATAAGTCAGGAAAATGGTCGCAGTGGCCAAAAGGAACATCTATTTATTTTGCAAACAGCATCAGAGCTTTGTAAGCGGCAGTTTTTTCCCCCTCAGAACTATATACGATGACAAGAGTCCGGGTCGATCTGTGAGCTTGAAACAGTTCACCCATGTCCCTTTAACGTCCAGTTAAAAAAAAACCCAAAACATTTCCAACGTTTGAAGCCCCAAAATGCAAACCTTGGGTATGACCATACAGATTTTTTCCCCCGAGAAACTCTGCATTCAAAAGAAAATGATAAGTAGAACACACACTCAGCATATTCCTCTTCTTCTCCTTGTATTCTTCTTCTTTGTGGTCTTCCCAGTTTTTCCTGTTCATTTTCATGTGCCTTTTTTTGTTCTAGCAACTGGTCATAGGTCACTTTATACAGTAGTGTCTACGTACCAAAGAAATGATGCAATGCAACCGTTTCGGGCATACCTTGGACGTGGTTCAGGAAATGCCCCTGAGATTTGTCGTGGTGACATTTAACATCCACTGTTGCGCTGGCCTTCCTAAAACCTCTCAAGTTTCGCAACAATCTACAACCGGTGCCGTATATCGGTCTAGATCGGTGACGCAACACTACACCACTACTACTCCACCACGTACGCACAGCCCTAACCACAAAGCAACACAGTGGAATACCACTACAACGGCAGCTTAAGCTGTTAAGCGTGTGTTTGTGAGGCCCATTGCAATGCCAGAGGGTCTCCTGCAATAGAGGAGAGGCCTTCCAGTCAATTGGACAAAGCTTTGCAGTGCCACGATTAACTTACCGCTTTAGCGGGTCTGTTTGTACACACGGATTTATGAGCCGCTATTGCTTCCAAGGAGAGGGGGGTTCACAATGGAGGGATCAAACCGGGCCCTGGCGCTCTATCGAAGCGTGCAAGAAAGGCTCGAAGGCACACGTATGAACTGCAGGGAATCGGGGGGCGGGGGGGGGGGGGGGGGGGGGGGTGTCTGTTGTACCGTTTTCTTTTTTCTGTCAAGCAGAATAGTGAGTCTTATACTCTGACGCCTTTGGGAATTCAGGGCATCTGTCCAAGAATAGTGAGCCTCATAACACCTTTGGGCATTGACTGCTTTCAGGGCACACGTGTTGGCTGCGATTGCAATAGGCGACGTGTTTGACAGGGCACTGAACAATACGGTGACTTATTTGGGAAAAGGCGAGAGACACTACACAATGGCCTGTGTTTAAAGAAATGCAATTTAGCAAAATGAAGACGGTCCCGGCGTTTGTAAAATCTGCCTGATCGTGTCGTCTTCTCGAGGCTTGCACAAAGGGCCCTGTCATTGCTGGCTGTGGTCAAAACTAAGAGACTACAGCCAGACGCAACTGGTGTTGTTTGGGGATCCTCTTCACAGATACTAACAGTAACAACTTTCAGACAGTGTGCGATTGTCCGTGGGGCACTCGAAAACGACCAGGGGCATGTACAACCCTCTTCGGTGTTCTTTGACACTGGCAGTGCATCCATTATGACACTGGCAGTGCATTGTGACACTGGCAGTGCATGCATCATGATATTGGCAGTGCACCCATTATGACACTGGCAGTGCATTCTGACACTGGCAGTGCATTAATGTAACTCATGGCAATCACATTCGTGTGCCTACAAATTTAAGTTTAAGATTTTGAAGATTTTTGTTCCTGGAAGTTGGAAATACGCCTTTAACTGACCATAACAATAAAGTACATGAGTGTACGCTTGTACACAGGAACGTCCAGAGTCTTGCAATGTACACGTATCCATTCCTACACGAACACAAACCAATGATCTCGCACTCTATCGAGCCTGCGTGAAAGAAGTTTCACACCTAATCGTGACTGACTCCTTTCCCAAGCTTTTTTTCCTTTTTTTTTCTTTTCTATCTAGCCGAACAGAGAGGTGTGAACACAAGAGAAGGCGATACCGTTCCAGGGAATATTGAGATTGGTCGAACGAACCAGTACTCCGGGTAGCGTGTTTTCTTTTCCGGTTCGACTTGTGTCCAAGGTTCTTCAGCTGTCGCGATTTTAAACGAAGGATCGCGTGGGTGGGTGGGTGTTTGGGGGTTTAACGTCCTTTTCCAGAAGGATCGCGTGGAATATTGTATCATAGTAAATTATTGCTGTAAAACGCCTATGATACAAGACACTTCGCACACGCACACAGAGTGCTCATGTTGTCCACCGTATCGAGCAGCACACTACACTAACACATACACAATGTTTCTGTCGTGGGAATTGAAAAGAAATGTGTGTATACAATGTGAATAATATCTCCAGAAACTTCTAGCAAAACAAATGAGTGTAAACTGCCCCTGAGTAATGTTATGTTGTCTCTGTCACTGTTCAGTACTGGGGCGAGCCCGAAAACTCACGTGCTATCTGGTGCACACTCGCAGCACGGGCTGGGGATGCCGTGGTAAGCAGACTACCTCGAGGATGAGGCGGATTTCTCATCTCGCCGCTGATTTGTGTCCCTGAACACACGCGTTTAACGCGACTTTCTACCCGCCTCGAACCACGTTGACAAGGTCGCATATGTGACACGTTCGTACAAAACTGACAGAAACATTGTACTGAACGCCGTAAATCTGGCCAGTATAAGACAATGACCATGAATCCAGCCAGTATAAGACAATGACCATGAATCCAGCCAGTAAAAGACAATGACCACGAGTCTAGCCAGTAAAAGACAATGACCATGAATCTGGCCAGTATAAGACAATAAACTTATTCCTCAAGACTGACCTCTAAACAGCCACCCACCCTGGGCAGAAATCAAGCGGGGAAAAGCAATCATGCCCCCGGAGAGGCGTTGGGTTAGAACTGTACTCCAATTTCCTTTCAGTGTTATTAACTTCAGGGGCAAGTGTTAATAATGTCGCTGTTGAAAGCCGAGACAGAGCTGTCCGTATGTATAGCACTCGGATTGTTATTGTGTCCAGAAATTCACAATACAGTCACGCAACAACAGAACAGCCAACTAAGCCACCAAATTGAATATCGTGGCGTGCAAGAACACCTTCCCCGCCCCCCTCCCCCGTCCAACTCCCCCTGTCAGTGAGCTAAGCGACATCTGGCGAGGACAGAACTGAGACGTTTTACGTGCTGTTTCCACACTTAAAGCCTTCTCTTGAAATTGTAAACTTAACACTTTATACTCTGAGTAATTGTGAAGCACGTACGGTGTGATGGCATTCCCTCCCCCCTCCCCTCTCTCTCTCTCTCTCTCACACACACACACACACACACACACACACACACACACACACACACACACACACACACACACACACACACACACACACACACACACACACACACACACAGAGTTGTCCTTTATTATTGCAGTACATATTTGTACTGTTGTCTTTTAAGGAAAGAAGCACAAGATTTTAATCAAATGACAGCCGTGAAAAAAAAAACACCAAAATCTTTCTCTCACCACAACAGGGTACATCAAGGTATACATATGCACATACACTATACCTATATTTTTAAAAAAAGCTCTCTCTCTCTCTCTCTCTCTCTCTCTCTCTCTCTCTCTCTCCCTCTCTCTGGCATAAAATTACACAACGCTAAATGGACGCAGTCTGTTTCGAATACACGTAACAGGACAATAAACTCGACATGTGAAATAAGCTATCAGCATCACACTTCAGGATGTTGCCCTCTCGTTCAATCAATGCTGACGTAACTTTTATCCACAGCTGTCAATGGCCTCGCTAGAAGCACAGTCACGAGTACCCAAAGACTACAACGTGAAGCGAGGTTCAGCCGGTCCTATTTTCCTAAAAAGTCCATTTTCCGGCATATGTGTACGCACAGGTCGTTCTGAACTGTTGTGGTGGTGTCCAACGTCGTGGAGGTCAAAGAACACAAATACACAGGGCCTCAAAGTGCCTACATATTCCAGTATTAGCCTCAGGCATCATAGTCACCGCTAAAAAAAATGCTTCAATCTAGAAACAATTACTACCATGAACAGACCATTCAAAGGCACGCACCTGACAAGGGTTTTAAAAAAATTTGAATCTCCTTTCCGCTAAGGCCTCACTGGAGTTGGACGCCCGAACTATATATTGTACACTCTGGTAACCCGTCAACAAGCTGACCTCTTGACAACACAGGCGCGGGGTCCACCAGTCAATTTATCTCGTGGTCTTCACATCGACTAATGCGCCGGTGTTAGCGAGTTAACCCTCAAGATCATTAAACTTAAAGCAGCCGGCTACGTTAGGATGAGCAACTCTCCACTCCGGTAAACAAAACAACAACAACAACAACAAAAGGAAAGAAAGAAGAAAAATAAAAGAAAGGGTGTTTGTAACAGATTCTCTTCTTATTGTGTCTGTGAGTTGTCCAAAACAGCCTTTAAGCTCTCTGTCTTTGGTTTCCTTCGAATCCACACTGGGAATCAAGAGGCACAAATGATTAGCCTGAGAACGCTCTGTTTCACCCGTGGTATAACCGATTCCATGGACATACAATTTGGCTGAGATCTTAGCAAAGACGAACTACAGAAGACTATGATTTTGTACGTGTCTTCATGGTGTCATACACTTGTCATCGTCAGCAGTCCTTTTCGATTTGTTGGCTTGGAAAGGTGAAGTCGCTTTAATTACTCAGCCAGTGACTGACAGAGATACGACTGACGGCCTTACACATCCCATGTCCCCAAGGCGTTTTTAACGTTAACGCTTAAAAAAAAAGAGCTGGGTAATTAAGCCGTAAGCAAATGATTATATGAAAATCATGACAGATGTATATCTATTCTCGTTAAAAAAAATAATGAACGCCTTCAGTAAAAAAAAAAAAAAAAAAAACCCTAGGGAAGCAAGTGATTTTCCGCATAGTGGTGGTGATGAACTGCACTTCCCCCCTTGAATAACATGGGTGCTAAGATACGCAGCGCTAGCACGCTTGTTCACTGCGTGCTTATCCTAAATATTGATCCAGCACAAGAGGGGGCCGGGGCCTCTCGTATTTTGTTGAAAACCTTTTAAACTGCCTTTGAGTGTAGTTGAAAGATAGTCGGTAGGGTGGGCGTGAGCCCTCACAAGGCGAGTACGCCTTGGGGGCAACTTAAGATGGCGGAATGTTACTTCGATTTAAAGGTTTGATGTACCGGTAGTCAAGATTGCGGACATTTTTCGGTGCTACTTCGATCAGAGAAATACACAGGCTCGGTAGCTACACAAACAATCGAACCATTTCGGGGTTAGTCTTTCGCCGTAAACCACTCGAACTCACCATGTAAGCTGCACTTCCTGGTTGCTGAAATCTCCCTTTCTTTCACGCCGACAAACTGAAATCGGATGAGTTTTCCTGTGCCACTTTCATTTGAAAATGAAACAAACAAACAAACAAACAAACAAACAAACAAACAAACAAACAACAACTTGGTGCTACTGTTCACTACATGTTGTCGTTTATAAGAAAGAATTCGTTGTTCCACTAGGAAACGACTTAACACTAAACCACACTGTAAAGGCGTGTGCATGCTCATACATTGTATTTCAGACATATAGCTCTACTTGAAAGCAGTTGTCAACGCTTTTGAATCGGGGTAGCACCAGAAAAGCTTCCCGCCGTCCAATCTAACCCCCGTGTGAGCTGGTCTCTTCCGTGTTGGCGTGTGGTTGAGAACAAGCGGGAAGTCCTGTGGAGCAAGGCTGATTAGGCTGCGTGAATAACTTGTTGCCGAAATACTCAAATAGGGATGGTGTGTGTGTGTGTGTGTGTGTGTGTGTGTGTGTGTGCGTGCGTGCGTGCGTGCGTGCGTGCGTGCGTGCGTGTGTGTGTGTGTGTGTGTGTGTGTGTGTGTGTGTGCGTCAGTGCGTGCGTGTGCCTCTGTGTGTGTGTGTGTGTGTGTGTGTGTGTGTGACTGAAGCAGCTGATGAGGTCAGCCCTGAGCATGACGTACATATACATAACGCAAACAATACAACGCAGTTGTCAAGTGACCTCTGAGGACGGCCAATCAGTAACTCAATAAGTTTGTCCGCTGTCCCGAGACCTTCCAGTGGGCTGACGTGAAATATAAGGAAATCATCAGCCGCTGGGGGTTACACAGACAGTGCATCCTATATGAAAGTGTCAGACCAAGTTTCCCATCGCAGTTCTCCTCTGTACGGAGTCACTATTTTTGCCGTGAAAAAAAAAAAATGTCCGTTTGATGGGGATGTTAAAATGACAGCCAACCAGACAGTTAATCAGCGAGGCTGATAAGGATGCGTGAAATACCCTTTGTCGAAATAAGGTGTGTGTGTGTGTGTGTGTGTGTGTGTGTGTGTGTGTGTGTGTGTGTGTGTGTGTGTGTGTGTGTGTGTGTGAGAGAGAGACACACTGAAGCATCTGATGAGGTCAGCACTGGGCATGGGCATGATGTACATGTATACATAATGCAAACAATACAATACGGTTGTCAAGCGATCTCTAAGGGCAGCCAGTGGCTCAAGATACGTTTGTCCGTTGGTCTCACGGTTCGTGTTGCAAGTGAAATGTTAGTGAGTTCGACCCCGACCATAGGTGGGAATCAAAAATAAGAAAAGAAAAAAGTGCAATAAATGAAAAGTGCAGAAGAATGAAAACGTGCACAGAAAGAGTTCCAAAAAGTGAGGAAAAACCCCCCACAAAAAACGACAACAAACAACAACAACAACAACAACAAAAACACCACCACCACCACCACCACCACCAACAACAACAACAACAACGACGACAACAACAAACACTTTTTTCAAGAATTGTTGCGGGATGATACGCCGACGGACGATACGCAGACAGGCGATTAGCCGACCGGACGAATTGCCGGCAGCCAAGTTCTCTTTTATTTTATTAAATCTGTTTCATACCACCCCGTCCCCGTCCTGCTGTATTTTTATTTAGTCGTACTGCGTGTTTTGTTGTTGTTGTTTTTTTGTGTGTAGTTGCGTGACGGACAAGTGTTACAGGGGCACACAACGTACGACACTCCACACTGGTATTGAATGGAGTTGTAAGCGTTTAAAGTAAACAGATTAATGGGCAGCGTCCCACGTTTTATTGTAATGGCCTAACACCAGTCTTTCAACACTTGCATCCATTAGTTCACACGTTTCTTCTCTGCCTTAAAGTCGAGTTTGGCCATCGTAGGTCTCCGGTTACGTCATCTTCGCGACAGCTAGCGTGATCTGACACTCTCTCACGCACCCATTAGTAAGTGGTGAAGGTGCGACATCCAGCTCTACCGCCATTGTTTGAAAAGTCCTAAGCGCCATGGGTTTGAGAAGTGCTGAGTCCCTTTTAACCATGTGAGGTTATAGAACTCTTCCTCTCGTTATAGAACTCTTCCTCTCCCAGGCGGGTGCCATCCCAAAGGACAAATCCCAGGTAGACGCGCCCTGCTTAAGCGCCATGGATTCGAGAAGCATTTAGACCCATTTACCATTTAACAGGGATTCGAGAAGCATTCAGGCCTTTTTTTTCGGGGAGGGGGGGGGGGGGGGGGCAGTAGAACTCTCTCTCTCTCTCCCCCCTGCCAGCTCAGCACGCAACAAAAAGGTCCTTGTCGGCGAGAGGAGCTTGTTTGCAAACGTATCTCGTGGTGGTGAGGGATTCTAACCTTTTCCCTCTGCCCAGATCTCGTCCGTGTTGAGCATAATCACGCGCCCCTTTCATTGCAAGCCTCATCAATGATGCGCCGCTCGTGCCAGCAAGACCCGCGCGGACTGAGAAAAGCATTGGTAGACAGGAAACACCACTCTCAGAATCGGATGTCAATAGCCTAGCGAGGGCTTTCGCCAAAAAGCCGCGGCATTTTCACACGTTCCCGCGCCGAGAACTTTCTGCCCAATGGAGGCTGTCGCTCCCAGGAGATTCAGAGAAGCGGCGGTGGATTCAACACACGGACTCCGGACACAGGAGAGCCTCCAATAATGACACTGACTCGTGACCAAAAGCGTGGGCTCTTCCGAAACTGCAACAGAAAGGGGAAATAATGCAAGGGCTCAAGGGACGCAACAGAATCGTGTGGCAGGGCGGAAAGAGGTGAGAGAGGAGAAGGTTTCCACGGGAACTGACACTGACTCCTGTTCCCGCCATCCCTTGCGCGCGACCTATCGCACAAAGGTTGACGGGGATATGGAGTGCCACTGGAGTTGTGTGTGGAGCGTCACGGATTGTTGTGCTCTACGTGTGCAAGTCCAGGCCTTGTGTAAACGCCATGTCTCTTTGGACGACCCCCCACAGGGGAATACTGCTAATGGTACAGCATACACGACCCGTGATTCCGGGCACCATTTATCCCGATCGTCTGAATACGGGCATTGTCAGGAGGATTTGCCAATCTGATTGCTACCTCTGTTTTAGCGCCAATAACCGTTATTGGACTTGAGAGGTCTGGTGTGTGTTCTCTACAGCATTTTGAAGAAAGAGCAATATATATTCCCCTTGGATAAAAGCTTTCTCCCACACTCTCATGAATGGACATGCAAGATAGACATGCGGTGAATATTCACACACATTTTCAGAAGGGACAACAACAGAAATCGTGGTGTTTGTTTGTTTTGGTTTTTTTTTTTTTTGGGGGGGGGGAGGGGGTAAAAAAAAATACTGTACTACTTCATGAACAGTTCATTCCTTTCAAACTTGTCAATAGATTGTTTTTCATCCGGCCAGCATGTACACAGCAGGAAAGATGTGAACTGTTTTTTTCTTTAAATCAATTTTTAGGTGACCAGTGTGTGTGTGTGTGTGTGTGTGTGTGTGTGTGTGTGTGTGTGTGAGAGAGAGAGAGAGAGAGAGAGAGTGTGTGTGTCCTCCCATCGTGAGAGTGTTCAGCAGGTCACCCAAAACTGAGTGGCAAGAATCCAGGGTTTTGCACAACTGACCTCTAGTTTTATAAGTGACCCAAACGCCGACCCTTCCTCAATTCTCTATACATAACACAGTTACTTACACTACAAAGGAGCCATTACTGAAATGGCACGTAGCATTGATACGGTTATCTTCTCCTGGCGACGTGAGGGTGTCGAGTTACCGGACCTGCACATGGTCTTTTCCGCTTTCCACGTTTCGACCACGCCACTACCAGCTGCAGCCCACCCTCTCTTGTTAGGTGGGTCGGGTGGTTCAACCGGGTTGAAGCGTCGGACCTGAGACTTGGAATCTCGACAAAATTTGTACAGGTTTTTCCTAGTCCCCCTGTCTTTGAAATCATCTCAGCGGTGAATTGAATACCGGTTAAACTTCGAAATACCCACCAGACTACCTTTCCTTGTTATGTTCTTGTTATGTCTGTACACTTTGCATGTATTCTCACGTGACATGAGGTAAAAAAAAAATCTGTACTTTGCTTGGCCTACCTAAACATTATGACCGCGTGAAAAGAGAAGAGATGTGAAGAAACACACTGAATCGAGTCACGTAGGCTACGTAAGATTCGGCAGGGTGGAGTGTACGTACTATCATTTCCTGTTACCGTTAGTGCACTTGAATTGGGATTCATATCCATGGGAACTGTAATAGAACAGATGTCCCAGTTGCCCGAAAAAGTATAGGACATTTGTTCTGAGTCACGACGACAATGATGCAGAAATGAACGGACATAATTATGTCCGCCTTGATGAGAAAGTAATCGGGCATTTCAATTTCAATTCTATGATCGATGTTTGATGCGGAAGTGAGGCCCAGCCAATAATGACCACTGTCATAATTTTAGCAATATCCTTAATGCGCAAGAATTGGAAACGAAGCTGCCGACCAGCTAGCCAAGAAGGGGGCCAGCGAGAGCCAACCAGACACGGACTTGACGTACGGGGAAAAACGTACCCTCATCAAGTCAGCCCGCAAACCAGTAACACCAAAGGATGACTACCACTGCCTCACCAGACAAGAGCAAGTCATCCTTCTACGGCTCGGGAACCGGACACAACCGCCTCAATGCACATATGCACCGGAAGCTCGGACTGGCCCCCAATGCAGAGTGCAGTTGCGGCACCGGTGACCAAACGACAGAGCATGTCCTCCAGCAGTTCCCCAAGCTCCAGGAGCTGCGTACAGCAGTGTGGCCAGAAGAGACCAGATTGCACTCCAAGCTGTACGGTAGCCTGCAGGATCTTCAGAAAACGGCCCACTTCATCGTGACAACCGGCCTGCCAGCGTG
>JACVVK020000003.1:872500-930000 GCA_018292915.2 Batillaria attramentaria
TGGCTGTAATTTTTAACATGATATTTCTCATAAACAGTTCAGAATAACAGATGTAATGAGAAGTACTGGTCTACACTCGGTACATTCAATAGAAGCCAGAAACGTAGAAGCCATTAAACAAACTGGGAGTTGGAGGGGATCAGTTCAGGGGATGGAATATGATGGAGACGGATCTGTTTTGTGATCCATGTCTGATTAGGGCTGATCTTATTGTGGACTCTGTGGGTCACTGAGTGTGTGTGAGGACACAGCTGCCATGTAAATGGCAAAACACAGTAAATCCGTGACGTCATTTTGTGGAAAGTGTCTTTATGTTGAAATCACCCCATTTCCCATCAATTGATGCCATGAACTTACCGTGTTGTGCTACTGCGCGGCAGAGAGAAAGAGTCGGAATGTGTCAGTGATGTGTGTGTGTTATTGGTGGGATTTAAATGGGGTTAGGTTAGTACTGATACTGTGGTCAGTAATGTTACCAGGTTGGAGGTACAATAGGACAAAATGTCCTTTACACAAAAGTGCAATAAGACTTATTGTCCTGACAACACAAAATCAATAGGACTCCAATGGTGTGGACACACAGATGGAGCTCTACATGCAAATTACACACACACACACACACACACACACACACACACACACACACACACACACACACACACACACACACACACACCTGTAGGAGAGAGCTCTAGAGAAAAAAAGAAGAATTATCAGCACTAACATTTCCAAGCTTATTGATACTAAATGATAGTCAAATTGGTTTCATATCTCATGCATGTCTCAATGAAAGTATGTTGCTACCAGTTGCCACACACAGTTTGAAAGAGAAAGTTAAGCATTTTGCCGAAGAAAAAAAAGAAGAAGTCCCAACACAAAACAAGCTATACATGTCCATGTTGAATGGAAATCTATGGAATGCTGGACTGCAACAGAGATGCTTTAATCAGACATTTGTCGTGAAAGGGCCTGTGGCATTAGGTCATTTGTGATTTTAACGGGATTATGTCCAAGCCTTTGGAACATCACGGCTGTACTACTGACATCTTGACCGGAATCTGTACAATGGCAGCAGCAACCTGAAACATGTTGTTTTCTTTTAATTGACCATGAGGTGTCGTGCCAGCAGCTGAAAATTTTCCAAGCTGAGAAAAATAAACAAATCTCTGACGACAAAAATAAGTGCTGAAAAGGCCTGAGGCATTCCAGCACTGTGTTGGAGTCACATGAAATAATTTACAATAGGCGAGTGTGCTGGCCCTGACGACTTCCCTACTGTACTGTGGCATTTCCCGAAGTGTCATATGACCATGAGGCACAGATACATTATTTGTGAACAATAAACGCTGTGTGTGTGTGTGTGTGTGTGTGTGAGTGTGTGTATATGTGTGTGTGTGTGTGTGTGAGAAAGAAGAGAGGAGGGTGGTGGAGGGGTATTGAGAAAAAATTTCTGGGGATCTTTCAGTGGTGTCTGTACAAAATGTTGATCTACTTCACTACATGTACATGTATGCATGTATACAAGTCTACAACATCTTCTGAAAGTGTTTATTGCATCTTCAGGCTTGTGGTTTCATGTGGTACATCATAGTTTTTGTTATTAAATTATACGAAACTTGACACATATTTTCTTCACTCATGCAAATACTGTCATACAAGGAAGGATTTTAGTGTACAGTCATGTAGTCATGTACACGTGATTAGAATTTAAATTATGGCTATTTTTAAATTAAGAAATGAAGACCCTCTCATGACCCCCAACCCCATATTCCCTTATTTGAATAAGCAAAAATTTGTAGTTTTTATCTACATACATACATGTATACTTGTGTGTTAAAAATTGTTAAAACAACAACAAACAACAACAAAAAAACAAAACAATCTGGAAGTGTACAGACAGCTAGTGTAATACAGATACTGATGATGCTTGGAGTTGGATACTGTCCGCATATAAGACAAGCAGTTAGAATTGATGCCATTTAAAAAAGTGCGCCAGTGGTGAGACTGTCATGTGTCAACTTGTCGGCGATGGACAAAATATGTGTTGAGCTACTTATGTACACGTCATGTTTCTGTTGGCAGATCATTAGTTTTTCCCCAACAGAAGAAGCAATAATGACTGGACTAGTTTGCGCTATTTTGATCACATAACTTGCCAGGATGTCTAGTTAGATAACCGACATATCACCAGTTCTAAATGAACTTTTGGCACTTGAGTGGTGAGGTCAGTTAACGTGCACTGTCACTGTAAGGCGAGTTTTACAGTGTGAGGCAGCAGCTGTTTAGGGGAAACAACTCCTTCGTGGCTTATCACTCTAGCGTGTGTATGCTGTCCTTAGCTGTTGATTAGATGTGTGTGCTTGCGTGAATGATTTGTGCTTCTCGCGTGCCTGCACTGAAATGTCATTAATTTCTGAACGCTGCGTTCATTATATGCAGGAAATGATGGGCTCTTTGATCCCTTTGGACTGCAGGAAGGAAACCAGGGGTTATGATTCTGTTCAAAGAGGATTTGAACCGCTATGATTTGATTTTTATCAGATCGAGGGGAAAAAACCCTGACACGAACAAGAAACCATTGCCCCTTACATGGTTGTGTCATTTGTTTTGAGAAAACTTGTGGGATTAAAGGATTTTTTTGTGGTTTTACTTTTAGTCATTTACCAATGTTACTAGTTTTGGTTGTGGCGTGAAGACATTATCAGTCACCACCGGAATGAAATGATTATCCGTTTGATGTCTGCACATTTGTAGGGCATTGGGGGTGGAGGTTGGCGGGAGAGGGATTAATTGTCCGACACTGAACTGTTGTCCAATGACTACTGCATTTCAGACTAGGTGTATTACACATTACATGTACTGATGTAGTACGAATGGCATAAGCTAAGCACATTGCAGAACAATACATTTTTTTTTTTTTTTAACCCAGTTTTGTTCTGGTACAAGAAAGATTTGCCTGTAACAGCGTTTCATACTATCGGATATATCCATTACTTGACACAGATGTAATCTATGGTGTTTGCCCTGATGAAAGGGACTAGGGGGTCATTTTGCTGGTATATGAAGTGTCATAGTGTTTGCCAGCTACACTTGAATGTAGGAAAGATCATGATTTACAGCCAACACTGGTGCAGGTTTGAACATTATTCCATGTACTTCATATTGCTGAAAGGGAAAGGGTATATATATATATATATAGAGCCAGTACCATTTTGACCTTCTCAGAAATGAAGAGGAAATCTAGGTTGTCTTACAGATTTTCTGTTGACTAAATAAATCCAAGCATGTAGGTAGTAGGAAAAGGGCATAAGCGCCTTGGATTTGATAATTGCTTTGACCCTTTTCCAGATATGGTGTAACAGTAGAAATGATGGGTAGATTTGCCGATTTATGCAAATCGATGTATGGAGCTGCAATAATACCTCAACAAAAATGGAAAAAAGGCGATAAAAGAAATGAAAAAAAAAATGAAAAAAAAAGTGAGGTCTTCAACTTTAAGTGTAGCCCATGGATACATATCGGCAGGGGCAGTGTGTGTCTGGCAGTTGGATCGTCTTGTCTGGTCACACTTACTTGCTGCAATACACTCGGCAGCAGTGAATCCAGTGAAGCGTTGCCAGTCTCTGGTTATTCATGCTTCTAGCGTTTGGAAAGTGTGGGCTTTATCTGTAGCACCCGTCTAGTGGCCTTCGCGGTGTGCTGAGAATGGGGTACAGAACTATAGCACAAGAAGACACACGTACAAGACATTGACAATGGGCAAGCAAAGCCTACACACTCGAGAGGCAATAAAAGGCAGTAAAGACAGTAACGGGACGCCCCCCTCCCTTCCCCCCCCCCCCCCCCCCCATTTGAGAAACACGGACCCGCATTTACAACACAGACTTGGTCGTTTGTATTGTGTGCAGCATGAACATAGGCTAGAGCGCCCTGGTGCGCACAGCGCGGTACTGACTCGTATAAATTCAGTTTTAGGGCAAAAAGATCGACAGGGAATGAGATAGAATTTGTAGGCTGTTTCGGAAATTACTTGGTTTCAGTTTGCATGGAAGTTCATTCGGTTTACCTGCTGTGCCTTCGGTGTAGGAGGTGAAAGAAATCAGTGCGGCAAACTTTTTTTTTCTCCTTCCATATATACTGCTTTTGTGATTCATCTTTATGCGACAAACAGAGGTGCGTGTGTGACCTCGCATTTCTACAGTTGTGTTGGTCCAGTGAAGGTTGAAGTAGCACGCATCGGCACCGCTATTTCGCCGCGTCACATTTGCTGTACTTCTAGTCGACGAGTCTAATCAGCAACGATATATACGCGTATATGTACGCTGAAGTGAAGGTAAAAATGTGGAGGTGAATGCGGAGGGCCGAATGGGGGTCGTGGGTCAAGAGTAATGAAAACTGCCGCACAGTCAGGTACGGCGCTGATCTTATCGCTTTGACCCTACACCTGTCCCGTGGGGGTGGACTCGGCCACAGAAGAGAGAGGTGTGCTGACAGAGAGACAGGTGAAACTGAACTATAGCAGCCACAGCAGAGAGGGACAGAAACAGTGAGGGAGAGCCACGGAAGGGACAGGGTGGTGTTTACCGTCTGCTGTGTTGTGTGTTGGTGCGGAGTGTCGGTGACACGGGCCGGACAGTGGGCTGTCAGTGCTGTGGGCTGTATCACCCGGCAGTTTGGTCCCCCCATCTCAGCGTCAGTTTACCTGGGGCCGTGCTGCGCTGTGCTGTGCTTGCCCCTCACTCCAAGGTAAACTCGCATTCCTGTCCGAGGCTGACCTAGTTTGCCCAGGCATCTCCGTATGGGAGAAAGAGAGAGAGACGGGAGACGAGAGGGGACATTTTTCAGGTAGTGGGCCTCGGAGAGCGACATCGGATGCTGGGGGATGAACATCACGGAAGAAGTTGGCTAGTTCAAGATGCTGCTAACGGCGCCAATGTATGCATCTGTGAGTAAACCGTTTCTCGTCGTTTGTTTGTTGTTTGGCAACCAGGAGGGGATACTGTTATACAAGCCAGTTGTCTGTGTCCACTCATTCATTTTGTCCATTCCTCGCCACCTTTTGTGTTGCGCCTCCGTCACACTTTCGCTTTATTTGCTCACGGCGCAACGTTCAGGCGGTCGCTCTCACCCTTGAAGTGGAGGGCAGCTTTTGAGGGCTATGTTGGATCGACACTTCGAGTAGGGGCATGGGGGTATTACGCTGTTTGTACGTGTGATAGGTCCGAGATAAGACCAACGATCAACTACGAGTTGATGTTTTGGTCTTCTGTCAAAACATCGTACACTATACCGTCTCGCTCTGTTTCAGTCAGCATAACAAATGTGCGATCAGATGAAGCGCGACTGGTTTGTACCGCTGTTTGTTCCATGGCGCAGTGGGAAAGTCAGTGAATGACTCATTTTACGAGCACGTCAATGGTGTGTCTTGCTTGAGAGGGATGTGTGTACAATAACCGTCCTTTTCACCTGTTCCGCGCCAAACCCACATTGACACTGTCACCGCCTGACATCGTGTCAAGTTTCGCTTGTTCAGTTATACCCCCATCTCAGTTGTGCTGTCTCGATGACTCAGTTAAATCGTGAGGGCCGTCGTGTGTATCGGTGTGTGTGTCCGGCCAGTCGGTGTGTGTGTGTGTGTGTGTGTGTGTGTGTGTGTGTGTGTGTGTGTGTGTGTCACCTACTGAGAAGTCGGAGGAGGGGGGCAGACGAACGACCGTCAGCATACAAAAGATTTAGGCTCCCGCATACACCGGTCATTTTCAATCCGAGGCTGCCGTCGGTTTCTAGAGAGAGTGCGTGTTGAATGAAGGTAAATGTCCTGGTGGCCTGCACAATGGCACACACACACACACACACACACACACACACACACACACACACACACACACAAAATCGCACAGGCACGCACCGTCGTAAGGCCGTGTGCATGCAGTGCATGCGATTCAGCGTCTCACATGAAAATCGTTGAAATATGTAAGAGGCAGCTTTTGTTATCGTTTGGCAGTGATTGTCGACACCAGCTGATCGAATATTGCGGCTCAACCAGTCATCGAAAACCGGACACCTGTTCTCCCTTCTCCCCTCTTCCCCTGCCCAACAAAACTTGCGTGAAGACTAGCAGCAGTTGGAGCAGACTGATCGGTCGGTATGTCTGCTATTGCTGGGGT
Source organism: Batillaria attramentaria (assembly GCA_018292915.2). Classification (NCBI taxonomy): domain Eukaryota; kingdom Metazoa; phylum Mollusca; class Gastropoda; family Batillariidae; genus Batillaria; species Batillaria attramentaria. The sequence goes on from JACVVK020000003.1 coordinate 878,668, forward strand.
CAGGTTTCTGTTTGCGTTCAGGGCGACAGAGTGGTTTACCTCCATCACTGACAAATTCCAGCAGGTTTCAGTGTACACACACCGGTTAGGGCGGTCAGACAGGAACCGCCATGCACTTAGTAATGACAGACACCGAGACAGATGATCAATGCTGTCCGCTTGTTTGAGCGGTGATGCGAGCCTCTGCGTACAGGCGAAACAGCCCGTATTCTGCTTGCAAACAAGCCTCCCAGCTAAACTTTTCATTAGTAAGGTCAGCCCTAATTACAGGATGACGTACGGTGTTGCTTTGCATACCTACCACTTGCCCAGGTGACGTTCACAGTCGCTGGGCCTAATTCGGGTCAGGTTTAGAGTGTGTGTAATTTGACGTGTACCGCGGCGTACAATTATCAACACTGATCTCGGCTGACTAGCAGGACATTTTGTTTCACGAACTGAGCGTTTAAAGCTCGCAGTGTTCACAACACAGCGTGCTACACTAGTTTGCAATGAGTTATCTAGGGCCAGTTTCCGCTTTTCAACACAGAGTTAAGGGCCGCATGGAACCAAGTGGTTCTCCGTTTCAGAGGAAAATAATTGATTGTGCTGTACGACAATGACAAGGAAGGGTGTTGGAGCAGAGTAATAGTTTATACAGTGTGGTGTGACTGTAGTTTTATTGTCGTGCAGGTCGACGGTAACCAGATAGGAAACATTCAGTAAGTATTCAGTCTGTGCTGTCGGTTTCCGTCGTGAAAGAGTGACAGGAAAAAGTTGTTTTCATTACTGGCCGTGACTGTTACAGCTTTAGCCTGAGATTTGACATCAGTACTTTCATTCATTGTAGCCACACAGACAGCATTGGTCACAGTAACTGAGTATAACGTTGGATGTTAGTTTAGTTTCACAAAGTGTGACAAAACACTTATAAATTTACAAATAGATTAGCCAAGACGTTACTTTAGACGAGAACCACTATCGGTGACAAGGATTGAGAACCCCTTAGTTAATGGGTCGGTTCGGTGTAGGGTCAGCGTGCAGGGTCAGCGCTTTTGGCTGGGCATGATGCTAATCAATTCAGTTTAAAACGCCTCCTTTCACAAGCCCCTTCCCGCAGTAGACGGAAATAATGCTCGGGGGTTCTAAGCGCGACTTAGGTCCTTGAACACACATCGACTGTCAGCCCAGGCCTTGGTTGTTAATTTTGAGATCAGCACCAGGGAGGGACGATGTTGACAAAGGAGTTGCCTGTCTCGACTGGGGACATCGCCTCGGGCGCTGTTTCCTCTCCCTCCATCCCCTGTTTTCTTCCCCCGTCCTGCGACAAAGTCCGTCACTTTGACCCTTTGCATCGGTCATGCGTTCATTGGCTTCAGTCGTGAAAAGGTGAGAGCTGCCCTGCTTCTCAACCTTTGTGACGATTTGAACATCAGGCAGCGCGTCTAGTCTTGTGAGTTCAAAGTTCGACAGGAAGCACAGCCACAATCCTAATTAAACAGCTTGACCTAATCCGTAGTGAATTCAGTTTGCGGTGCTCGACAACACGCTGTAAAGATTTCCGTGTTCTTGTTTACTCTCAAGAAAACGATTAAACTTTAGACCTTCCTTGCGTTAAAAGTCATTGCTGGTCGGTAAAATCGGTTTTACATATATATATATATACATGTTCAAGATGAACGGTGCCAGTTACTCGTGGTAAATTTGTTTTTGTCGCACAACAAATGCCGCGTGGTCTCTGGCCTGATTGATGTTTGAGGTAAGCGGTGTCACCATAAAAAAATGGCATAGCCATTTATGACTGGCTGATTTATTGCCTTCTCGTGTCTTCCAGGCCAAATATTTGTATTTTCTGCAATAAAACAACTTGATATCGCATTCGCTGATTTGGAGTTCCGCAACCGCATGATTACTGCGTTTTGAATGTGTTTGTTAAAATTTCCTGAAATAGTTAACGTTACAACTGATCCTGTTGGATGCATAATTCCTTGCTCCATTTAGGAGCGTATCATACATGTATCCTCTGTCATTGCAAACTTTCTCCAAGCTTGTAAATCTGTACTGAATACACACATACACTGTTTCATTACATTATTCATTATTTGTGTATCCGTCAGATTGGGGATTTTCAGTCATTTGGCAAGTTTCAGCCAAATTTCCTAGCCTTTCAGGGGGAAAAGTTTCTGACAAAGAAAACGTAAGGTGTAAATGTCATGTTAATTATTTTACTTTTGGGTGCCAGGAGAGGCTACTAAATGTCTTTAAAATTGCTAAAAATTTGTTTTCTCTGCTCCCCTGGTCCCCTCAGCTGAGCACTGCTCCTGCACCCGTACAGGGCCAGGGTGTCTCCTGCACCCCGGCATGGATTCAGTCTTTTTTTTTTTTTTCTCCTCAGCAGTTCCCCAGCCAGATCCCTAGAGTACACTAGGTATAAATGCTTTTGCCCCCCCCCCCCTCCCCAGCTTCCCGAATGTACTGTATGTTTAAATTCGCTCTGTCACACAGATAATCATGGAAGGCAGCACAAGACGACATTCAACATGGCAGTAGTGTACACATGACTGTTGTTTATGTACGTGCTCACTGTAGTCCCACCTGACAGTGACAGGCCCTCCTAGGTCATGGGTGATGAAGTACAACTCACATTTTCCAGCCTCGCCCCTTTATCGTCCCTGCTAATTCTAGCGAAAGGCTTGGGCAGGACCGCCACGGTGGCATTAGGCATTGTTGTCATTCCTCAGAAGGGCCTCTGCTTTTCCTGAAAATGTTTCATGTAAATGTTAAACCAAACACCAAAACGAAACATTGGGAGTATGTTACTGCAAACATTGGCATGGTCAGGTCAGTTTGAAGCCTTGAAGCAATTACTGATATTTCATACAGGCGCAAACTACAGTAATTTCAGTGCCATGACTGGTCATGCATACTTGGATGTGTACAAAGTCACTGATCAATCTGAAGTAATCTAAATAATGAGAAAAATAACTGCTGTCTAACTGGAAAGGCCACTATGGTCAATAAGAGAAAATCTCATAGTCAGGTGATCAGCTCAACACTAACACTAAGAAGCAGACTTGCAGACTGATCCAAAATGTGGTTCATAGAGCTTTCATTTTGGTAACTGAAGCCACTTTAATAAATTGCTGGTGAAGTTCTACATGTGCCTTGTGTGTTCAGTTAGTGGAGCAGGGTGCTTACTAATCCAACTCTTTGATGGACAGGGAAATTTGTGAGACACAAGTCATCATCACAGGAAATTACCCAGCTGTTTAAAGTTTGATTATTGTTTCATAGCAAAAAGTAAACAGTGAGTTTAACAATGTCAGACAACATTCCATACCATGAAAAAATGGATGGGTCACCTTTCCTTACTTTTCATTTTGTGTATGGACACAATATTGGTCCTTGTAAAAAAAAAAAATGCATTTCAGCATATTTTGGAGACTAAGTGTAGACTGGGCCCAGCAGTCAGTCTGTTACTTATGGTCAACTTGCATTGAATCAAGAATGCTGGCTGATGTCTTAGAAATTGCACTTACAGAGCTAACTTCGAACACCGGCGATGCAGTCATGTGAATTGTGATAATTTTTGTTGGCCATTGTGTGGCTGATGTCATTGTTCAGTGTAATGCACACTGGTCAAACTCGTGAGCAGTGAGTTAACTGCAAAGAGAAAACATTGCCGGTGTGAACGACCGCGGCGGAAAGAATAAAAAATCAATATTTTGATTAGAACCGCCGTACCGGCGGCTGGCACCCGGAGACAAGGGAAGGAACTGCGGGGCTGCTGTTGGGGCTTCTAGGGCGCTTTGCTCCCTTTGTCTGAGCAAAACGGACAAAAGGATGAAGATGGTGCGAGGGGGATGACTCACGATGAATAGAGGGGTGTGGGGGGTCGGGGTGGTTCTTTCTCCTTTGGGGTTACATCTGCCCCGACAGCTACTCTCTTTGTCAGCTCTTGGCTCCTACCCGATTCGGCCGATAAAAAGTTTCAGTAGTGCTCTCAGTCAAGGCAGGCAGGCAAAAATCTTGACGGTAAAGCAGAGCAGCCAGTTCAAAACACACAGTTTACTACTGTTGGAAAAGTGCTGATTGCAGCCAACTGTTTCCCAAGTTGGGGTAAGTTGTGTTCAAAGTAAATGGCAGGTTTTTTAAGACTTGTACTTTGGAAGACAGATCGGATGTGTCTGTCAGCAAACACTAATTATTCAACCATTAAAATAGAAAGCATGGCTTGATTTGTTGTTGTTTCAGTATGTGGTCAGAGGATGTGCTTGTCAGCAGCACACCCCATATAATTATAGCCTTTTCCCCTATAGCTTATCTTTATTTTTCTTTCTTAAAAAAAACAACAACAAAAAAACAGGAAAAAAGTATGATGTGAAGCTGATACTATGATTGTGAGTGTAAACTGCAAAATCTTCCAGTCTGGCTGCTGCCAGTTATGCCATTTCTATGGGAAGCAGAAATGGACTAACCTTCCAGCTTCGTCTTATCAGTGTGCTCATTTATCCCGCTGGCTTCAGTTCTGAGGATGACCTGTGAAACTGGATTGTGTCCTGTGAGTTAACTGAAGAGCACATTTTATGAACATTTTTTTTGTTTGTTTGTTTGTAAACTGTTTCTGATTGTTGTGGGAATAGACTCAAGAACGAATAACTAATGTGTGTACATATGGGGAAAAACTGTTTTGTCTTTGTTTCACTTAAATGTGTTTATTTAGTGTGGCAACTAAGACACAGAAAGTGTTTTTCCTCATGTATCCTCTCTCTGCAACGATCAAGTGTACACAAACAACACAACTTAAAGAGCTCTACTAGCTCACAGCAATTTTAATTTAGTTTGTGCTCCACAGCCTCATAAAGACATGTATAGTGCTTGTGTAAATGCCAGAAGAGTTACATCTTTTCTTTTCAGTCAGTATTTGCTTGTGATTTTAGTTAGTGCTGAACACCTTGTCAGTTTCACTTATGAGCTTTCTGTCACAAAAGTGTCTGCTGCTTTTGATGAATTAGGAATGTAAAGCAGTGCAGTTGTTTCATTTCAATGGCATGTATCCAATCTTTGAACCCAGTCAGCGTGTATTCAGGGACCGTCCCAGTGATAGTGGATGGCACCCACTGAATAATGTCCCACAGGTAAAGTTTTTTTGTTGTGATACACGTGTACGCTTGTTGGTGTCTTTGCAGTCTAATGAGAACTTCCGGAGTTGGCTGAGAGTGAACTAACGAAGGAGAGGGTTGTTTTTTTTTTCCTGATAATGGGTGGACGTACTTGTAGGAGGTTCAAGTTGATTCTGTTCATTTTTGTGAGCCGCGGGGAGGGCGTGCTGTCGCGAAATGCTGAGATGTTTTTCTTGCACTAAACTAAAAGTCGGCGCGCTCGGTCCGATATTTATCGCGGACTGCCACGGTATTCGGCTGTGCGGTCAAGTGTGTGTGTAAAGTGCACCAGCTTGCGACCCCACCCCCCCATTCCCCCCTCCTCTCTCTCTCTCTCTCTCACACACACACACACACACACACACACACAAGCACACACACAGAGCTACGCAGGTTGTGGTGCACGGATCCGCCAGGCAAGGGCAGCCTGATGACCAGTATTTTCAGTTCCTGGGCGTGCTTCGTTTTTCAGTACTGAAACGATTCACATGTACATCCAAGTTACAAATTGAAATTCACTGAAACCGTCTTTTGAGTTTGACTCACTCAGCATGTGGTCTTGTGGCGTCTGTTACCTCAAGTTTATGGAGACTTATGACTATCAAAACATTATCAGTCATATCTTTAGCTAGTCACTAACAAAGCAACAAAAATTTACTTCAGAAGTTCTGTCTTCGCAGACACATGAAGTTCTGTATTCGCAGACACACTGCCATTGTAAATTATATACTACTTGGGGCAGGGAAGGGTGATGGGGCACAATTTAGAAAGATTTGTATCATACCAGGCCTAGTAGTTCTGAAGTATGCGAACTGCACAGCAGCTCAGTGGAATACGGAAGCTGATAGCCTGGGCATCTCATCGCCATTTCAGCTGGCAGTACACAGACAAGCTTCCTGCTGTGTGTAGGAAATGCCTGGTAAGAAACTTCCAGCACCCTTCTCGGATTTCACAGAGAGCCTTCCAGGGTGCTTCACGGCTCCCCCAAACTTGGAATCCACCAACCAGGGGCTGAGGAAGTGGGACCTGTGGCTTCCCCTGTGCCCCAGATGATGAACAGACCAACCAGATTCCAGAGTTCTCCCAGACCCGCTTCCCCCCTTTCTCTTTGCTATGCATCTAGTAGCAGGGTGATATGTGCTTCAGCATACGATTCGATACGGCCATTTTGAACCGAACTTTGTGAAGTTGGGAAAAGTTTTCTTTGTACATAATTCTTCATCCTTCCGACCTCCAGCAGCCCACAAAGATGATGTGGCCAGCACCGATAGCAGCAAAACCACTGGTAAAGTTTTTATTTAGTGTTTGTTTCACAATTGCCTCTTTGTCTGTACCGACCCATTTAGTCATGGGCGGCGGTGATGGGGTCCGAGCGTGATTTCGCACTAGCGCCCCACAGGTCACAGCAGTCATTTCGCTGTAAATTGCAGATGGGCTGCCGTGAACTTTTGGTTCTTTGTATTACACAGCTTGTCCGCTTGTCTGACAGGCGCATCATCAGTTGGGATAGTATTGGCTTTCTGTTCTAGTGTGCAACATGTGGCCTGTACACGGGGGACCGCGCTAATTTGCATCCATTGTGCCTGAGTCATAATTTGTGCCAAGCAAAGTGGTGGTAGTGTGCTTCCCAGTCCATCGGTGAGGGAATAGGTGTCATTGCTCAGAAAGATACTGGCCATCATTCATAGAACCGAAAGCAAAGGAGGAGGAGGCAGTCGCCCCAGCCAGCTACATGGTGCATGGATGCTGACTTTTCTTCCCATTGTTTTTCATCGTTTATTGTGTGGCAAAGCAGAATTCCATGTGGATGCCGGTGCGAATGCCACCACCTGGTCCTGTCATAAGAATGGTGTGTATAGTAGATAAATGTACATTTCATGTGGCGGAACTTGAGGATCACAGTTACTTGTTTGCAAGCTAATGTACTAAAGTTTTAAGTTTCAGGGAAAAGGTCTAGAAAATGGTGCCTAGTAAAATTGACTTTGAACTACAAGCTATGGCCATGTTCTCATTGCTATGAGTTTCATTAACGATTTTTTTCATTCAGAATGTCAGAGTGCTGGATTTCTAACATTTTGGGACTGTAAAAAAAATCACCATTGTAACTTACAAGGCTTGATCGGAGAATGTTTTTTTAAAACATGCAAGTACCCCCCCCCCCCCCCAATGAAATATGACATGCTTTGAGAGATTGTTTTTTCCCTTTGTCCCTTTCATAGAACAAAATAGAATTTACTGAATGATAACATACCACCGGTACTTTCCTCAGGCAATTTGTGCTGCACAGCATGCAGATCACTGATTGAAAAAACTGTAAATTAAATGAACACCCTGTTTTGAAGTGTATGAACTACCGTTTATGATGCACAGCAGTGTTACTGTTAGAATAAATGTGCACCTGTTTCATGTCAGGCCATTTGCAACAGCTGGTAGGTTCTGTGTGGGGATACCATACACAGTGTGGACTGGTATAGCGACACGTTCTGTGGTGTTATTGCCAGTGACCTGTGTTGCTGGTATGAAGGGTGTCAAAAGTTCCGTTAGTCTCCAGTTTTGGGTTGCACCATAAGGGGACCACATCCCGGAGTTTATGGAACTTTGAACTGTAAGCATCATGGTTCAGAATAAACATTTCAAAATTTTCAGCACAGACAAGCATGACATTCAACAGTCGTGACCACATGTGGTGACAGAAGCCAGTATTTTGTACAGCTGTCAGATGACATTCGCAGTTTCTGTGTTATGAATATACCTAGTGAGCTTTATCCCCACATCTTTAAGTTTCATGTCCAACAAAGTGTGCATGCAGTTTAATTTACATTTTGCATGTATTAACTAGTTATTTGTCTGAAAAAGGTGGTGAGGAGGCTCGAAGGCAAGGAGCCTAGAAGTGCTGGAATTATTCAGCATGAGGAGAGCTGAAGTGGACTTTACAGTGTGTAGAGAGCTGTTGTATCCAGGCGTCAATGCACCAAAGAGATAGCCGCCAAATATAGGCAACAGGTTTGCCCTTTCCCTGATAATGCCAGCCCCCAACGGCATCACATTACCGAGAAGCTCATGATTCATCCAAACATCACCGAAGAGTTTTGCATTGTACAAACTGTACCGCAGCGCGCCCCGCTGTCTTCCATAGCGCAGTATCGGTCACGTATATTTTCATTCACAACAAGAGCGATTCCGACCCCACCCTCTCAGCGGATTCACGACACTTACACGAATGATCGTGTACAGTACTCGCAAAGTCTGCGTTTGTATACATCTCAGAGTACACTAACACATTCACCACACCAGCGACGAATAATAATTTGGCATTGATCGAAACGTCACAATTTTTGGCAGGGTTTCATCTCCGTACCAAGGGAATACTGCAGCCCTGAGGTGCATGGCATCTCGGCGCTCAATTTTGCAGACGTAGATGTATCGATAGTTACTGTGAATGGCCTCTGAAATGTATGTTGGGATCATTGGTACTTCAGATCGTTACATAATTCGACCAATCATCCACCCTTCATGCACAGGATTCCAGAGTCGCCGGGGTTGTGTAATTTAATCAAATGATAGAGATTGTGGGCCTCCGTCCAAGCAGACTGGCCGGCAGGAGCAGTCCGTTTCCATGGGAACCGGGAAATTTCGCACTGTAGCAGTGTCTTGTAAATCAATTACAACCAGAGTGGGTTTTGCAGGCCTACTAGTACCACAGCTCCTATGTCATATTGTTTTCGTGTGGGGGATCCAGAAAATACAGATGCTTTTTGTCTCTTTTTCTGTCCAGAGGATTTTGTGAGAGAGTTACATGTTCAGAATAAATTACGCCAGAACCATGCCTGATAAAAGACTAGCTTACAGGTTTGCGAATGTGTAAACCTAATGTGTTGACACGTGTGCACTATACTGCTGCGTCGCACAGAGACAAAGCCGAGGAAAGATCATTCGCAGACAGTGACCTTATTTCTCGGCTTCACCCGATTGTACATCATGTACACAGCAGACTGGCTGGCTGGCGCGAGCAGCCTCATCCCCTGGTGGTGTGTAATCTGTCAGGGCCACATGTGTTCGCGCCGCAGTCTGTTTACACGGAAGGGGGGAGGATGGAGGGGCATGGCGGCCGTGCACGATTTGTATTCATTAATGGCCGACTTCTATCGCCCCCGCTGGTCTGCACAATCAACGTAGCAGTAGTGGAATACTGATTGGTTCTTAGGGGGTTCGAGAGCGGGATGTTCCGTACATAATTTATATTTAACATAAAGCATTTGCATGATCATTCTGAATGGTGAGGTTGAATTCAGATATTTTGAAATCCCCACCTACCACTTTGAATGTTCAGCATACACTTGCGACTGCGTGTCTTTCACTCCCGACACTCAAGCACACTGAACCAGAGAGTGTGTAGTGATGCAATAGTTCTTTGTTGTTTTTGTTTGTTTGTTTGTTGTTTGTTTTTTTGGGGGGTGGGGTGGGGGATTGCAAGTAATACCGTGTTGGCAGATTGATTTACATTTATTGAAAAACGACCGGCCTTCATGGATTATTTTGTAAACATACCATTTGGTGAGCGGCTGAAGACTCTCATCCTGTTTCGTTACACTTCTCATCTGTTCTTGGCGGGGGGGGGGGGGGGGGGGGGCCTTAGCGTATTATGACCATTACTTTCTTTGTGTTCTTGGGCATAGTATTATGGCTATATATGCAGGAAATGCCCAACAGCTACCACAGGCTTTAGGCCAGCAGTTACACAAAAACGTAGCAGAGTATAAAATGTAACAACCGTCACCCTCCCGATTATCGATTAGTAGCCAGTTGGAACAGTGTCTGATGACAGCAGGAGAGACGTGTAAAGACTCTCCTCAGTTTCTAATTATCGTTCGTTGAGATTGGTTTCCAAGGCAACTCAAGAATGCTAGCTTAGGCCGCAAGGCGATGAGCCATCCTGTGACAGTGGCGAGCGCTGGCATTACATATTCTGCACGTGTGATGGTGGTAGTGTGTAGATGACAGATGCGCACAGGCAATCGTTCACAACAGCCTATCAAAACTAACAGGCTGGTGTGGTTCGGCGAAGTGCTAATTGTGGATTAATTTGGACTCAAAAGAAGACGTTGGATGAGCCACTTATCAGTTCTTCTTTCTTCCCCAACCCTCCCGCCGTGCTTGCGGCGCTCATTCCAGGGATGACACAGGGGTGTGACTGGGTGGGCCATTGTGCTGAACCGGCCATCTGGCATCCACCAGTGGTCAGCCTCGCTTCCCCTCACAGCCGTGCTGAACCGAGCAGGGGGTACGGGGGAAGAGCCAGAGAGACATAACCCGCTGTTGTATGCAATGTTTCAGTGCTAAGTATTGATCTGTGGAGGACTGGTGCTTGTGGCCTGTCAGGTTTTGGAGTGCTTCACGAGGGACTGCTGGCTTCACTGATAGTGGTGCTGTTGTGGGCACCGCCGTGGTCTGTTTACGGTTTTGGGTGACCTCTATCCGCGAAAACAAAAGGATGGCAGTGGATGCTTGTGCTCGTGTACTCGCATGGCTGCTTGCCAGAACTGCATGACTGTGTGACCGCCTGAGCCGGGGTTTTCCTCTGATTTACGGCAACGCCATCCTTGCGTTTGCTGTAACGGCAGAAACTGCTTAGAAAGAGGCCAGACAGCGGCTTTCCCATGTCTCGGGCATTTTAATCAGCATCTCAAAGATGGAGGACGGAGGATAGAGGGACGTGTTTGTTGGGAGATTTGCGAGTCACTTTTTTGGACTTCTTTGTTGGGCTTCGAAAGGCGCACGCAGCAAACAAGAGACCCACTCAGTCTACTTCTGTACCCTGTGGCAAGGTCTTTCAAACATCACAATGATTAAGACGGTGTTTGCAGCTCCTCTTGCTGTGCCACAAATTGGACTGCAGAAAGTTCTGCTTGCAAAGGTTAGCAATCATGAACCGTTGGTTTCGGTATTTGATTGTGGCATTTTATTGATGCAGCTGTGAGCCTCATCTGTACTAGACGTTGTCACGTGCGGGGAAAATGGCTTCTGCGTTATTCATTTATCGACGTGTTTCAAGCTGTTAGTAGAATAGTTGTGCCAGATTTGTCCGCAGAAGATGAGCAAGCTGCTGAGGCTGAGCCTGATACCGACATCTCCTTCCCCCTCCTTTTGTTGGCTATTTATTGATTTTTGTGTGTGCTAGTCTGGGTTTGATATTTCTGGATAATTCTTCTCACCGATTGCTGACTTGTAATACAGAATCAAATGATAACTTTCAATAATCATGGTTACAGTGAGGTTAGTAAGTTATCATTGGTAATCACTGATGCGCCAGGGTAACTGACTGACAAGAGGAAGATGTGGCCAAATCAGCTTATGTTCACCAGCCACACACATGCTGAACGCGGACTCGTAATGAACAGCCGCACATGCAGTTAAGCTTACACCAAGCCATGTCACATCTGTCCACGGTGCCAGCAGTCACTTGTAGTTGTAATTGCTTTGTTCCTGTTCACACTTGATTACATTCTTGGCATTTTCCATTCTGCAGTGATACACGTATAATGCGAAAGGTTTGGTTGTGATAAGTGATTATATGAATTTGTAATTGGGGTGTTTAGGCGGTGTAGCATATGCAGGAACGGACAATTACATGAAACAAATTGGGTTGACATTATCCTACTCAAATTGGTTGGATGTAATGTGTCATAATGACTGTAATCATTTGTATCACACTGGGTTCTGCCATGCGTATTTAAGCGAGACTCTTCTTATTCATGATCCTAGACTTGAATTTAGTCTATGATCAGGATTCAATGATGTGGGTAAGTTTGCTTCGGAGTTTGTGGCTACAAATTTTATCTTGCAGCAGCAGTTCTATTTGTGTTTTAGAGTGAGCAAGGACAAATGCTGAAAGACAGAAAATACAAAAGATATCACGTCTTTAATTGTATTGTTTGTGTGTTTCAGCACATGGTGCAGAACCAGATGACGCCTACATACACATACCCCCAAGCAGGTCTGGAGGAGTACCACCATCAGGTGGTCAGCCCTGTGTCGGCAGGTTCCGGCGTAGGGGTAGTCGTGTCCAGTGTGTCTTCCGAACCAAGTGCTCCCGCCATATATACCACGCCTGCTGCTGTCACCGTCACGGCCAATGGTGCCGTGGAGCAGCAGACGGTAAGGACAAGGCCTTTCAATGTACGTCAAAACTTCTTCATTGCATGCCTAGATGTGCTGCTTGGTGGCTGTCAGCTGTTTCTTTGGTGTCAGGTGCAACAACTAATCTGCCCTTACATAGTACAAGGAAGTAGAGTTTGGTGCAGTGCAGTCTGAGAACTAGCTGCTCCATGAAGTAAGAGTGTTACTTTACTCACTGTAAAGTTTACCATTCTGTGAATTGTCAGATGTCAAAATCAGTTTAGTTTTTGGGTTCGGTCCATACTACATCACATGTACAAGTTTGCAGAACTGTGCAGCAGTTGTCCATTTGAATAATTTACAAGCAATGGTTTGTTTATTACCACTCAAACTAGCATCTGTATAAGATCTGCTCACTGAAAATTGAAGAGAACTTGTCAGCATTTTGAGTTTTTGGTCACAGTTTCAGTTCACACTTATTTCACTTCATTAATTTTTAAAATGTACAATACTGACCACCTTTGACTGGAGGGGTAGAGGGATGGATCACAGGAACCACTGTTTCGCTCATGCAAGCATTAAATGCATTGGCATATTTATGATGGTAACTAAGTAAAGGCACTGATTTACAACAAGTACCACAATATGATCTGCTGTGGTAAGTTCTCAGAGGGCACTGTGTAGTTTTGACACTTTAAATACTCTAAAACAAGTATTTGTACACTCTTTTTAAAATTTGTACATCACTTTCTCTGGAAATCTTGAGTATCAGCACTTTGGTTCTGCTCTGGTGTGCATGCAGTTTATTGCTCTTCCTGTTTTGGTGAAACTTAGGTTTTATTACTGTTTCTATAGATCTATAGAGTATAGTGTAGTACTGTTTCACAGGGCTAAATACAATACAAATTATGCTCATTACTTTACTTTTTCTGTCAACTATAATCTGTTCTGTTTTACTAATAGTAGTACTTACACGCTCTTCCAGTTCCACTGCTTTAAGTTCTAGTTGCCAGTATGTGTTACTCAAAAAGTCTATACGTGTGTGTATGTGTGTATGGGCACAGATATAGCGTATGGGAAGACTTGGCTATCTCAGTACTTTTAAAAGCTGTATTGTCAGGGTTTTTGTTGTTGGTTTTTGCCTTCACAGTTTGATAGTTTTTCTGCTTGACACAAAAACGGAGGTCTTGGAATTCCAAGCAAGTTTCAGCAGTGCCAGTGGGTTGCAGATGCACTTAAGTTTTAACAGTTAGTGAATTACTTTCAGGGATAGCTCTTTTCAAAGCAGTCGCAAACAAAGACGGGGTGTTAGTGAATGGAAAATGAACATTAGCGGTATCTCTGCATGGGAAGTTGTGGTACTGCAGATTGCAGGTCACCGTGTGATGCAGATTATGAATGAATGCATCCTGACTGTAATACTAACACTTTGAATTCAGAGGTGTGTGTGTGTGTGTGTGTGTGTGTGTGTGTGTGTGTGTGTGTGTGTGTGTGTAATTGTTTTGTTTTTTTGTTCTTTTTAAGTTCTAGTGCTACGGATGATCTGGCTTTGGCTCTGCATAAATTGAATGAAAAGCAAATGAAGCAGGAATCTTGAGGAATGTTTTTGTTCTGTGACTTTACTCAGTAGGGATTGAAGTGCATCATGCTGTTCGTTCCATTACTTCCATTTATGCTGAAAGGCACTGACATTTGGTTGGGATAGACTAGCAGGGCTTGGGATTTTTTTTCAGTTTTCATTGGATTTTCGCTTTTTGAAATCAGATGTTTGCCTGTAAATTAAATTAATATTTTCCACTTGATAGATTCAGCATTTGGAGTGTCCTATTTTTCTGGCATCTGCATGTCACTCGACTCTCATTCTCAAGAAGCCGAAGTCTAAAAATAGTAAAATGGCCAGCAGGTGGCAAATCATGCCATGTGGGCAGAGTCTTTTCTTACCCCTTGATGAATTCTGGGCTAGGGCTCTGGCTGTGAATAGATCTAGATACATACATGTACAGTTACTGCATGTTCACAGTATTCTTCAGCAGTCTAATCTACATAATACATGTAGTAGGATTTGCTTCTCAGTAGTCTGTTTTTAAATTTGGATGTAGGCTGTCTCACTACTCTGTTTCCTTTCACTACATAACATTGTTCTGACTTGTCTCCAGTTTATGTGATTTACATGTGTGGATACATGTACAGTATGTTTGAATTTACAGTGCAGTTAATTATCTGTTCTTATTTGTTGTCATCTTACCCATCTATGCTGAATGACCATTGAAATGTTTGGTACTATCATGAATAGTGCGCGCACACACACACACAAACTCTGTAGTGTAAGTCTTGAAACCATTTTGTTTTGCCCTACCACTAGCTGTTATTTTCAGAACTCAAAACTCCAGCCCGTGTACTGTTTTATTTGTCATGCATTATTTATTTAATTCCTAGACAGCTATTGTTATTATCTGTTGTAAACTACTCTTACAGGTATATTTGGAGCAGGTATGCTTTGGCATGATTGTTTTATGATTTCCTGTCTTTTTTGGTGACATTGGGTTTTAATATGTTTCATGGTTTGCTGAAAGTTATTCCTGCAGTAATCCCGAGTAACTAGATGGTTTTTCCCATTTCCCAAATAGTTCCCTGGAACACCTAAGCACACAGAATCTCAAGGCTTACACAGCATTAATCTTCTCTGATAACATAGCTGTCCTGTATTTGTAACTGTTGGTCCTCACCTAATACCTGTCTTTGCTAAGATTTTGCAAGGTGTATTGGCTGGCATTCATATTACATACAAAACTTTCACATGTGACATCGTGTACTCATAATAACTGAAGAGACTTTGTAATCACATACAGAGAAGACTTACGGGGTATAAGTATGGCTACATACATGGTTTGTGGGAAAAACTGGTGCTGGTAGTGGTAGTTGTTTGTAAAACAATGCATAATATATCACTGGTCATAAGCTGCTGCTGCAGGTGCAGTTAGCATAATAAATACTGCCTCTGTACTTGGCTTTGGAAGACTTAGTCCATCAGTTTTAGCCATGGCATAGATCGGTTAAATTAGCGCTCTGGTAGTATCGGGCTTATTGTGTTGCTTGTCAGTCTAATGCGGTTGTGTGTAATAATTAATCCTGTGCCCCCAGCTAGATTTGTGGTCCCACAGCAATGCCACCGCACCACTTCTGAAATTGTTTGCTTTCATGCACTGCTAAACTGACATATTTTCACCAGATAAGTGAAAGCGTGAAGTGTTCCCCGTCCCCCATCCACCACTAAATTTACCAGTAAATGTCATTTTTGATGCAACCAATATACATGTGTACTGCATGTATAATCTATATTAGAACAGCAGAACTATATTCACATTCCACACTCCTGAAACTTACAAGTCATTTGGAACACAAAACAAGCAGTATGGCATACTAAATTATTAACTGTACCCTGTCAGTTTGTATTAATTAACATAATCTGCTGATGATATGTACAAGCCATCTGTAATCTATGGGTAGCTGAACTCATGTATATATTCTTAACTTGGACCACAGAGACTTCGCTGTTATCGTGGAACGACTTGACTTATTGATCTTCAGCAGGGAGTGGGGAGTCTCTGGGGGCCTCTGGCTTCACCCCTGCGTCTTTTAGTTATGTAGGAGTATTGATTGTTACACTTTTAGCAGAGGCCGGCAGCCAATTGGCCCCAGTACAAGGGAGGTTTAAAGCTCTCGCATTTTCTGGCCATGGGGCCTGTCCGCATCCCATAAGGACACAACTAAGACAACTTCAGGGCAAGAGGAAACATTATCTGCCTGTTCCCAATCCCTTCTACGGACACTAAACTGGACTGATCCTATTTTTGACCCTGTTGCCTTTGAGAAAGGAGCGCATGATAAACCCTGATGTGTTTTTTGTTTCTAAGTTGTATTACTAGCATAGACTTTCATTTGTGCATTCATTATTTATTGAAATTGGGGCACTTTAGTAGCTGCATGATCAAACTGCATGCCATATGATACATTGACAAAAACAGTTGTTTAGCGTCCCAGACAAGGCTCGTAATAGCTGTAGTCATCAAAAATAGGTCTTCTGATATTTTAGATTGACTTGGTCTTTGCTAGCTTTCCATGCTGTTTTGTTGGATATTACATTCACTGATTCCGTTCAGTCCAGAATGCACTTGGAATCATTGCAGGTAGACGTATGTCTTTTTAGAGATTTGAGAGATCATGAATTTGCTGTTTGTGGTCAAGTTTACTTGGGGAGGGGGGGAGATGGTGCAAGTGTATAGATTGCGGAAGCGCTGATGTGTGTTTTTGACTTTACATTGGAATTTCTTTCGTCAGTCCAATTATGCAAAATGAGGCTTTTTTTATTTTTTTTTATTTTTTTAACAATACAAACGAGGAACGTGTTTGTGCTAGTTATGTTCAACCCCCCCCCCCCCAAAAAAAAAAAAAGAAAAAGAAAAAAAAGAACCCCCAACAACAACAAAAAAACAACAACAACAACAAACAAGAAAACAAACTATTATGGCTTTGCTCGTTGTCCTGCATCCCTGAGTATGCGCATTAAATTTGATCATTTAATTATTGTAATGTACAGACGCAATTTTACCTTTCATTTAAGTAGACGTACCCAGCTGTTGACATAAAGTGTCCTAAAACTGGGGGTATGTCATTGCAGACTGCATTTAACTTTTTTTTAAGTATCGTATAGTGTTATCAGTGAAAATACTGTAGTATGTTGTTGAAGGTGATACTTTTATTGTTTACTGATTTTTACATTTGCTCAACAAATGTATAAATACTAAATAGACATCCGTGCACTGAAGCAAGCTTTCATGGTTTCCTTTTCCTTGGTGTTTTGCAGCAGACAGATTTGCCAGCAGCAGAAAGTGAGGCACAGACAAGTCAGGCACAGCCAGCGGCAGCAATCTCACCTGGCACTGGACCCAAACGGTTACATGTATCCAACATACCCTTCCGCTTCAGGGAGGCAGATCTCAGGCAACTGCTTGGGGTGAGTTATTTTTCTTTGTGCTTTGTCCGTTTTCCATTTATTAATTTACCTAGAGATGCGTTTTTCTTTGATTAAGATCATTCTGTTACATGATGTAGCCAGGACTTCAGTGTTACATAGAGCATAGCTGGGGGGTTCATCAGTAAAAGGTTTTCCTTAGCCATTTTCATTTGCTGTTGAAGGATTTGCTGGTGAGTAAAAGTGCTTCTTGTCTTGTCTGTTTTTCAGCAATTTGGCCCAATCTTAGATGTGGAGATAATATTCAATGAAAGAGGATCAAAGGTAAGTGTAGCAATATTATCAGAGGGGAAATAATACATAGAGATCAATACAACCATAATGAAAACAAATGCACACACAGACACACAAACACACACACACACACACACACACACACACACACACACACACACACACACACACACACACACACCATGCTATATATTGCTCTGCTCACTCACACATGCTACACAGGAGTGCTTTGACATAAATTATATGCAATAAAACACACACACACACACACACACACACACACACACACACACACAGACAGGTTTGATTTCAATGGGAGTGCTAAGAAGTGGTCTATATTTGTTCAGTGAATTGGCAAACAATAAACATGGTGAAAATGTAATATGATCAAAACTTCATGGAAATATTTATGGTAATTGTTCACCCTTTTAGGTGAAACTTTTCTTGTGTAACTGGACAGCTAGGACGGTGGTGCTGTGTACATCAGTATTCGGATATAATCTGCTTTTAAATCCTGAAAATGAAATAGCCACTTATTCACTGATCAAATGTTCCTATGAGAGGCATTTGCCTTATTTTCACAGCATGCCAAGTTTGTTAATTCATTTATGATGGTGTTTTTTGAGACCACCTGAAACTGAAATGCTAAAGATTCTCCTGAATTGTCTACAGCTTTTTGAATTTGATATTTGACTGCTGTATCAGGCTTCTAGAAGTAGAACAGGCGGTTTCCACTATGTGGGCCGTTTCTCGGTAAAATCCTTCGAGTAATGAGATGGTGTTTCCAAAGGTAGAATTCTCGTTTCTTGAAAAAGGCTGGCATGAAACATCTGTGAAAATATTGCAAAGCTATTATTTCAACTGTTGTCTTTGTAATATTGGTACTTTGTTTACTGTTATTTTTGATAAGTTTTGTGCCATCACTGTGGTGGGCAAAACCATTACTTAAGTTCATACTTTTGTATCATGTAATTTGGTAGTGTTTTGAAGAATTGACTGAAATCAACAGGAAGATGCGTGAGCCAGAAAGACTTGCTCATATATATACACTTGCATATATTTCCAGTATGTGTACAAGGAAAGTTGCTGGAAACTATAATATTTGCCATTGAAAAGTGGGTAATTTGAAGGGTTCCTGTGGTGTTGACATCTCACTTTTGAGAAAAGATGCAAAATTTTGAAGCTGGAAAGTTACAGGGAGTCAGTTTCTTGATGCTCACCATCTTTCTCTTGGTTTGAATGCTGCAATTTTATTTGCTGCTTTCATTAATGGTATGAATTATGATTGGTGATGTAGTTTATCTCTTGAGGATAACGTATTTCCCTTGTATTGACAATCTGTTTGTGTTTTATGTCAGTCTCCCTCTGTGTTTGGAATGGCACACAGAGAAAGTTGTTTGTGGTTCCCTTCCTGGCCCATGATCTAAGTGGTGGTGTAGATATCCGCGCAACTTGTGTCCTCAGTATGTGTGTTCAGATTTCAAAATTGGAGTAAAGTGAATGTGCATTGGCATTTCTGTTGTTTGAACTGTGGTATAAGATATTTTTGTTGCATTGGTATAGCACCATACCAATTGCTATCTGTACCTCCAGATCAGGTTTATGCATCTTCAGAGCAGCCATGAACCAAGTGTGTCATGTCCGCATGCATCAGAGTACTGTTTTGTGTCTGCCTAGTCTTGACCAGTGGGGACAACTCAAGGGCCCAAGCTTTATTATGGTGTCTGTGCATTCAGCTGTCCATCTAATCAAGGTTTTTGCTCTTCCCACCCTGCAAAATGATGGCTTGTTGCAATTCACAACTTATCTGCAATTACTTCATCACTCATACACCTTAGCGCAATTGTTTCATTTTCATAGACTTCTGTAACTGTAGCCCTTCCCTTCCTAGTGAGAGACTGGTACCTCCCCAGGGATAGTTTCTGTCAGACTCACGCTTACATTGCCATCACGCTCCCATCTGTGGTCTTATACGAGTCAATTCATATTTTTGGTCAATTTTGCCGACCCGGTACCATTTCCTTTTCCAAAGCGCGGCAGAAACAGATGCTAGGTTTCATTTATGTAGCTCCTTTTTTGTATGACTGTGCAGCCGATGTAATTGGACCAAGTAAGCACCCCTCCGTTGGCCCATATAAGAATCGTAGAACTAGATGGGCTCATCTGGCTATAGCCACTATATTTAGCTTCCTAGCCCCCTTTTCCCGAGCTGCTATTTGTTTGAGGTTTCCATTCTGCAAGCTTCTCTGTAGATGGGAAGTGGTGGACCCATTGCTTTTCTGCCTTCTCCGCCAGTACTTACTAGAGCCGATGGCCTCATGTGGATACTATAGACAAGAAAGCATGTAAAGCATCTTATTCCATCCCCTTCACCTTACCCACTTTTCTCTATTGCGCCCTTCCTGAAAAATCGCCCACCTGATCAGCCAGTCTGATGATCAGTTCATCAGATATGAGAATTATTGCATGATGATGTGAAATTGATGACATTATGAAATGATTAAATTGCCATATGATTTATGTTGATTTGCACGGTTTAATGCATGCTCCTTATTTTTCCTTGTGCATGCAGGGATTCGGTTTCGTAACTTTCGCAAATAGTGTGGATGCTGACCGAGCACGAGACAAATTGAACGGCACGGTGGTTGAGGGACGAAAGATTGAGGTGCCTGCATGATTATTTACTATATGTGGTAGCACTTCCTCAAACAGTGCTAAGTATGAACATTTCTGTGCAGTATGAAGAAATGCCTGCTCATTGTTTGTGATCAGTGTGTTGAGTGTTTGCCCACACCGTTTTTGTGAAATAGTCAAAGTGAGAAATATTGATGATGACTCCATCCATCTAATTTGTAAATTTTCAAATTCCATTCGCACTCAGGGAGATGGAGAGTAAACCAAAAGTGATTCATCCTTTAGAACCCAGTGTTTGCGGTCATGCAATTTGTTGGAAGTACATGTTAAATGCACGCAGTGAGTTTTGGTAATTTATATTGCCTCATCTGTGCATCGTATAGCTGTGTTTGGCATTTCTTGATGCTGTCTTTTTATTTGTGATGGTATATTTCTTTAGTGTTGTCTGCTAGTTCATGTGTTTGTCTCACAAAGTTAGAAGAAAAACCTATCGCTAAGAATTAAAAAAGCAATTTGGTGGGTTTCTAGTCAAATAATTGAACTGATTGTGTGATAGCCATAGGGATTTTTGAAGAAGCAGCGTGTACAAAATGGATCAGAAAGAAAAACTCTGTCTTTGAATTTGATGAGGCGTTGTGAAATTAATGACACAAAAATGGGTTTTGGTCTCTTTGTAATGAAAATTTTAAATGAAAGTGTGAAACGTTGAATAAAATCAGTAGTTTCAAAATTGATGTCTTCGCATAGGTAGAAATGGGGGGGGGGGGGGGACATAAATGATCGGTTGATCCCAGATACAAAATTTGTCTTTCATCTCAGCACGATGAGATTTTCAGTTAATACTTAAGAAGTTGTGTTACATAAACCCAGTAAATAACGTAGCTTGTAAAGGGAAGGCTGTTAGAGGATTAGGAATAAAATCAGTCAAGTAGTATCTTCATCTGTGAGTACTATGTGTGATACATCTGCTCATGACTGAAGGATGGAACAGGAAAAGTATGTACAACAAGGCAGATCTTGTCACTGGCTTCTCAGAAAATGACTTCTGTAATTTTGTTGATCTAAATGACAGTTGACAATGACTGATGCTCTTGTGGTGTACAGTGTGGTGAAACTGAAAATCTCGTAAGTGTACACTGTTACAGTGACAGTGGAGAAAATGGAAATTGTACATATGATCGTAAGCTGAGGTAAAGGAAGGTGACTGCTGCTTTTCTCTGAATAATCATACTGCTTAGAAAAGAGATCTCAGGCCAAGTTTGTTACAACTACAAGCATCCATCCTTCAGCATATGATCATCATTTGCATCATGCGAAACTCAGCTGCTGTTTGCATAATATGCAGTCTTCTTAGAAAAGGTGTAAACATGTAAACAAAAGGTTTGGTAGACATGACATTTTACCAGTGTAGAACTAGAAACATTACACTACAGAAAAAAAAGAAAGAGATGTTTTTAAGAAGTGCTTATTGAAACATTATTTGGCGACTTTCCATGGACTAGCAGCTGAGGTTGGCTATTTACTGAAATCAGAGCCGTGGGTATCGATTGCACATGACAGGATCTGATACACTGGTATTTCCATAACCTATTTCCATGTAATGATGTTACATGTACTAGTAAGCAGGTAGCAGCTGAAGGAACTGAAACAAATTTAAAAAAAAAATCAATCAAAAACACGAATACCATGGCAATGATTTCAGTATCATGCTATATGTCTTGTGATTTTATTGAAGTGGACCAGAATCTTTGTTAGGTGTACATATCCTGGCATTACAGTGGCAGATTTGGTGACAGCTTTAATTCAGTAATTGAAACTGTTTGTTTGTTGCTTAAAGTTAAAGTTTGAAAAAACTGAAGATCATTATCTTTCCAAAAGCTCTCTTAAAGAAATGCCAGCAAGCAAATTGTGCATTTATGAACAATGAATATAGAGCTTAAATGCAGAAAACTGGAGTAAGAGCTTTTGTATAGAATATTTTCAGCTTGCTTTGTCGCTGTATTACAGCTTCACAGAATGTTACTTTTTGGGAGAAGTCTGTCTTTAAATGTTCCCTTTTTAGAAAAGTCTGTCATTGAAGTAAGTGATCTATGGTGGGTTGGGTGTTGGTTCAAATTTGTGAATATTTTTTCTTGGTTACACGAACAATGAAAGACATCATTCAAACTCAAAGTGCTGTAGTACACAGCTGGCAGAGCAGGCTGAATCTGGTCCACTTATTTGCTGTGTGTGCTGTTGTTTGGCTTGCCCGTTTTGGGGTGTGAGAGTGTGTATGCGACAGATGTCAAAACTGAATCTTAACTGATGATTCTAGGTTAACAATGCCACTGCCCGCGTTATGACCAAAAAAGTTGCTGCACCCACTATCCCAAATGGTAAGCTGTCATGCCGGATCATCCATGTTCTGCAGTCAGATAGTGTCATGATTTACAGCAGGCTCATCAGAAACTTTATTTTCCTAATTTGGTGTCCAAGGGCAAGGGTGGTGATATATATCTGTCGTTTTATGCATGTTTGTCTTCATTCAATTGGAAAAATGAAATCAGACAAACAAATCACCATTGGGCTTACAGAAATTTTCCTATTTAGATGCCTGGCTATGTGCATTTATTCAGATTTGCATGCTGTACACCATGATCCTATCTGCAAGAATTTTTTCATAACACCATTTCCATCAGTGAAGCCCCAGATTGATTCACATTTCCAAGGGAATGGCTATTTATTTATCAATTTTTTTTAAAACTATTATTTATTTATTTGTTTTTTTATTTATCAGAAATTTTGGCTTTACTTTCATCATTAATATTGGTCTCATGAAATGTGTAGCACTGTAGCGTTCATCTAGTTACATAGTTTTGTAGTCGTCGACAGGTTAGTGTTTATGTTTATTTATTTGTTTGTCTGTTTATTTTTTTTATTTACTATTCATTTATTCATTAATTTATTTACTATTCATTTATTTATTTATTTATTTTGCTTGTCTTACGTAGCAAGACAGTTTGTTTTCTATTCAAAGTCAAGCACCTGTAAAAAGTGCATGTTTGAACTGTGAATGGCAAGTGAAGTTTTTTTTTTTTTTTTTTTTTTAAATCTTTTGAACATTGCATTTTACATGTGGACAAGTGTATTCTTCCTTTTCCCATTTTGAGATTGTGACATTAACATTTTCATGAACACTTCAATGCTCTTTTTGAAATGGCCTAGCATGGTCTTTTTCACTGTATCACCACAATCAGTGGTGTATTTGCAACTTGCATAATGCATTGCTCCTTGTTTGAAATAACTGCTATGATGCACTTTGCTCTCAACTATATTAGAAAACAAATCTGCAGATTATACATAGACATTTTGGTGGTTGGGACACTGCTTTCCTTGTACCGCTTTTAATTCAGTAACAGACACTAAAGTTTTTTGAGTGATCGTGTTCACCTTGGTGTGAGCGTTCTCGTGGAGGTGATGTTAAGATCTGAATTAACAGTGTTGTCAGTAGAGAGCATCCAGTGAGATAGGCGGTTCCCTGGTTGTTGTGGAATGTGCCCCCTTATTCTGGAATGTGGATGAATGACCACTGCCTCATAGGATCTAGACTGCATTTGTCTCCTTCCCGAGAGACAGTACTGATCCTTTAACCAACTTCATAGGGGGAATGGGCTTAACCTGAATGTTGAATCGGCTGGTGGCGTGAATGAACTAAGTGAGTGAGTGTGCTATGATCCTGCCTGCAGCAGCAGCATTGCGTGGAGTCGCGTTGACCCGTGGGAGAGCTGCAGCAGCAGTAGCAGCACGTGGAGCTTACGCTACAGCGGCCGCGGCAGCAGCAGCAGCAGCCCTGAGACACCCAACAGCATTGGCAGCAGCACCAACAGCCATACCCTACACACCGTAAGTGTCAGACCATCACTTTGTAAAACATTTCTGTTTGAATTATTCACAATTTCAATGGACATACTGGCCCTTGAGAGAATTGTATATTATCGGCATTAACAGAAACCTAAGAGCGCTGTCGCTGTGCACATGATTATAAGCCATGGCTGTCACAGCTTTCTAGGAAATAGTGACACCAACAGTGCATGGTCAAGTCACAGAAACTTCATGCTTCAGGTGCTAGAGACAGTTTGCTGAAACACTAGAGCTTCATGCTGTGGGCACAAACATACAGCAGTTGCTAGTTCAATTCTGTGAAATATGTTTGCAGAATTCATTGTCACATCTTTTCCTTAAAATGTGTTTTCATTTGCTTTCATAGGGGTGTCTATCAGGACCCGTT
Organism: Batillaria attramentaria; assembly: GCA_018292915.2. Classification (NCBI taxonomy): domain Eukaryota; kingdom Metazoa; phylum Mollusca; class Gastropoda; family Batillariidae; genus Batillaria; species Batillaria attramentaria. Next base: position 903,092 of record JACVVK020000003.1, read on the forward strand.
TCTAGCAGCTACATATGCAACTGATGGAGCAACGAGATACCAGGTAAAGTGTTTCTTTTGTGAAAGAACTGTGTTAATGTTACAAGTCTTTTGCAGGTTCAAGCTTTTCTTATTTACTGTTTTGTTTTTTTTAAAAAAACTTTGTTTAGTCTTTATATATATAGCATGCGTAGCAGGTTTTTTTTTTGTTTTTTTTGTTCGCCACACTTTGAAAGCCCAAGACTATTTTATTCACAGAAATTTTTAAAGCATAAATCAGTTTTTCAGATGCTTTTGATAGAAACTAAATATACTAGTTAGTTTTGCGTCCATTAATATGTATATTCTGGCAGACTTTCTGAAAATCTAGGTTTAAGAAGTTTTGTGCACTGAACTGTTGTAGGCATAATGCAGTTTTGTCTGGTTTTATACAGCTGGTAGCGACGACTCAACCATATGCTGCAGCAGCAGGTTACCCCACAGCTGCTACAGCAACACGGTATGCAATACCTGCTGCGATGGCATCAGCAGCCACATATGCACCAGCAGGGTAAGTGTCCTCTCTCTCATTTAATTTTTGGAAACGGTTTTTGGCTTACTCTTTTCACAGCCAATTAAAGAAATTGGGTAAAGTACCCACACGAAACTCAGTTATTAGTATTATTATTATTCAAAGGTGTTACTGGATTTCTTACAGTTTCGGGGGGGGGGGGGGGGGGGGGATTTCAAAAGAAATGATATTAAATAATGTAACCCTTTTTTTTTTTTTTGTTTCTTATTTTGAAATGCAGTCCTGGATCGTGTTTGTTGGCTGTTGCAGATATGCTGGACGGGAGTATGCTGCTGAACCTTATATTGGACACAGTATTGGGCCAGTCACAGGCTATGGGGTATGTATACTGTGTTTTTGTAAGGTCTTGTTCCATTTCATTTCTCTCTTGCCAGATCTTGTTCTTCATAATAGAGTGCATGAATACAACCTGTTGCAGTAAGTAAGAGCACATGCATACTGGTCTTCAGATTTATGATGAGTCTGTTCAAGTTTTTGTTGTGTTTGTCCTTGTCCTTGTTTTGTGTTGAACATTTCTGTCCATGGACTTGTCATAAAAATCAGTTTTCTGGTGTTGATGTTTTCTAGGCAACAGTGTACAGAGGCGGATACCAAAGGTTTGCACCATACTAAAGCAAGAATGGACGACATCTTGAAAGGAGTTCATAACAACAGTTCTTCCACACAGATGGCAGGGACATTGTGGCTATGTTCTTTGATGGAGTTACATTTTTTTTTTTCCTTTCTTTTTTTTTCTTTCTTTTTTTTTGAGAGCCACACCATTTGTTCAGAATCTGTGGTGTGGAGCTCTTATTTTCAGGCTTTTGTCCTACCACAGCTGTGCAATCAGTATGTAGACAGATTAGTGGTGCTTAATATTTCTTTCTCCTTCTCTCCCTCCCTATCTACCTCCCCCTCTCCCCCCCCCCCCCACCCCTTCTCTCTCTCTCTCTCTCTCTCACTCACTCACTCACTCTCTTTCTCGCTCTCTCTCTCTCCCCTCCCTCCCCATCTGTCTTCCTTCTTGTTCTTTTTTCTGCTTGCTTTCACTGTGCTTTTTTGTGTTTTGTTCTCTGGCTCCATACCACAGAATGGGCGTGCATACAGTGAGGAGATTTAACAGTCAAGAAATACTCAAATCATCAAGCTTTATTTTGAACAAATATATCTAGTCATATGATGGTCATGTATCTTTTTACCTCCTGTTGTTATTTTATTTGTACTGTAGCAATCTGTCTTGCGTATAAGTTCTCTGTCCTTCGTATTTTTCTTGTAACATTGTGCCACACAGACTGTGCTTCTTTTGAATTTAGGAGCTGTGCTGTTGGTAAAAATTCTGTTGTCTGTCCTTGCTAAAAATGACTTCCCTGTGGAACTGGATATTTGACTGGAGATGTTCTGTTGGGTTTTACTTGTCCGCATCAGATGTGATGCACAGGTTTCAGCCAGTCTAGTCTGACCAGATCTGCTACTCACAAAGAAGCATTAGTTATTAGACATTTCTGTATTTCAATGGGCATCAGTCTTTTGGTGTAGCTGAATATTTTGGGTAAAGTCTGTTTGAATCCCGTGGCAGTTAGGGCAGTATTACCACCTAATTAAACAAAGCCTTTTTTTCTGAAAGTCAAATTCCATGCAGCTCTGCATAAATTGGCATAAACCACTTTCATAGTCAGCCATGTTTTTAAATGGCACATCCGATTGGCAGTGATAGGGAGTAAAGGAGGGTTTAGAGAGTTCTGACGACATGTAACAGCACATGTTTTCAAACAATTCTCTCGCTGGAAGTTTTACCACATTTTATCCATAATGAGAAATCCTCCTGGTCTGTTTTCAGGTGTTGTCATATTCAGGATTTGTCAAACTTGAAACCTCAGAAAATCCTCCGAAGGATTTTTTCTTGCAATTTTATCAAGTTCTTCCCTTTTTGACCTTTTTGTGCCAGTGAAGTATTTCCAAGCATCTGTAAATACACATTGTCAGCCGTAATTCATTTCATGTTTTTTGTCATATGTGTGTAGCCATTGCACTTGTCACCCTAATTTTTGTCTGACAGAAGTCAAAATGAAACTTACACTGATATGTAGATATTGTGATGGAAAGGTTTCTGAAGCTACCCAGGGACAGCTTGACTGAGGTCTGGTTAGGGATGTGCTGGTCTTCGCACAGAACACTACTGCTGTTGAAATGCAGAATCTCTTTACTTGCAATGAATTCATTGTCTGGTGTGTAATATACTGTTCCGAAACAGAATCAAACCAACCATGTAAAAATAGTTCTAGTCTGTACAGGATAGTTTTTACTCTTTCCAAAAGCACACTGACAGAATCTGGAAACTTTCATTTTTTAGTCCCCAGTGTCATTTGTGCAGTTTGGATGGCAGTTCCCCCCTCATAGATCTGATGTTTTAGTTTCTGTAGGTGTAATCTCAAACTTGTTATTGGAGTGCTGGCAGTAGAGTGAATGTGAGAATGTTTGTTTGTGAGTATGTATTGTCAGGCTGTTTAGGTTGAAAGTGGTTTGTTTTTTTGTTTGTTTTTTTGGTCAGGATGTTTTTTTAGGGACTAAGTAAGAGAATGGTAAATGTTCTTGCATTGTTTGTGTGCACTTTATAGAGTTATTTGAATGGTGCTATTTCGTTACATTTTACGGAAACAAAAGTCTAAGACAAAAGCTTCCTGTTAAATGCTGGTAGCCATGAACGTTTCTCATGTCATTTTTTGATGACACAGATGACTGATGTGTGCAAGATACTTGTAGATGAATGTGGACACCACTGAACTTGCCAAAATAGTCTTGCCTACATCATTCAGTTCCATTGAGACCAGATCTGTTGCAACTTGTTACAGTTTACAGTTAAATCTTTCTTTGCTCCTACTTTGAGAAAGGAGCCAGCGGAATCAAACAGCTTCCCCTGCACATTACATTGATATTTCTGTACATGCATACTCCTTTCAGAAGAAATTTCTCAGATTACGGCATTAGTTGAAACTGTTCTTTCTGGTTAAGTATTGTTTGAAATCTCAACTTTTTAATGACAATTTTTTTGAATTTGTACTTGCAATTCTGTTATCTACTATTTATTTATACATTTTTGACAACAACCGTTTCATAAAGTTGATATATTGCAAAAATCAAAAGTTTTAATTTATTCATTAAAACGATAAAAAAGTACAGTTGTTGTCACTTTCATACTTGATCTTCGCTGGTACATGTATTACATGTACAATGGACACGTGACGCATTTCAGGGAGGAAGGAAATTTGCTTGTATCGATCAGCACTAGGGAATGATTGCTTGGCATTCGTCATACTCAATTGACAAGTTGGTGCCAGTCAGCAGCCATGTCTTGTAGACTTCCTTGGCCTGTTTGTCAGAATGTGTTGGTTGAGTCCTGGTCCATACCTTGTAGAATGTATGTAACTGAATGCTCTTCCACAGATCACTCTGTCTGCAGACTTCCCCTGCGTACATACCCTGTGTTCTTTCTTCAGAGCTAACCAGTCACTGCCACTGAAGGCACTCGGTCCATTGTGTGTCATCTAGTCCAAATGATTCTGCCAGGGAGTGAGACATAGGCCCCACTTTTTTCTTTATCAAAAAAAAGAAAAAAAAGAAGAAGGTTCCTGTATGTTAAGTGACAGGATATGTGAAACTGCAATTTTTTTCTTTTGGAACAGAATCAATGTAAATAATGTTATTCTTTGACATTTTGAAACAGTTTCTCAAACTCCAAAGTATCTGTGTCATGAAATTTCTTCTTTAGCGTTAAAAGAGGCTAGTGCTTGTGTGCAGCCACCTCTGAGGCAGTCAGGCAACTGTTAGTGGAGCCAAACTTTGCCCATGTGATTTAAGGTTTCAAGTCTGCAGGCAGGAAGATCTGCTCCCTCTGCATGTCCTGACAGAGGCAGGTGCCCAAATCCGTGTTGAGACAGTCAGCATTGAGGTTGTCCTGGTTGACTTGGGGTAGGCCAACTTTTTTGTGTGTAAAACCAAACTGTTCTTCCATGTTTGTGGCTGGGAAGCTCCTCCCAGGCAGCATGCTCTTCTTGCATGGGGTGCTTGGTTTGTTTTGTGTATGGCCAGCCTTGTGTTGCGAGGGACGAATGAGTTTTCACCCTACCTGCAGATTGGATTTTCTCTTGATCTTACACTAGTTACAGGAATTTCTTAGATCTAACAAAAGAACAGAAAAGAAACCGTAATCCTACAATATTTAGTCTGTTTGGAATTCTGGATCAACTGCTTTTTTTTTTGCTTTTTTTTTTTGAGGTTGTTTCAACCTCACTCTTTGGTAGTTTCACGGCGTTTCTTTTTGAACACTTTTTGAGTGCAGTGTGGGCTGCTGCTGAAAGCAGAGAGTTGCTCCCACTCGAGTAACTTTCTTTCTTGTAACTGTACTCGTCTGTTACTCGTATCAATGCTGTTGTTCTTCTGTATTGGAGAGTGTTGGGCTTGCCAGTGGACATGCATGTTACCGGTAATGCTACCACTCAGTGACTTGCAATCAAACTCCTGGAAGCATGATGGTGGGTTTTACATCATGTATGTACGTATGTACGTATGTATCTTGTCTGCACATTTTTAACTCTACATGTGTACAAAGTAATAAACAATTTTCTTCTTGGACCTTTATATTCCACGTGCATTATCATTGTGTAGTAGTCAGCATTCGTATCATATTTCGTAGTCTGTACCTAGGTGGATTCATGCATTGCCGATTGCATTTATTAACATTTTCCAGATAATTGCCACGATTTCTTTGGATTGCCGCCTTGCCACAACTTGTACATGTACCATGTTTGACATTTTTGCTTGCCCTAGTGGACTAGACTTGAGGCTGCACCCACATGGGGTTTGTGCTTGTGTAGTATGTTTGTGTCTAATGAATCATCCTTTTTTTTTAAAATCTCCTCTTTCTTTCATTGTCCCCCATTTTCTGGTATGCTGCCTCTGCACATTTAATCTTTCTGTTTAATTGAAATTTGTAGATGTGGCACGAATTTGAAACAAATAAACTTGTAATCCTCTTTATGCTCTGCACTAGTTTGTACTAGCCCCTGTTGCATGGCAGTCTCTTGGGAACGTCTATCTGCTAAATTCAGTGTAGAATTCAGTAAAAAATCAATTAAAAAAAAAAAATGACCAATTTTTTTTCATTAATACAGATAACCATTTTCTCCAGTCCGGATATTATTTGGCAACTGGTCTTTTTCTTTTTTTTTAACTTCACTGGCTTATGTCCGGAACTTGCTTTTAAAAAACGTGTGTGCCAACATTTTCATCCGTGGCTGAAGGTTTTGGCACATACAAGACCAAACAACAAAAAACCCAAAAGAAAAAAAAAAGTGATGCTCTGTAGATGGACGTTCCTACTGCTGTGTGTGCTGAATGTTGTTGATGCATGATTGAACAATGACCAAAACATTTGGAATCTGGAATGTGCATGGGATTGATTGGCATGACAGTCGGTGATTGGTGTCGGTTTCAGTTCCAGCTGGTTTACTAACTGACCTGGAAACAGCCATTTTGTGTGTATCTCACTAACTCCGCTTGTGATTGAGCTTCCCCCATGTTACTGGTCCTACGTCTTGCTTTCCGCACCATCATCCGCCCCTGTTTAGTTTTATAATTTTGTTTTGTTTGAGGAGCTGGTTTGCAAATAGAATCGAACTGTCGTCCCTCCCGCCTCCTCCACGCATTTTCCCCTTTTGTTTGTTGATGTTGACCAGGAGGTATTCGCTGAGTGTAGCTTGCCTCACAAGATTTGGAATTCTCAGCCCAAAGCAGGAAAGGAAAGGCCCGCCGTGCTGATTCCGATCGATATGTATTGGCCACATCCACGCCATTACCAGTAGCCACACTCCCCACCCTTCCCCTCTCCGGCCCCCCTGGTATTTTTGCTGATCGGCCCAAATGAAGGGTAGGCGAACACAGAATGGCTGTTTCCAGCGGCAGGGTGCGATGCTGGACAGTGGAGAGCAAACTGCAAGCCCGTTGCATGAAGATTGAACCTGTCTGACTCGCCTGTACCTACTACTACTGTATCGCAATCTATACCACTTGCGTGTTTGCGTCAGTTCCGTTCGTTGCGTTTTTTTTTTTTTTTTTTTAATGCTGTACTTTTAACGTGTTTGACAAACCGCTGTGTGTACGTGTTTGCCGCACAGACCCCTTTACATCTCATCTTGCAGTACCCCATAGCGCTTGTCTGTTGGACTGACTGATAGCCTGTCAACTCGGCTTATACACCCCACTTCAAGCCTTGTCTCTCTTGACATGCATGCCACTGACACTGACATGACGATTGCAAAGCTATTTCTAATTTGTGTGTGTCCATTTGTCGAATCCTGTCACCAGATGGGTCGGACTCAGGCCCGTTTGTGTCTGTCAGATGTTTGAAAGGACGTTGATTGATGTGTGTATGTTTAGAGGGGGTATTTTCGTCTTTTATTTTTGTTTTTTTCATCCTTGTTTTGTTTTGTTGAAACGTGTGACCAGTTTCTCTTTAGATTTTCACACAGTGGCGTTCTTACACATAGATTAATTGGATACACACGAGCAGCACAAATTGCATACAATACTTTCACGCATCGAAATCACCTCGTACATTTTAGGTTGGGAAGAGGAGGGTGTGCACAATTTCTCCAAATGTAGGCACACACAACACTGACAAAACTCGCGCAGTAGGGAAAGGTTGACATATGGATGAAACCTAGTTTTTACCACCGTGCCCGGTGACGAGCAAAACAGCCCCCAACCAGCTGTGACTTGATTTCTAGTGCGAGTAAAAGTTCCACGCACTTTTTCAATTCTCGTTGACATACGTAATTGCTTTGCAGCGCAGCTGAGCGATTGTGGTGGCATTTGGTATACTTTTTAATTTCTCAGTTAAAATAAAAAAATAAAAAAAATCATCTTTTTACGGGGTGGGGGAGGGGGAGGAAATGTCTATAATCCAACAGGCCGTATTCTGCAGAAATTGTGTAAATTTAGCGGTACCGAGTGTGTAAATTTTCACATGCGTGGAACTAAATGTCGCATCACAGATTGACTCAGCGGAGTCAGGAAATGGGTCTTTCAGTTTGTGGACATTTTCTTTTAAAAAAAAAAAAAAAATCCCCGGCCTAACCAACCGCCTCGCTCCCCAACCTTTTACTCGCTAAGGGAGTGTAGGTTCAGTTGTTTGAGCACAAATGACTCACATGGAACGGAAAACGTGTGTGGGTTCAACTCCCATCTCACTGTCTCTCTCACTGTCTCTCATTTTGCACACACACACACACGTGTACGCACACCCACATGCACACGCACATGCGCGCACACAAAGACACAGCCAGCAACTGTGGACCATTTTTCTCCTGCTATCAGGCAGCTGTCCACAGTTTCCCCAAATACCGTCTGCCCGCAGCGCCCCTATAATTACGTGTGATGGAGCCGACTGGTGCCCCGCTGTGACATAATCAGCTGACGTCACAGCTGCCACCGTCCATCTGTTCAAGCCTGCTGCGTTAGAACTTCGCCGACGGGTTTGTATACTGAATACAGTGTAGTTCTGGTATAAACAGCTGTGTACGTGATCCGTGATGTGTGTAGTCGTACTCGTCAAAAGAAGAAAAATGTTTGGTACGCTGTTCACACGTGTGTTATGATAAATGTACCAGTGTCGCACGCAGGTACTTGATAACAGGCCCAGTCCACAAACACCTTGACAATAGCTGACACTCAGCAGGCATACTACGTAAGAAGAGGTATGCTAATTACGTGTGTACTAGCGCGATGGCTGTCGCGACACTGTAGCAAGTGATGCTGAGCCAGCGTCTGCTGGGATACTACGCTACGTAAAAGCAATTTATTATTATTATTATTATGCTACCATTTACATGACGCGAGATCGTATTCATTTATCCCATAAGAAGGAACTGAAACGGAGGGAATTGTCTGATCCATAAAAGTATACGTAAAAAGTAATAACCACACACTCGCATGCAACACGCGCATCGTCATCAGATCATCACCACAGTATAACTGAAAGACAACGCATAAATACAACGCCAAAGTGAAAGAAAGAGAAAAAAAAGTGTCGGTGTCAATATTGATGGGCAAATGCCGGTAGGTTAGATTGTGAGGCATCTGTATCATTACAGCATCCCATGGTACGGAGTTCGCCGCACAAATTTGTCAGACGGGGGTGTGAAGTTGCAGACAACGGAAACGGGCGAATTCCAGCCTGTACCGTCAGAGCCAAAAGCAACCGACAGTACGGGTAAAACAGGAAATACCGTTCGTGTGGGCGGCGTACACTCCTCATCAAATTCCACATTGGGTACATTATAAACACGTCAAGGGGAAACTATGCACAAATAATGACTGATACCGGCCCAAAGTGCTCATAATTATACGCTGTACTAAAGGTAGCCAACCCGACAGTTTGGAACAGAACAAACGAGCGCTTGTGTACAGAACCCCTGAGCTATAGAGGAAGCAACTGTAGGGCCTCAGTGCGGTCAATGGGAGGTAACCACTTTCCTAAATTTGATGTTTTGTTTGCACATTACATTCCCCTTTTATCCAGTCCGTTGTTTGTGAAACTGACACTCAGACATCAACACTCGCATACACACACACACACACACACGCGTGCACGCACGCACGCACACACACACACACACACCCGGCCGGTACACCGGCACGACTGACCACCACTTTAAGCGTGTGCAGTTTGGCACACACTGAGGACGTTCACACAGAGGTGCTGGATACGGTACGTCACACTGATCATTTTGTTCGGTGAATTAGCTATTACATAATTATCAGCCACAATAACAATATGCTCTTTATCAAGGCTGCCACTCTAAAAACGGTGTGTGTAGACTGACATGACTGTGCCTTTCTCGCTCCATGGGTACAAATGCTCCATAATTAGGAAATATCAATGCCGGAGACCAGCGACTGATGAACTGTTGAACTAATGCTGTGCTTATCGTGTTTGGGCAGGCATGATAATCACGAATAATTGTAATTTACATCCAGTGAATCTTACCCGGAACCTTTTCAGTAATTATGATAGTAATAATGATACTCAGTAACTGATGTGTATTAATCACCCTAACCTACATTCTCGGCTCAAAGCGCTTGGAACTGAACTTGAGCCCAACTTGACACGCAATGGTATGCTTACCGGAACTGATCACACGCATTCTCTCACACACCGGACTTAAACACAGTTACAATCATAAGTTTCGGAATTTTTAGCTCAACATTTACAAAGAAGGTAGAGGAGGAAGAACTGATCCGGGGTACCCGAAGAGACACTGACCCTCCTCCACCCCGATGATAGTAGCGCGCGCGCGCACACACACACACACACACACACACACACACACACACACACACACACACACACACACACACACACACACACACACACACACACACACACACACACACACACACACACACACACACACACACACACACACACACACACACACACATACCGTGCACACACACACACCGTGGCCGCGGCGCACGCACACACACACACACACACACACACACACACACACACACACACACACACACACACACACACACACACACACACACACACTCTCTCTCTCAAGCACACACTGACTCTGAAACACACACACACACACACACACACACACACACACACACACACACACACACACACACACACACACTGCAACACACGAAATGTAAGAATTCAAAGAAAGTAACAAATTAGTCAGCAACAAACTTGCAATGCAGCGTAGATTGACAAACAAAAGTGTCGCCCATCAGTACGCTGTATTCCAAGAGCGAGTTCAGTCACTGACTCCAATTTGTTACTTTCTTTGTTCCGTCCCCAGTAACAGCATTCACCACCACGTCTTTGCCGTCGAAAATTAAAGCCACGAGAGATCTGCTGACACAACCCGGCTCCAAGCAGGCAGTGGCCTTATCTTTAGGTGAGAGATTCTGCACTCTGGTCTCCCAATTTTGGGTCACGCTGATCAATTATTTACAAAATCATTTGTCACCGTTGGCCCTCGCCAGGTCTCCAGAGACTCGCCGTGACGTCCACCTGCCTCTTAATCCATCGCGGTCTGATCTTGTTTTCCATTACTGTAATTACACCACAGCGAGAAAGAGATTAGTCGGGGACTGATGGGGGGTGGGGGGGGGGAGGAGGGGGGGAGGGGGAGAGGGTGGGTGGGTGTTTGAGGGTTTAACGTCCTTTTCCACCACATAGGGTGATAACAAAGACGGGGCAACGATGAAAAAGCCAGCACAAATATTTGGTCCCAGCCGGGATCGAACTCACGATCCGAGCATTAGAAGTCCAACGCTCTACCATTCGACCACCCCGGCTCCCCGGGAGGGGGAGAGACTGAGAGAACTTTAAATAAGTCTATTTAAAACGAAAAAAAAAAAGGTTTTTGGTCCGTCGATCAGTTTTCAAACTTGTCGTTTAAAAAAAAAAGAAAAAAAAAAAAAGAAAAGAAAGAGAAATGATATAGAACTTAAGAACAACGCAGTTTAGAAACACCAATGGATTGCGAATCGGGTCTCTCGGCAGTTCAAGCTTTCTCGTTCAGTTGAAACCGTCCAGACATCCTCTGTTTTACCCATTACCCATTACTGAACACAGAGGGGGTAGAGACAACAATAAATTTTAGAAGTTCCGACCGGAAGTTCGTTTCGTATCTCAGCTAACTCCGTCTAAGCTTTCTTGTCTTGTTGAAACCACCCCTACTGTTTGTCCTTCAACAGGCTCATTCCATCTTTGCTAAGCCATCTTTGTTAAGCCATCTTTGCTAAGCCATCTTTGTTAAGCCAACTTATGTTTCGGAACAGTTTCGCTCGCGAGTGCGCCTGTACGCTCGAAATACTCAATCTTGATGATTAGTACAGCTCTTAATGCGATACAATGTTGTTTGCACTTTGCGCGACCGGTCGGACATTCAGATTCTACGAATGTGATTACACTAATTCAGCGCTCAGTGTGGTCGCCGCGTCACCGAGTACGGCTTCTGTTGGCTCAGTGCCAGCATTACAGACGCTGTCACCGTCTAGGCGTCCCTAAGTCGTGTGACAACAGACGCCACGAAAACAGCTATGTGAGCATAAAATGGTACCACTGGTCCCTATAGAAACACTGAACAACGCACGTTAGAACACCAGCGGGAAGGGGGTGGGGGTGGGGGTGGGGAGGAGCAACAGTGAAGTTTAGAAGCGGCTCCGACGAATTTCGTTTCGTATCTCTCCATTCAAGCTTTCTTGTCCTGTTGAAAACACCTCAACTGTTTGTGCTCAACTTAAAGTCTTACTACGTTTGTCAGGCATGCAACAGCGCCGTGGAAAACTTTTCACCGAGTGCGCTTGCTCAGTGCACCATACTTACTTACTTAGGCCCCTGGCTCCACGTGGAGCATAGGCCATCGACAACCTTTCTCGGTTTGTTGCTGTCGATGCTTCTATAACTTAGTGTTTTTTTACAGGTAGGGCTGTTAACCCTACGCAAACCCGTTTAGCCTCTTGGAGAGGTGGTCCACATTCGTCTGACCTCTACCCTTCGACCTGTCCAGCTTGGGTGACCCTGCCAGGAGCATGTGCTCCCGCTGGCATGGTTCTCTGGGTCATTGAGGTACACAAGCCACTACCCCACGACAAGGGGTGGACCATGTAGGGGCGGGACACCATGCAGCACCTGAAACCATTGTGGTGACTGTGGTTAATATGTTGTTCTACGTACATAGAAGCGTACCACGCACTGAGCAGACGAAGAGAATGGGTTGCGCACTGATGACCAGCTAGACAGCGCTGATTGGTTGTTATTTTTAGCGACTTTGTCGATCGACGTGTAGTATAGGTATGGACGCGTTACGCCAAAGACAAGTCATAGCCGCAAAGTCACGAAAACCGTGGCACTGGCCAAAAGAACCATCTATTCATTTGGCAAACAACCTTAGAGCTGTCAGTATAAGCGACAGTTTTTTTTTCCCTCTGGGCCCGCATGTAAAAGTCGAGGTTAGGGATTTTAGCCCCGGGTTAAAATCTAACCTCGAACTAAACTAGCTCTAGGGTTAAATTTTCTGTTGGTTTTTTGTTTAACCAGGAAGTGGATCCGTTCCACCAAGGTGCCTAAGCCGTTAGAGAAGGATGTTTCCTACCTTTCTTTGCTTCCTTGTTTTTTTTAATTTAATTTTGTTTTTGGGTTTTAGTTGTCCTAGTCTGGGTTAGGCCCGTAGCCGTGGGTTAAATTAACCTCGAGTTTTACATGCGGGCCCTGAACTCGTTACTAAACGAAGAAAATAACCATGATGGTTGTTCTTATTGTAATAACTATTGTATCTTGAAAGCCGAAACGTTGACCCATGCCGTCCTTTGTGAAAGTTAAGTGGTTTCTGTCCCTTTTATGTCGCTTTTATTTGCCTATTGTATCTTGTTCCGGCACCTACAGAAATCAAATTCGTTGGCGCTTCTGGGCAGGGAGTCGGAGAAGTTAATGGATGGGCGTGGGGGGGGGGGGGGGAAGAGGTTGGGGAGGGGAGGGGATGCTGAAGAGGGATTATACTGATGGAATGGTAGATTAGGGCATTGACTGATCCAGTCTACACGTAGCCGGTTTCGAAAGACGTGCAGTGCAACCGTGTCTCACGTGCATTGTCTCGGCATGCTTTTGCATGAGGTCAGCCTACAGCATGAATCCTCTCGGCGTCTCTGACAGGCATCTGAAAAGAGCGCGGGTTTATATGAACACTTCAAGTGAGCATGAACTTGACAAGGACTGCAATGATAATGATGATGCTGATGACGACGACAACAAGACGAAGCTTGTGCGTGTTAATGCTGTGCGTCAGTGCCTGTGCATGTGCGGTGTGTGTGTGTGTGTGTGTGTGTGTGTGTGTGTGTGTGTGTGTGTGTGTGTGTGTGTGTGTGTGTGTGTGTGTGAGAGAGAGAGAGAGAGAGAGAGAGTGTGTGTGTGTGTGTGTGTGTGTGTGTGTGTGTGTGTGTGTGTGTGTGTGTGTGTGTGTGTGTGTGAGAGAGAGAGAGAGAGTGTGTGTGTGTGTGTGTGTGTGTGTGTGTGTGTGTGTGTGTGTGTGTGTGTGTGTGTGTGTTTGAGAGAGAGAGAGAGAGAGAGAGAGAGAGAGTGTGTGTGTGTGTGTGTGTGTGTGTGTGTGTGTGTGTGTGTGTGTCCGCGTGTGCGTCAGTACTTGCATGCGTGCGCGTGCGCGTGCGCGCGGAGGCTGATGGGCCGCTTGAAACGTTGCGTACATTTGTACTGCCGTACTAAAAAGTTAGGAGCCGACCGGACTCTTGGGACTGCAACGTGCAACGGTCTTGCTCTCTCACAGACACACACTCACACTCACGGACCTAACTAGCACTGGCGCAAAATGTTTCGTGACAATCATTGCCTACCGGATCAGTCGCCCTGCACCGTTGAAAGGACCAGATCAGCAAAGAAGAACCAGACACATGCAAACGCACAGCAAGCAAACGGATACTGATGGGCAACGAGACAGCCAAAGACAGGCCGCTCTTCTAGCAAGACACTCAGGTATGTTAGTACATGTAGTGGCTCCAGTCAGTTGGTCGTCTCTACGTCTTGCTGTCAGTGTTGCACGTGCTGGAGCCAGAGGCAGTGTGGTAGGATCTGCTGGTCACAAAACTGGTACCCTGGTTTATCCATCATGCGGTTTTATGGCATGCAGTTCCACCGACGCTTTGATATCATACACTAATGACTGAGAAATACGCATTTGGGGCAGGGAGCCGGAAGAATTTAAAGCTCAACACGGACTCCAGTTAAAGGAAGATTTCTTGGAACATTTCCTGTGACGTGCTGACTCCGTCTTTTCTAAGCTAACTTATGTTATGGAACAGTTTCGCTCGTGAGTGCGCCTGTACGCTAGAATCTTGATTATTAGTACAGCCTATACAATGTTGTTAACACTATGCGCAAGCGGTCGAACATTTCAAATTCTACGACTGTTGTTACACTACTCGAGCGCTCAGTGTGGTCGCCGCGTCCTCGAGTACGCCGCTTCTGTTGGTTCAGTGCCAGCATTACAGACCGCGGCTGTTCAAATTACTGCCTAGGTGTGTAAGTGGTGTGGTGATAGATACCATGAAAACAGCTCAGAACGATGCGTGAGCATAACAATGGTAGCATTAACCTATGATTAGCACCTTTAAGTCTTCTGATGAGGACTACAGCGGGCGCGGAGTCTGAAGAACGCCAAGACACTGAAGTGTCCGTTTCAAACAACGATTTTCATTGTCGTGCGCGAGCAGAAAATGATGCCTTTGTGCAGTATCCGGAATAATTAAAAGCTAAACACTGATTCCAGTCAGTGAAATTTTCCCAGGAAGAAATCAAGACTCCTAATGAGAACTACAATAATCGCAGTCTGCCCTGACAACGCTAAGACACTGGCTCAGTGTGTAAACAATGTCCGCTTTCAAATTGATTTTCATTTTCGTGCGGGCTTTCTGGCAGGAAGCCGGGATCATTAAAAGCTAAACACCGGTTCCAATCAGTGAATGATTTCCTGACAAGATTTCGAGTCTGCTGGTGTTGACTAGGGCTCAGTGGCGAGGTCTGAACTGACAACTCAAAGACACGGTGTTTAAACAATGTCCGTTTCCATAATTGACTGATTTTCATTGAAGTGCGCGAACAGATAACAGCCGGATGCATTTAGGTCTGGAGATGAATAGGCTAAACACTGATTCCAGTCAGAAAAAGATTTCCTTCACAAATTTCAAGTCTCCTGGGTCTCAGTGATGATGCGTGGGGGTAGGCTGACTAGGACCTTCAACAGTTCGAGGCTAACTTGACGAAGCGGAGACTAAACGATTAGTATGAGACGCACAGGCGAAGACTAGGGCAAGTCTGTGACTATTTCGTTGACACTGAGAATGCTAATGCTAGTAATAAGCGTGAGACTACAGCTAAAGTCTTAGACTGGTCTGGTCTCTTTTCGTGACTCAGACCACTGATGTTGACTGACTAAACTTACGCAGAGTCTGAACAATGCAAAGAAACGACTAATACTACTAATAATAATAATAATAATGAGTATTGTATAGGTGCTTTACCCAATTTCATGAATCGGCCGGCTCAAAGCGCCGCGAACTGAACCCAGCACGCACGCTCACGTGAATCACACGCATTCTCTCACACACTGGACATAAACACATTGCAATCAGGTGGTGCGAAGGGTCAGCTCAGCTATTTAAATTTCAGAATTTAGCATTTATTTTTCAAATTTGGTGGGCTGAACATTTCCAAAGCAGAGGGGGAGGAAGCCGGAGTACCCGGAGAGAACCCCCGACGATCGGCCCGAAAGAACGGTGCCACGTACGAGAAGGAAAAATTCTTTGCCCCGAGTGGGACTCGAACCCCTGACCTCTCGCATTGGTGACAAGTCTCTTAACCACTAGACCACCGACCGAATGTTCCCTGCAACAATCGATTTTCACAATCGTAGCGCGGACAGATAAATTGTCGATGGTGACATCTGCTCTTGCTATATAATATGCGTTCCATTGTAATTTCTCCGCACTAAGATGAAACGTGTGATTGTTGATGTTTGGAAACCACGTTCAGTTGATGACTGACTGCACATTGACACAGCTGAAGTGTACACGTAGCAGGTGGCAGTGAATGGAACATGTGTCTTCCGGCTCGACTGAAACACAGTGTGCACATGCAAACTGACAACAGGGCAACTGAAAACACTAGCACGACTGTAGTGCAGTTTCACATGTATGCATCTGTGTCAGTGGTGAATGCAGCTCAGTGAGACAAAAGGACCATACGGAACTTCTCTTCAAAACGGTAAGTAAGTTGTCAGTTTTGTCGCACTAACTGCTTATGATGACAAAGGGTGTTTTATTGTTTTTAACATTTTATCGCAATCACGAAATGATCCACAAATCATCAAGATATTTCGAGTGTACAGGCGGGCGCACTCACGACTGAAACTGTTCCAAAACATAATAATAATAATAATAGTAATAATAATAATGACGACTTATAAGGCGCCTATACATGAAATGAAACAGGCTCTAAGCGCCGTACATCATAACTACATACACCACTTTCATACACACAGACTCACAGGGAACATTCAGTTGCCTTAGCAACGATGGAATTAGCCCGTTTAAGTTGTAAAAAACTGACGTTAAGCCCAAAACAACCAACCCACCAGCATGTTCTAGAACACTCGTTCCAGGCACACTTCTGCTTATCAAGCACTGACGAAACACATGATAAAACCTGGTGCGCATCTCTATGTCTCAACTGTCTAGGCCGCTGCACATGCTGAATCTTGGCCAGTGGTCATAAACATATTGCAGCTACGCTATTAAGATGGCGTTGGCCTGAGACCTGGCATCATAACTCATTATCAATTAACGGCTTAGTGCAGCCCTGGGGATGGACGGATCTTATCATCCTGAAGGAATGTACAAGGCAGAGAGTCAGTTAATGAGGTAGAGTAGGTGGTGGCAGCTTAGCAGAAGCTCTAGCTCTGCACATCATGACAACGAGGGAAACACCGGTCTGACTGCAGAGGTATTTCACATACATGTGTGTGTATCCGTCACAGGTGAATTCACTTGGGACAAAGACTACGGAACCTTCGGATGAAACAGGTAAATTATCAGTTTTGTCACACCGACGCAATGTTTTCAAAGTTTGATTTTATTACAATAAATCATGTAGGTCTGGTTGTCCAATTTCGCGTATATAAAAAAGGAAATAACATCGTGGATTTTTGTTTAAAATGTCAAATCACCTCCATTTTGTCCTCTGTCTGTCTGTCTGTCTGTCTGTCTGTCTGTCTGTCTCTCTATTGTAGTCTAGCAACGGCAGATTATAAACTGGCACATGTGCTACAATTTCTACCGTTGAAAAATAAAGTTTCATTGTCATTGTCATTCTCTCTCTCTCTCTCTCTCTCCTCAGAAACGTTACAGGTGTCATCATCATAAGTAATTCAGGATCGATCGCCACACACCGGCACACACACACACACACACACACACACACACACACACACACACACACACACACACACACACACACACACACACACACACACACACACACACACACACACACACTCACATACGCCCCCTCCCCACACCACGCTTTCAAGCCCGGACATCAAAAAACTTTACGGCTCAAAAGCTATACAGGAAGCCATGCTAATGCACTTCTCCCATCTCTGGTCAACAGTTTGTCGACTACTTCTAATTTACTGCTGCTCTACGTGACTCGATCTTGTATCACACGCCGATCTTTTACGGCTTTAGTCCTGTCCACTCACAGAATTTAGCATATTTCGTACCGCGCACGGGTATCTCACGTTTTTGACTCTTTTTCGGTTATGGCCTTGTATGCGAAAATCAGGCAAGATTAACGGTTCCTTGATGGCTCTTACTGCAGCAAACACGAGTATGATCAAAGTGCAACACTCACACTGAGCCAGATGCATATACATGCAGACATAGATTATTTATGAATTTTTTTTAGTGACGTCACTGGTGCACAAGCCCAAACTTACTTTGTAGAAATTATTATTATTATTATTATTATTATTATTATTTATTTTTTACTACTTTATTATCCCTTTCGGGAAATTCGGGCTGCTTCCGCCAATACCTATCCTATATTTTTTTTACAATTTTGCTGGGGGAAGAAAGCCAGATAACCCGGAGAGAAACCCCCGATGAGCAGCCCGGTAGCCAGGAAAAACCGGTATCACATATCACAAGCTCGACCTGGGCTCGAACCCACGCTTCATCGCCATGACATTGGTGACGGCCGTTCAGTAGCACAGCGGTTAAATCCGACGCGCTACCTATTACGCCACCGCTCACCTCATAATATTGTAGATGTGTCCATGGTGTACATATGGTATAAGAGTTACCCGCAGAGGGCTAAGTACCTTATCCTCATGAGCGAAACAAACACCGGAATGGGCAAACGAATTTTATTTTCCGACGGAAAAAAATTGGCCATACGAGAAAACCAAAACTATAAGACAGAAAGGGATGAAAATGAGGACGAACACACACACACACACACACACACACACACACACACACACACACACACACACACACACACACACACACACACACACACACAAGTAAACGCGGAAGAGTGACATTGATAGACTGACACGTCACTAGATTCTGATTTTATTTTTTTCTGATTTTTTTTTAGTTTACGATTTATTTGCTTCGATGCCTTTTAGAGACGCTTGCATCAATTTCAACATAAACACGAAAAGAGAAGAAAAAGGAGAAGAGCAAAACAATAAAATAGAACGAAAACCAAACCAAACCCAGGATGTTCGTGCAGTTGGTTATATGTTTGCGAAGTTAACGTCGCAGGAGTGGTATCAAAGACTTTGCAGCATCGAAAAAGCCAACACAAAGTTTTAGTTCCCAGCCAGGATTCGAACTCACGACGCCAGCATTGAAAGTCCAACGCTCTACCAGTTTGACTATTCCGGCTCCCCAGTTTGTCAGAACGATACTGGTGAATTAGGAAGCGGCGGACCAGACGAGACTGGCCATACAGGAATCGGTATTAATGCCATGATCTATGTTCGCAGGCCTCAGAGCTCTACTGGTGAAGAATGGCAAACGAGAATAATTTTACCAAACAACCGTCATCAGTGAGAGAGGTTCCCATGACAAATTGATCCGGTGGCGAGGCGTTTGGGCTTGGTTTCTAGTGCTAAGGTCGACTATGTCAGTAGTGTTCACACAAAAGCTGTACGCCGCGGCATGTGATTGGGAGTAACCCTCGAGTCGGGTTTGTGAAAGTTGCCGCACTGCGATTGGCATGCTTGATTTGCGACTAGAGCTTTGGAAATAGCTTCGTTATTCTTTGCCAGATCTTAGCTGGGGTTGGTGGATACACAGCCTGGTGGACTAACTGACGTTGCTGATGTTCCCTGGATATACGTACACAGGAGGAGGTGTTCTTCTTCCTGTCAACTGATCAACCTCAACATACTGCGGACGATTGTCAGTGTAGCTGTGCGTGTTGGTTATCTGTTTTTCCAATCCACGGCCTCTCCCGTTTGAAATGGGATTTTTAACGTCCACGCTTCGTATTGTGAATTCGTGTGTACACGAAGGCGAGACAGGCACCGTATACGAATCTGCACTTAAATTTGACTCGGTACATAAAAAAAAAAATCCCGCCAAATTCCTGCACACCAGTGATTCGAACCAGGCAGTTCAGGATCCGAAGTCGGATGCCTTACCCACTAAACCAATTCCCCTGTCAGTAAGATGTGATTTATCCACAGAGAGAAGCCTCCTTTTGCGTGCTTGGAGATTATATATTAACTGGCGATCACGGTTGGTCGTGTTATCACGTTGAGTTATAGGTGTACAGTTAGTTATCCGTGCAAGAAATGCGGTTGCACGGTTGTCTTATGGCCATCTGCTCTGCGGGTGGGTGGGTATTTGGGCGTTTAACGTCCTTTTCCACCACATACGGGTGATATCAAAGACGGGGCAACGATGAAAAAGCCAGCACAAATATTTGGCCCCAGCCGGGATACGAACTCACAACCCGAGCGTTAGAAGTCTAACGCTCTACCATTCGGCCCCCCCCTCCCCCCCCCCCATCTGCTCTGCGTTTCAAGAAGTTGTTTAAACTTCAGCGCATTCAGCTAGTCTGCTCAGCCACCAGTCAGATTGCAGGAACTCTTGAAAGTCCATGGCGCTGAAACTGAACTTGTTGAACTGCAACAATTCGTGCCAAAGGCAAGTTAAATAGAAGGGGATGCACGTGAAAGTTGAACCACTGGACATGTAGACGTAGTCACCTATTTCTGATCTGAATTCTTTGTGTCTTTAATGTTCCAGGTTCCCGCGAGTCTAAGTAAGCAACTTCTATGGACCTGAGACGTACCTGCCTGATAGCAGACAACGATGTCAGTGAACTGATCGATTGTATAGCGTTGCTTTGTTGTGTTGTTGGAGACGACCCTAGCTAATCGGGCAGAGGGATAGCTACCGCAACTGCACAGTCCATCCGAACACTTTTCAGCCAAGACAGACTGATAGGTCGACCACATCTGATTTCTCTGATGGACAAGTGGTACATGAGAGACAGTTCAGTTTCTCTGGGGACATGTAGTGACAAACAGGCCCAGTTTAGACAGCCAGAAGAAACAGGCAACTTCATGAGTCAAAGGAACTTTTAACTCCTACCGGAGCAGCCAGTCGTCCTCGGCCAACCGTGCGGTCCCAGCCGCCCTGATGTCAGCGAACGCTACCAGCGAGTTTGTGGGAGAGCCTCTCACTGAGGGCTTGCGGGTGACGGTTCTCACGCTGGGCTGGCTGGCCTGTGTCAACGGCGTCTTCGGTAACGTGCTCATCATCACCACGCTGCTATCCCAGCAGGCACTGCGCTCCGTGCATAACATCTACATCGCCAACCTGGCCGTGGCCGACCTGATCTTGTCCGGATACCTGCTGCCCATGTGGCTGCTGGACCTCTACCTCGGGCACCACCCCGTGCTGAACGCGGCCCACTGTCTGCTCAACTCGTATGGACTGTGTGGCACGTTCAGTGCGTCTGTCCTCACTTTGCTGGCCATCTCCGTCAACAGATACGTCAGTGTCTGCCACTATCACATCTTCATTCGGGTATGTGTGTGTGTGTGTGTGTGTGTGTGTGTGTGTGTGTGTGTGTGTGTGCGTGCGTGCGTGCGTGCGTGCGTGCGTGCGTGCGTGCGTGCGTGCGTGTGTGTGTGTGTGTGTGTGTGTGTGTGTGTGTGTGTGTGTGTGTGTGTGTGTGTGTGTGTGTGTGTGTGTGTATGCGTGCGTGCGTGTGTGTGTAAAACATACTGTTTTATGTGTGGAATTGTCAAGAACGAAAACAACTTTTCTTTCATTGTAATACTTTGTTGTACGTGTAGAAGCACATTTGCCCAAGAGCATGCACACGGTTGGTTTAGTGTTACTATCAGATTGGTCCATGTTGGTGCTACGCTGTAGTGTCAAGAATCTCCCAGAGTGTTCGATGAACGCCAGAAAATCTCCTGGACTGAGGTTCTGAATACCTGCATAATCCAGAAATCCATTTTCTAGAGTATCTAGCTGCTTTGTGCTCTGTTTAAAAAACAAACAAACAAATAAACAAACAGCTTTCTTTCTCTCCCTTTTCTTTCACTCTTCCTTTCATTCCCACATGAACAAACTCCTGTTTTTTTCTTTTGTTGTGATTATTTTGCTTTATTGCATTTTGTCTTGGTGCTTTTATGCGCATGACAATAAAAACCTTGAAACCTTGAAACTGAATAAACAAACAAACAAACAAACAAACAAAAACACCCCTAAATATAGGCTGATTCAGTATAGATTAACTGCCTTGTTTCAGGTGTTCACCAAACAGAGGACGCTACTGCTATGCGTGATCACGTGGATACTCGGCTACCTGCTGTGTCTGCCTAGTTTCGTGGAAGCGAGTATGGGCTCCAGTGGTTATGACGCCACCAGCCGAATCTGCGCCTTCACCAGAGCAGAGAACGGGTCCGTCAAGTTGTACGCTCGAATCCATACGGCGGCCATGTTGCTGCTGCCAGCCATTATCGTCGGCCTGGCCAACAGCGCCATCTACCGCCACTGGAGCAGAAGCAAAGGGAGGCTACAGAACTGGCGTGACAGAGGTGAAGCGGGCCGCAGGGTCGAGGTCGAACTGTCAGAATTGTCGCAATCGGCAAGTAGCGAACATCATGATGTTCGGCTGAAGGTGAATGTTTCAGATGCCAACAGTTTAAACGTTTCAGGGCCCAAACATTCAAACGTTTCAGAGCCCAAACATTCAAACGTTTCAGAGCCCAAACATTCAATCGTTTCAGGGCCCAAACCTCCAAACGTTTCAGAACCCAACAACTCAAACGTTTCGGGACCCAAACATTCAAATGTTTTGTGTTATCGTCCTCCTGCAACTGATGTGGTACTGGTGATGCAGAGCTGCAGTGAAAGTGAACCCGACACTGACGATGGGATCGGAAACGTACCAGAAAACAACGACAATAAAACCAGCGGAATAAACAACTTGACAGTTCGGAACATCGACACAAGAGGCAGCGACACAAACCTCTCCATCACCCAGCAAGCAACCAACGGACTGATCAAACACAGAAACAAACATCGCCGTTCGACCCTGAGCTCATCAGACATCTCCCTGATTCGCTCTCTGCTGATAGTGTTCGTCTGCTGCGTACTTCTCTATCTGCCTCTGAGCGTGATCACCATTGTGGACCTGGTTGTACCTCAGCCCCCGGACATGATAACCGCCGCTGTGCTCTGTGCCTTCCTCAACCACAGCATCAACTGGATCGTGTACGGTCTGATGAACAGAAGCTTCAGGGACGGTTACAGAAATCAGCTGGCTTTCTGCTATAAAACGCGGACGAAGTGCGCTCACAAACTGTAAGATTGTGCGCAAAGATTGTACGTAATTATGACGCCGCCTGTAATGTCGTGTCCAGTAGGGACCTCTATTTCCATGTTTCCAACGTTGTCATATTCCACTGTTTCCGTCGCTGGCTGCGTCAGATGTAACTTTGTCCCAAAGTCATGAATGTTTAGGCGCGCAAAGATTGCACGTATGTATATATTCATGAAGTCACCCATAAGGCCATTTTTAGAGTTATCATAATCCGCTGTTTACGTGGATGGCTGCATCAGATGTAAATTCTGTCTTAAAGTCATAAATATTAATACGTGCAGTCTTTGGGACTTGAATTCTCGCACAGTGCAAGGTATTACAAAACGACGAAAATAATGTTGTGTATGTTTTCTCCCTCTCAGAATTGTGACTGGTCTTAAGCCGGCTCTTAACTGGGCACTGCGGAGCGCCACAGTGCTGTCCACAGTTGTGACACGTTAAATTTTGTGATTTTGGGGGTTTCCCCCGCTGTGGCGTCATCACAGCAACTTGATTTTCAAATAGCCACAACTGTGACTGTGGTTTCCACAACAGACTCTGATTGGCTGTACTACGTCACTCGGCGTGCAAACCGTGCATGACGGGCGGTGCATCTTCAATCGGTTTGTGTCCGAGCACTGCTGTGTTCAGTTTTGTAGTTTGTAGACACACCGAAAGCAACGACTGTGATGTGCACATGTGTGTTTCGCGCGCTGTGCCCAGTTAAGAGCAGGCTTTAGTTAGGATTGGTTTTTGGAGGTTCTCAACCCATTTAACCCCGGCGTCCCCAGAATGAGTTTCAGGGAGGGTTACAAACATATCACTTGGCGTTCAGTTGCAAAACGCGAGATCTTACGAAACGGTGAATGCATTTTGTGTAAGCTTTCTTTTCTCCCTTTCAAATTTGTCACAGGAATTATACAGTGAGCCGACGGAAGGGCGTTTGGAGTTTCTGAAAATGACAATGTGCACGTCTAGCGTACAAGAACGAAACTTGTTCGCCGAATGTGTGAAACGTGTGCCCTTGGAAGTGTTCTCTGTCTCCAGCCGCGTAACACCACAGTCTGTGTTCGGGTTAGAGAGGATCCGAGCAGGCTTTGTGCCAGTATCCAATGTTCACCTTGGTGTTACTATAAGAGGCCTTTCACACGCGGCGATTTTGCACACCTACCAGCGGTAAAATGCACTCCCAGCCAGTTAAATCCGCTTGCAAGGGGCACTGCTCAGGGACGCCGTCGCCACGCCTGTAAATAGCACACGGTCATATTTTTGTCCTCGCCACGCCAGCCAGTCGCCGCTGACCATGCTTTGTGTATTGTCCAGCGCCAGGCCAGCAGCGCAGTCCGCCCAGTGCACGCTAGTATCGTGTGAACAGAAAATACACTCGGCGAGCGTGTGAGCTCGCTGCAAGCACTCAGCGTGTGAGAGGCCTCTTAGCAGGAACTCTTGATGGAGGGTGCGCGTGTTTTGTATGAAACCGATCTCCGATGCTAACCCGGTCAGTCGCTTATCTTCACCATCATCATCATCATCATCATCATCATCATCATCATCATCATCAAACAACGAAAACCACTTCAAAAGGGACATACAGATAGATAAATATCTCCATTATAACGGGGACTGTCATGCAGCCGTAGATAAAACCAGCTACACTAATTCCTCCACCTCCCCTGAGACTGAAGCGAGTGGAGCGACAGTATATCGGCTAACATGTACGGTCTACTTCAGTGTGGACAGACTCGGACACTCTGACACGGGGGTGCGCGGATGTACAGTAGAACCTCTTTTGGGTGACCACCCCTTTGGGAGACCACCTGCCTGTGCAGACCAATGTTACAATGATACTGGGTTGCACTTCTTCACTGTCTGAAGCTTCTTTTGGGTGACCACCTCTCTTTTAAGACCACTCTCGGCTGGCCAGATGGGTGGTCGCCCAAAAGAAGTTGTACTGTACTACTACAAGTAGTATATACAAAGGACAGACTTTCAACTCTGAAATCAAGGCAGATTTTTTTCTCAGCGCAGACAGAGACCACACACACACACACACACACACACACACACACACACACACACACACACACACACACACACACACACACTACAATGCCTTTACTGACCGAGAATAAAATCAATCAATGCGGACATCCCCAACAATTCTGTCAAAACAAATACAACCGTTCCGTCAGAGACACTGAGCAAAGTTCCGGTAGGCCACCTATGTACAAACAAGCTCACTCAGTGTGGAATACTGGTTTGCCATGCACACACTGTCTAAAACAATAGAACAATGGGCTTCCCAGTCATTCAGTGGCACCCAGTTTCCTACACACAAGAACTTGAATGTATGATACAACGTACAGTCAACATAGCCACTCGATTCGATTTCTTTAATTTCAAGTGATCAGCACGCTTCTCTCAGGAACCAGACAATCTGATTTGCTGAACAGTTTGGATTGGATTGGATTTCTTCTTCGTCCCACTTCCGTAGTAAGGGAAATGCGGGCTGCTTCCCCCGGGGGAAGCGCGTCGCCATGAACAGGACCGGGGCCAGCAGCACCCGGCCTATTCAATACCCAGACGGTCACCCATCCAAGTACTAACCGGGCCCAGCGTTGCTTAACTTCGGTGTTCAAGTGAGAACCGGTGTGTCCAACGTAGCACGGGCCACTCATGAAAAACAGTGAAAAGAAAAATAAACGAAAGCGATACGGGACCGGGAACAACAGCAGCAACAAGAGCAGCAGCAAAATCCAAGTTGAGTTGTTGGGTTTTTAATTTTCAGTATGACTCGGCCAGCCTGCCTGCCAGCCATGTGAAAATTAGATTGGCTCCCGTCGTCACCTCTTTCACTGAGTGCGCTGGGGAAAATGGAAACTTATCGATTTTGGGCTGTAGAAAAGTTTATTTAACTTCAGCTGACTTGCTCACCGTGAAACAAGCTCCGCCGCTCTTTCCTGTCAACATAAGAAGACACCTGGTCGCTGAATTCAGGGGAATCATGTTGTAGGCCGTTGGAATTTCAATGCTCGGGTCGTGGGTTCGAATCCTGGCCGGGGGCCTAACGTGCTGGCTTTTTTTCTCGTTACCCGGTCTTTTGTTATCGCCCTTATATTGTGGAAAATAGAGTTTATATATATATGATAAGTTTGAGTGCCGGGTTTGGTGCGAAAGATTTTGTCGAACCATCGAACCTTCGAGGTTTCCTTACTATTTTCTATTTTCGGACGTAAAGCACTCGTAGTGAACTCACAGAAAATTTGCACCGGCAACTGGAATAAAAGGACGTCATTTCCTACCAAGTACGTTTGGGCTTGTGCACAAGTGGCCTCAGTTACAAAACTCATTATTAATTTTTATGTCTGCGTGGATTTAAATTTGGCTTAGTGGGCGTGTTGCACTTTGATTATACTCGTGTTTGCTGCAGTGAGAGCAGTCAAAGAACCGTTAATTTTGCCTGATTTTCGCATACAGGGCCAACACCGAAAAAAGAGTCAAAAACGTTGTAGGCTCGCGCGCGGTAAGAAATGTTTTAAACCCTACAGCAACCAACCAACCAATCCTGCAAACATAGAAAGCAAGGGTAGTTGTTTTTAATAATAGTAATAATAATTATAATAATGAGCATTGTATAGGCGTTTTATCCAATTTCATGAATCGGCTCAAAGCGCCGCGAACTGAACCCAACACGCACGCTCATGTGAATCTCACGCATTCTCTCACACACTGGACATAAACACATTACAATCAGGTGGTGCGAAGGGACAGCTCAGCTATGTAAGTTTCGGAATTTAGAATTGCATTTATTTTTCAAATTTTGTGAGCTGAACATTTCCAAAGCAGAGGGGGAGGAAGCCGGAGTACCCGAAGAGAACCCCCGACGAT
>JACVVK020000003.1:935000-1137500 GCA_018292915.2 Batillaria attramentaria
ATGGCGTACCACAGACCAACAGATTCTACCAACGCTTATGCATCTATCTATCCGTTCAAATTTTGCTTTCAACTTATAACTTCTAAGTTTTTCAAAGCACCAATGCTTTCGAAATTACGAACTATT
Source organism: Batillaria attramentaria (assembly GCA_018292915.2). Taxonomy (NCBI): domain Eukaryota; kingdom Metazoa; phylum Mollusca; class Gastropoda; family Batillariidae; genus Batillaria; species Batillaria attramentaria. The sequence continues at coordinate 935,127 of JACVVK020000003.1, forward strand.
GCAAATTTGTATACGCCACAGCTACTTTTAGACCCGGCCAAGGTTCCGAGAAGAGAAATAAAAGACAATTGCTTTACATTATCAGCATTTCCATTCTCCTTCAACTAGAGCAGTTTAGGCTTGAAGCGGAGGGCAATATAAACAGAGGAGGAGCGAGTGTTTGATGATGTACTCAGCAGCTTAGGCCCTCGGGTACAATGACGTCAAATTATTTGGTGTTGTGACGTAAAAAGGCATTGTTTGAAGCACTGCAATTTCCGCACATAGGGTTTACTGTGATATGATGGCCTTTTCAAAATTGAAGCATGCTTGTTGAGTATGCAGTTTCATCCCGCGATCACGCACGCAACAGACACACACACAGACACACAGACACACGCGCGCGCTAGAGGGTGGTAAGTACACAATAATTTTTTTCTCCTGCCGTCTCTCTAGCTCTCTCTCTCTCTCTCCCCCAATCACCCATCAAGTCACCAAACATATAAGGCGAGAGAGAGAGAGAGAGAGGAGTGAGTAAGTGAGTTTTTAAGGCTTTAACGGCGTGTAAGCCACGAAGACTAGTTCGCGGCTAACGAGAGAGAAAGAGAGACAGCGAGCGAGCGAGCGAGCGAGAGAGAACAACCGGCTCACCAACGAGTCATCAGCTGCCAAGCAACAACCAACAAAATACAAACAAACAGCCAGACAGACAAATCTCTCTCTGTCTCTGTGTGTGTGTGTGTGTGTGTGTGTGTGTGTGTGTGTGTGTGTGAGAGAGAGAGAGAGAGAGAGAGAGAGAGAGAGAGTGTGTGTGTGTGTGTGCGCACGCGCGCGCGGGCGATAGCCCTGTTGCTAACATCACAAAATTATGACCATCTTAGATTTCTAATTCTTCGGATGTAATGTGTTTCCTGTTACCACGGCAACTCCACCCCAGCTGGCAATGTATCTTTAAAAAAAAAAAAAAAAAAAAAGTCACACACTCAGTGGCACAATTGATTAGCTGATTACTTCGACATGGCTCTCAGCGGAAACAAATTTGCTGAAAACGGAAAAGTTGAAAGGCTTTTGTCGGGCTTCGGGGAGTGTCTAAGAGTTTCTAAGAGGAGATGGGGCTGATACAAACAGGCTCTGTCCTCAAGCAATGAATGGCTAAACTAATTATACTGACACAAACAATTTAGGGCACCTGTCCGGGTTGCAGGACTTCCGTGCACGTCCTAGGATGGGATGTTTTTAGCAGAGTGAGGTAAAATGGGTCTGCACAGATTATAAATTTCACAACTGTGTACTCTGTTGACCGGAAGTAAAATGATAAGGTCTTTAACTGAGAAGAGAACCTTATTGAAGGAGGGAAAAACGGGGATGCAATGGTTTGTTCCGTCTCACACACAAACGCAGACACGAACACACACACGCACACACGCCCGCCCCCCCCCCCCCCCACACACACACACACTCACGCACGCACGCACGCACGCACGCATATGCACGCACGCACACACTGAAACACACACACACACACACACACACACACACACACACACACACACACACACACACACACACACACACACACACACACACACACGCACACACACACACACACACACGTGTATATCATTATGCGAGACTTTTAATACAGGAACACACAACGCAGACGACATTCGAACACTGTTACTACAAATTTCTGTACAAAGACTTCATCACAGTCATGTTTTTCGATCAATGTGCGCTTATCACTGTGATTTCCTCTTAGATTAAGCATAGCATCGTATAACATAGCCTAATATGTCGCAGCTATAACTGTGAACAGCCTTCCTACAGCAAGTCACGCGGTAACATAAAACATACATCAAACCGGCCCCCGTAGTGTAGTGGTTCGGACTATGGACCGGGAGACCCGAGTTCGAGTCCCAGCCGAGGCAAGCGGGATTGTTCCTACCTAGGTCGGCTCCTATCCAGAGCGGGTGTGCTATGGACCCAATGGGGAGGCTGTTGCCACACAACCGAGTTTCACCCACTTCACGGGTGCGACTTTGAGGGTGCTTCCCTTGGTATGACACGTCTTATGATGTGGATGATTACACGGCCGGCACCGCAGGTGCCGTAGTTCCCTGGCCTGGGTTAATGCCGGGATATTTATGACAGGAAGCGAGGAATGCGGCCCTGTCCCGCAGCCCCAAACCACACGACCTCCGTAGCATCATCTTACCATCAGCCTCATCTCCATCATCATGCATAATAAAAATTGTCCCAACTTCCGAGCCCTCCGTGAATTCTACCCATTACCTGGGAGGAACACCACGGGAGCTGGCAAAGAACTGGGGCAGCAAAAAAAACAAAAAACCAAAAAAAAAACAAAACCAAAAAACAAAAAAACCAACCACAACAGAAACATACATCAAAATCGACACTGCTTAATTTGAACAATGGCAAGATGTTTCCGAAAGCTCCGACAAAAAGCATTTATCTAAATAAATAAAGAAGAAAACAAATGAACACTGACAGAACAATATTCGATTTACTTTCAGTGAAGTAAATGATTATATACATAAATGAATGCTATAATGAAACAAACACTTTGACAGAAACGTTTTTTACCTGAAAAAAGTCGACATGACGAATAACGGGATTTGTTGATACACTTCAAAATTGGACACTGACTGAAAACGCAGAGAGAGAGAGAGAGAGAGAGTACCACAGTCTTTCTGCGTCTCTTCAAAACCGGACGAACAGTGAACTTTAACAATAAATACGCGCACCTCGTCTCGCTTAACTTCGTTTGAGTTTTTCGGGCAGAAAGAAATATTTGTAGTAATAATTATAACCACTGTTTATTAATTATCATAACCACGTTTCCTTTCATGGTAGACCAACAACAACAACAACAACGCCAAAACACAAAACAAACAAAAACAATGAAAATTTCAGGCTATTTTCAGCCACAGAGCTTGAGCAAACCGGAACGAAAAGGAACGAAACGCAAATCGCTGGTGCTTCTAAAGTTAACGACTGTCTACTTCTTCTTCCTATGTCGTCTTTTTCTTCACACCCTTACCCACGTGATGTCGTCGCAGTGTTGTTAACAGAAGAAGCATTTCCCCCCAGTCTTCCCCCACAGCACCTGGCCATCTGTCGCCTGTAGCCCTCCATAAAGTTCTTGTTCATCAGGCCGTACACAATCCAGTTGATGCTGTGGTTGAGAAACAGCAACAGCACGCAGAAAGCGTAAGAATCGGAGGATACCACCGTGACCTTGAAACTGTCCAGACTCAGCGCCACCGAAATCGGGATGTACAACACGAGAAGGAGAACAAACACCAGAACCAGAGACCGAACCAGAGCCACGTCACTGCTGGAAAGCCGCGGTCCTTGTCTGGCACCTGGATTCGGATCCTCAACCAGGTCCTGGTTATTAGGGATGGCCGGGTTGTTCGCGGGCCGGTTCCACTGTCCGACCCGGTTTCTGCTGCGCTTCCAGAACTTGTAAATGGACAGGCTGAAGAAGCCGATGAGCCAGGTTGGCACGAGCAGGTTGAAGGAGGTCAGGATGGAGTAGACGCTGGTGGGATCGCTGGCGTCGAATGTGCAGAGATGCGTCTTGAGGTTGTAGAGGAAGATCGCTTTACCGACGCCCATGAACGCGAACGAAGACATGAAGCTGGAGGCGATCCAGATGAGTACGCAAGTGGCGATCGTGCTTCTCTTGGAGAACAGCTTCTTGTAGACGGAGCTGTAGCACACGCTCAGGTACCGGTTGAAGCCGATGAGAACGAGGGTGTAGATCGAGGCTATAATGCACATGCTGAGAACGGAGGCGTTAAATTCACAGTGAGCCATGTTGACCACTGGCTGGTAGCCGAGACTGAGGTCAAGCAGCCAAAAGGGAACCACGTACCCCATCACTAGCAGGTCGGCCAGGGCCAGGTTGGCGATGTAGATGTTGTGCACGGAGCGCAGTGCCTGCTGGGATAGCAGCGTGGAGATGATGAGCACGTTACCGAAGATGCCGTTGGCACAGGCCAGCCAGCCCAGTGTGACAACCGTCGCCCGCACTCCAAGACTCAAAGGGTACCCGACGAACATACTGGGCCAGCTGACGTTTGAAATTGCGGAAGATGAGCTCGTGTTTTCCGTTCTGAGAATTGCAGCTACGACGTATAGTTATCCTTTTCAAGACGTGCATCTGTCTCTTCAGACGTGTAACCGTATTTTCAGACGTGTAACTGTCGTTTCAGACGCGCGGGTGTCTTTTCGGACGTGCAGGTGTCTTTTCGGACGTGCAGCTGTCGTTTCAGACGTGCAGGTGTCTTTTCAGCCACGTAACTGACTTTTCAAACGTGCAGTTGTCTTTTCAGATGTCTTACTGTCGTTTCAGACGTCGTGCAGCTGACGTTTCAGACATGCAGGCGTCTTTTCAGCCACGTAACTGACTTTTCAAACGTGTAGTTGTCTTTTCAGACGTGCAGCTGACGTTTCAGACGTGCAGGTGTCTTTTCAGCCATGTAACTGTCTTTTCAAACGTGCAGTTGTCTTTTCAGCCGTGTAACTGTCTTTCAAGATATGCAGTTGCCTTCTCGGACATGTAACTGTCGTTTCAGACATGCAGGTGTCGTTTCAAACGTGCAGTTGCCTTTTCAGACGTGTAACTGTCTTTCCAGACGTGCAGGTGTCTGTCCAGACATGTAAAAATCTTTTCAGATAGATATGCAGTTGTCTACGCGGACGTGTAACTGTCGCTTCAGAGGTGCAGGTGTCGTTTCAGACGTGCAGCTGTCTCTTCGGACGTGCAACAGTCGTTACAGGCGTGTAACTGTCGTTTCAGGCGTGCAAACGTCTGTTCAGACTTGCAGATGTCTTGTCAGACTTGCAAGTGATATGCCCAAAGTCACAGTAATGTCCTATCATTCACTCTTGTCTGTGTCCTCTTGATTTCACTGTACTGCGGTTGAGACTGTTTTCATGTCGACTGTTGTTCGGAATCTGGCAGAAAGAAAATAGCTGCTCATGCGTCATGTCGTTAGCTTCACAGCTGGGCATTATATAACCAAGATCTGATTGGCTGTGTAAGCTTCAGGAGAAATACTGAATTGAATAATTGAATAATATCTACATGTCTACCCAGAGAAATGTCAGTTCATTTCCGCATAATTTTGGTAGACTGCCAAAACTCTAAATGCGGCGTTTTGTGTCAATGGCTCCACTATAATTTTCCAAGAAGAATTCAGGGCCAGGGGGGTTTCAGTTTAAAGGCACGTTGAACGTCGTGAAAGGTGCCATGCCCTTGCTTGCTCCATGGAGATATGAAACAAACGGCCATCAGCATTTTAAAAAAAAGTCAGCTGATACGTATACAAAGCTGTTTGTGATTGAAATGATGGTCCCTTTGGACGACACACGTACAAACCTCTTACGTTATGACTTGACACACCTGACAAGTTTTGGTGCGCAGTTTACACGCATTCGGTGAGCACTTTTTTCCGGCATTTTAGCATCGCAGACGCACCCACTGTGGCTTTAATCTTAGAGACAAAAACAAACCCAACCCAACCCCAACAATGCTTTTTGCGTGTGAGACTAATCAATCCAGCGGATGTTCTGTAACCTGCGTTTCCTACGGCAGCATGTAATCGAAGCCCACTTTGCCGACAAGTGGGTGGGGTTCTCATACCCGCTTATAACTCCGAGTCGTTAGGCTGCATTCTTATCTATCTATTCTTATCTTGCACTAAGCGGAATATGAAAACATGCTAAACTTCTTGCACCGATTCAGGTCCTGTCCCTTTTCGTTTGTAGCTCTCCGAATGAAGAACATTATGTTGATTTATTGTCGTTTTGCTGCAAACGTTTCGTCAAACCAACAGTCATTTTCAGTTATATTATATTTATTGTGTTAGGAGTCTGGACATTGCGACCGTTTTTGTAACTTATCAGCCTCTATTACTGAAGAGGTCTTGCGTTACTACGCCCTGACCTACTTTTCCTTGGCTTGCAGCCGCCGGTGTAACACGCCAAAAGAATTACCCCGCACGGAAGACCCCGGGGCATTTCCAGCCATAGGCTGCGATGACCCGAGCCACTTTACGCGTACGCATGAAACGCCTCAGGTCAGTGTTGCTTAGTTCGGCTGTGAGTTGGCAGTGCCCCGGAGTATTTGGCGTTAGGGAGTTTGGTGCTGACAAAAGTTGTCGCCTTTTCCAAACGCAATGTACAGGGGACCAAAATAACCCTTTTTGTACTGAAAGACACACAAAACACCGACAAACAAACAAACAAACAAACAAACAAACAAACAAACAAACACAGAACACCGAAAAGAACACACACACACACACACACACACACACACACACACACACACACACACACACACATGCACACACAGAGAGACAGTACGAGAACGTGAAACACACCAGTGCAGAAAAATTGATAAAGAACTCGCCTAAAGATGTTTTCAGACTGTCAAAATGTTACTTACTGGGAGTCAGCAGCTGATGTGAGGAAAAACTCAAAACACCCCCGGCTGGTGATCTGTCGGATGAAGCAAGGCGGTATTTATACCCTACTCTCTGGCTATTTCCCTTCAGGCTATTAAACTCTGCTTTGGCCGCAGTCAAAGACACTTGCACGTTTGTGGGTGTGGTTAATTATCGTCTCTGACTGAAAACATAGCCAGGAACCCGGAGGACAGGGGGAGGGGGAGAAGAAAACAATATGCTGACATTCTAAGCTAAACCGGAGAGCCCGCACATCAGACAGGGAAACCGATTTTAAAGTCTTTAGAAACCAAGCTTTACCGTGTGCAAAAACGCGGTCATGAAAAACGCCGCAGAAGATCATACGAAGGACAATGACCGCGTCCCGTGGAAGCAAGGTAAAAGGTAAAAGGTAACAGTGGTAAATCAAAAGGTACAATAAAGTGGAGAGGGGAGAAACGTAGTCTGTTTCCAGTTTTCTCGGTCGACGCTTTTGTCACACCGTTCTGGTTTTTGTTCATCAGAAAAAAAAAGCAGAGACAAAAGGGATGTCACTCGAGTCACTTATATAGTGACTTCCGCTGGCCCGTGTCTGTCGCAGGGGAAGCCGGGGTGGCCGAATGGTAGAGAGTCCATTGCTGTGAGTTCGAATCCCGGCCGGGGCCAAATATTTGTGCTGGCTTTTTCATCGTTGCCCCGTCTTTGATATCACCCGTACATGGTGGAAAAGGACGTTCACTCTTTGACGACGGAGCGCAATTTCTGACACACGATTTCCTATAGGAAACCCCCAAACACGCACCCACCCACCATGTCTGTCGCAGTGTTGCAGCATGAATGTGACTTTCCGCTGCACGCCAAACGGTCTTGTCGTTGTTGCCTCAGTCCATGTTGTTATTGTTACTGTTGTTGTATGGAAAACTCCTAGCATAATAACAACAATCTCTGTGAACAGTGAACAAACTCCTCTGAATACGGCGTGTGGCTGCCCATATAGCGGGCTACTTGTAGGCGCTTTTTCCCAACTGCTTTGAAGCCGGAGTACCCGGAGCGAACCCCTGAAAGATGCCACGTACTTCAGCTGAAAAATTCATTGCCGCGAGTGGGACTCGAACCCTCAACTTCTCTCACGTGGGTGGCACCCAGCGACTGTCACACACGTAACCCTCGCATTCAAGGGGATGGTCCTTGGAGTGTTCAGCCGTAGAACGCCAACATCAGTAATACCATTACATGGCGGTTGTCTGTGTATTCTGACGAGTCGGCTCTGGGTAGCCGGAGTCGTTAGGCTGCGCCCATTCTGTTCTTATCTTGCACTAAGAGGAATATGAAAACATGCTAAACTTCTTGCACTCATTTAGGTGTCTCCCAAGATGCCCCCTTTTCGTTTGTAGCTCTCCGAATGAAGAACATTATATTGATTCAATGTCGTGTTTGCTGCAAACGTTTCGTCAGTTAAACAAAGTCATTTTGAGTGATGTATGTTTATTTTGTTACGAGTCTGGACATTGCGACCGTTTTTATAACTTATCGGCCTCTACTCCTGAAGAGGTCCAGCGTACTTCAGCTGAAGGTGGGACTCGAACCGTCAACTCCTCTCACTGGTGGCAGAAGACGTGTACCTCGTCACACACGTAACCCTCACATTCAAGGTGATGGCCCTTGGAGTTTTGAGCCGTCGAACGCAGAGAACATCAATACCATTACATCGCCGTTGTCTGTGTATTTTGATGAGTCGGCTCTGGACGGCCAGACGAGACTTTGTTACGGCACAGCACCATCAGGCGCTTGTAGCCCCTCAGAAAGTTTTTGTTCATCAGTCCGTAGATGATCCAGTTGATGCTGTTGTTGATGAAGGAAAGAAGCAGCAGAAACACATACACGTCTGGAGAAATGTTCCCTAATCGAAACATGAAATCAGCAGCCAGAGCGGCGCCAAGAGGCAGGTTCAAGACCACGAGAAGGCCAAACACCAGAAGCAACGACCGAATTAAAGATATGTCTGACGAAGAGATGGCGGGTCGTGACTGAGAGGGGCCATTCTGAGTCTGACTCCAGACGCCGATCCGGGTTTTGCTCCGCTTCCAAAACCGCAGGATTGACAGGCTGAAGAAACCAATCAACGTGGTCGATACAAAAATGTTGATGACCGTCATGATCGTGTAAACTCTGGAGAAAGGATCGAAAGTACAGATGTGGGTGTGCTTTGCGTAGATGTACTTAGTGTCGCCGATGTTCACGAACGGGAATGAGCAGGTGAAAGCGACGAAAATCCACGTGACTATACAAGAGAGTATGATTGTCTTCTTGGTGTAGATTCTGACAAACAGACTGTTCCAGCATACCCCCATGTACCTATTTAAGGAGATGAGGACAAGAGTGTATACAGACTCTACGTAACATGTGCCCAAGAGAAAAGCGTTGAAATGACAATGTTCCTGACTGGCCACGGGCTGGTAGCCGAGTTTGAGGTCCAGCAGGAAGAAAACCATGACGTAGCCCACGACCAGTAGATCTGCCAGGGCCAGGTTGGCGATGTAGATGTTATGCATGGAGCGCAGTGCCTGCTGGGATAGCAGCGTGGTGATGATGAGCACGTTACCGAAGACGCCGTTGACACAGGCCAGCCAGCCCAGCGTGAGAACCGTCACCCGCATCCCGTCACTTATTTCGAAGCCGACCAGCAAGTCAGCCACGGTGAAGTTCGTGGAAGCAGCCATGAGATCTTCAATGGTATCTGGAATGTTGCACAACCTTTTTCCTAGTCCTGGTGGCCCTTTCCTATTCCTCAAGGTGATTTCTCGAGACTGCACGGGCTGTCTCTTTCCGACGCTTTGGAGAACTGGAATCAGATAGAATGCTGTGGGACAGCGCCTGTGTCTTTTTCGTCTCTGTCAGAGTGCAGGGTTATGTGTTAGCTGCTGACAGTTGAAACGAATTACGATGCGGAATAGCGTCCTTGTTGCTGACCTTTTCAGAGCAGAAACGATACGACACGATGTGGAGTCAGTGTCTTTTGCTGAACTTTCTAAGGCAGAGACGGTACAATCCGACGTGGAGTAATGTGTCTGTTGATGACCTTTTACGACGTGGAATATGATGGTATAACCTGGTCGCTCTCGTGAGTTTTATTTCACAGACACATTTGCCGGACAAACTTGGCATCCACAGCTTTCGGTTGCAGTCGGTCACTGTGGAGATTTGACTGCTATACAAGTCGTGTGCAGCCTTTGTAGTTTTGCTGTTTCGGGGCCATCATGAAAAGAGAAAGAAAAATCATGTGAATTACATTCAGGTTCATTTATCGTTAGATTCAAGTGTTCCCATGCTATTCCTTCACGTTCATTAGAGGAACACCTGCCAGAGGAGATGATCAATATTAGATGTATCTTCATGTCGACGCTTTTTTGCTATTTCATATAACGCGAATTGACTGACAACTCCATCAAATTTCGAGCCGTATTTGCTCATTGTATGCTACTGGCTGTTCCGGTCTGTTCAAAATACCCGTATTTTCCATTGAAAAAAATAATCAGTCCTAACTGCTTATTTGTATAAATTGTATCAGTTTATCTGAAAAACAAATGGTCGACAGTTTGCTTATTGGACTTCACTCGACTCGACAGATTTTATTGATTCCGGCCATAGGCCGCCATCTTGAGGGTAAACAAAACAAAACAGCAATAATCAAAGGAACGCACATACATGTACATGAACAACAAGGACATATACAGCATAATAACACAAAGTACGAATGAACAGTGTAGTAGAATAATTCGTCTCACACTTGCAACAACGAGGCGCGGCGTTTGAAAGCGAAAAACAGGAATTTCGCCAAGTTAATAATCTTTGCCTCGCTATTGCTTTTCATGATACTGGCAAACTGAGTCTGGTTCAAAGCTGCGTGTACACAGGACATTCAAGTGGACAAGAGAGGAGAGAGAGAGAGAGAGAGAGAGAGAGAGAGAGAGAGATCACTAACCTTCCGACCCCAGGATTCAAACTAAATGATCACCATCAAACGAGTCCACCTAAATATTATACTCCAGGTGACGTTTCAATGCCGTTAAGGTGACCTCCACTAAGTGCTGTCACGTTCAGACACTCCATACCGTTGCATTATGTATGACAAATCTCAAACCCGACTGTGTTTGATAAGGTTTATTGTGGTGTTACAGAAAGACTAAGTGGTTTTACACGAGGTTCGCCAACAGTTCATCTGAATTTGTCTCGCGAGAATTGCGATGGGCATTGTGCATTGAAATCTCTTGTGAAACGTGAATTGCAAATCCCTCTCTGACTCTGTCTCTGTCTATGGCTTTGGCATTTTTATTGGCATTTGGCATTTGGCATATACGCCCCCTCCCGTCCCTTCCCTGCACACACACACACACACACACACACACACACACACACACACACACACACACACACACACACACACACACACACACACAGAGAGAGAGAAACCACTGCAATACCCTTAGCGACCGTTTCAACCGTGAATAAAATCGATAAATGCGCACACCCCAACACCATCAAAACAAGTACAACCGTACCGTCTGAGCCAGCAAAGTTCGGGTAGGTCACGAGCGTGCTAGTTATGGCTCCGCTAGTTTCATGACGTCAACAGCAGATGATTCACACGAGTGTAAAAAGTGGCCGAGGGACATTTAAAACGATTGATAGAAAACAATATGACAATAGTATCATAAAATCGCTTCTGTCCATGTACAATATAATGGCCCACCCCCGTTTTCTGCTTGGAATTGGCGGACGACCGAGCGAAGGACCGCTCTGTCGCCCACCTTCAAGTCCAGAGACAGCAAGTCACTCTCGGTCATAGCCAGCACCGCCGCCTCCGTCCCGAACTTTTCCTGGATGAGGACCGCTTGCAGGTCCCCATCAAGGCCCCGCAGTAGGTCTACCTCTAACTCGTTTCCTCTCTTGCTCCGTTTCCCTTTGGGAGGCATACTTTCTCGAAGCGTGTTGCTGCTGCGCTGCGCTGCGCTGCGCTCAAGTCAACTGAACTGAGTACCACAGCACTAACTCACATTGCTGTCTCTTCCCAGCCCTCACCCTGCCTTGCCACCCACAGTCCAGTCCTGCCATCCCTTATCTTGGTCTTCCGCTGACACCCCTCCCATGTTCTGCCGGCTTAGTTTCCTCTCTGGCACTGACCATCCCGCTACATCCCCCCCCCCCCCCCGCTGACCCTACTGCACTGCACCCCACTCCGCTCTCTGCTACCATTCTCTTCGTTTAAACTATGTTTATCACCTAAACATCACTATAAAACGATTGATATAAAACAATATGACAATAGTATCATAAAATCGCTTCTGTCCATGTACAATATAACCACCGCAGCGACATTATGCAGCTTTCAGCTGTCGACACAGAGAGCCTTCAAAAGCTGCTATGGTTATACAAAAGTCGGTGTCATGTTTGTGTTTGTTTGGGTGTAGTTTTTGTATGTGTGTTCTTATTAATAGCTGGTTGTACACAACTGTGTTTTATTTTTATTTTTATTGTTTGGGTCATTCTTTCTCCAGGACAGACAAGAACACTGTTTCACAAGAAATACGCTGAATTTCTTTGTAACGTTTAAATGCTTAACTTACACAGTTATGTTAACTGTTTGAAACTCCTTTGAGCGAAGAGAATTAAACAAGTAATTCCACGTAAAGTCATACGGTCTCACAATACATTCCATCGCCAACAGTCAACAGTCAATAATCAGCTGCACAAATTAACACAGTTATGTTAAAATGTTTGGAACTCCATTGAGCGGAGAGAAGAAAACAGTTTCACGTTAAGTCATACCGACTCTCAATAAGCTTATATTCTATAGACACCAGTCAACACCAGGCAATAATCAACCTCTCAAATTACATAGTTATGTTAAATGGTTGGAACTCCTTTGAGCGGAGAGAAGGAAACAATGTAACGTTAAGTCATACCGACTCTCAGTATATTCCATAGTCACCAGGGGGAGCCGGGGCGGTCGAATGGTAGAGCGTTGGACTTCTAATGCTCGGGTCGTGAGTTCGATCCCGGCTGGAGCCAAATATTTGTGCTGGCTTTTTCATCGTTGTCCCGTCTTTGATATCACCCTATGTGGTGGAAAAGGACGTTAAACCCCCAGACACCCACCCATCCACCCATAGTCACCAGTCAACTGTCAATTGTTAACCTCACGAATTACACAGTTACGTTACCTTTTTTTTTATCAGCGAGAAGGAAACATTTTCACGTTAAGTCACACCGACCCTCAATATATTCCATAGTCACCAGTCAACTGTCAATTATCAACCTCACAAATTACACAGTTACGTTACCTTTTTTTTTTTTTAGCAGCAAGAAGGAAACAATTTCACGTGAAGTCACACCGACCCTCAATATATTCCATAGCCATCAGTCAACAGTCAATAACCAACCTAACAAATTACACAGTTATGTTAACTTTTTGAGCAGAGGGAAGGAAACGTTAAGGCATACCGTTCCACAATATATTCCATAGCCAACAGTCGACATAATCAGCATTCAGTATCTGTCCGCTCATGAACGGGTTTCAGCCGGCATGCCAGTAGAACTTTCTCCTTACAGTATAACATCAGCTGTTTGTACCCTTCCTTGAAACTTTTGTTCATCACACCATAGACGATCCAGTTCACACTGTTGTTCAGAAACACCAGGAGAAGCAGAAACGCATACGCCTCCGATGAAACGTCAACATCAGACACGAAGTCGGCGGCCAAGGCAAGACCCACGGGCATGCCTGACACCACCGACAGAACGAAGACAAGGATCAGAGACCTGATCAAACTGATGTCGGAAGAGGTCAGGGCATGTCTTGTCGGCGGGAACTCTGGATTCTGAGTCCCAGTCTGAGTCCATTGGCGGATCCTGGTTTTGCTCCGTTTCCAGAAGCGCAGAAGAAGTCCGGTAAAAACGCCGATCAGACAGGTGCATAGAAAGATGCTGACTGCCGCAGCTATAAGGTGGACTCTGTCAGCAGAAAAGGTGGTGCACAGATGTGTTTTCGGGTCGTACGCGTACGACACCCCAGACACGCCAAACAACGGGCTCGACAACGAAAGCAGGCACAAAATCCACAACACCACGCACGACATCGCAGTCTTGCTCTTACTGAAAAGTCGCGGATACGCGTTGTACCAGCGGACCCGCAAGTAACGATTCAATGAAATCAAAACCAGAGTGTACAGCGAGACTGAAACGCACACGCCTAAAATGAACGAGTTGACTTTACAGTGCCTCATGTTGGCGACTGGCTGGTAGCCGAGGTTGAGGTCCAGCAACCAGAAGGGCAGCGTGTAACCCACGACCAGCAGGTCTGCCAGGGCCAGGTTGGCGATGTAGATGTTGTGCACGGAGCGCAGTGCCTGCTGGGATAGCAGCGTGGTGATGATGAGCACGTTCCCGAAGACGCCGATGACGCAGGCCAGCCAGCCCAGCGTCACAACCGTCACCCGTACTCCTTCACACAGTGGCTTGCCCACCAGCTGATTTCGGGCGTCCTCCAGAACAGATTCCGTAGATGTCAGATTGGACATACTTGTTTGAGTCACAGTCTTGCGCGGCTCCCTTCGACCGATGACACCAGCAAAAAGAGGTGCGGTGCACGGTCCTTCAACAATGAAGCAGCCACACTGAGGAATTCAACTCCTGAGTTAGTGCAGCAGGTGACATCACTGTCTTCCGGAAGAGAATGAAGACTCTGTAACTGTACGATGAAAAACATTGATGAACCAAAGCACGTCAAACAAAGTACAGTACAAAAGTATGCCCCCACCGAAAAAACAACAACAACAGCAACAAAACAAAAACAAACAAACAAACAAACACAAGAACAAACACAAAAAAACAAACAATCAAACAAACAAACGCAAAAAGCACAACACACAAATAAACAAAAAGATTTGTACGACGCACGCGCGCGCGCGCGCGCGTGTGTATGTATGTGTGTGTGTGTGTGTGTGTGTGTGTGTGAGAGAGAGAGAGAGAGAGTGAGACAGACAGGCAGACAGACAGACGGACGGACAGACGGACAGACGGACGGACGGATAGACAGACGGACGGACGGACAGACAGACAGACAGGCAGAAGTGGAAAGAAACGGAGAGAGCACATACCTAGAGTTCCAACTCAGAGGAAAATGCCAAACTATATGAAATCAGCCCTGCTTCGTGTCTTTCTGACTACTCGTGTTGTACCAACTCAACTGTTCGCTAGAATGTTTGCATTATTCAACGCTCACCTTTCAGACACCGCAGGGTTAATGGAAAGTATCTGCTCGCATGCTGTCTTGGCCCATTACTTGTGGCAGTATGAGTGTGCCTGAATCAAGCACGCCAGAGCTCTGCTTCCTTCCAGAGGAACAGAGTTCCGACTACTTTGCCTCTCATGCAATTTGAGTGGTCGTGAGTGAAGCAACGCACATTCCGAGTGGACGGGAAGGTCAGTGACGTAATGCCCTGCCCATATGAACGCAGTCGGTGAAAGTAGAAGTAGAGGAAGTAGAGTCAGATCGCTGTGTGCAGTTCTGAGAGTCATCAACAGATACATGTAGGATAGTCCTCACTCCAGGTCAGAACCTGCGCTGGTGTGACAGACCAAACGCAAATTATATAAGCGATCACATTGGAAAGAGTTTCCAGACAGGTCAAAGGTTAAAATGTCGCTGGCTACCCACACGGATGAACGCTTTGTGTGGTTTTCCGAAACTTACTTTTTTTTTCTTTGTTTGTTTTTAAATCCATTTTAAGGCGTGCGGATGAGTATGTTTGGTGTATGCGCGCGCGCGCAAGCGCGCGCGTGTGTGTGTGTGTGCGCGTGTGTGTGTGTGTGTGTGTGTGTGTGTGTGTGTGTGTGTGTGTGTGTGTGTGAGAGAGAGAGAGAGAGAGAGAGAGAGAGAGAGAGAGAGCGTTGGACTTAGAATACTCGTGTTGTGAGTTCTGATTCCGGCTGGGGCCAAATGTTAGTGCTGGCTTTTTTTCTCGTTGCCCCGTCTTTGATATCATCACACCCCGTTTGCTTGCTTGCTTGTGATGCGTGCGTGCGTGCGTGCGTGCGTGCGTGCGCGCGCGCGCGCGCGTGTGTGTGTGTGTGTGTGTGTGTGTGTGTGTGTGTGTGTGTGTGTGTGTGTGTGTGTGTGTGTGTGTTTCACGTTGCGTTCCAACTTTCCCATACATGTATCTCATCTCCTGATTCACAGCATAAGTCATGTTTGTGTTTAACTCAAACAAACAGGAAACACTAAAGAAAGAGAGAAAGACAGAAACAGGCAACACAAACAAACAAACAAACAAACGAGTGAATCATTTGTGAATACAATTTTCATCACAATTTCTTTCAGTGTGTTGAAATCAATCCGTCGGTTTCTCAAAATATCAACTGAATTTTGAATATTGTTTTTATCCAGATTCACTGTCTGGTAGCATAGTCGTTCATACTGGGAGAACATTCTCGAAAATCAATTCGTGATCACACGCAAAAAGCATAGTCCATTACATAGCTGGTGCTTAGTTCGTTATCATACCGGCATAGACGCTTTCATGTCGCGTTTGATGGGCTCTGGGTTTTGTTTGCATTTATGGATGGCCATAAAATCCTGCTATTCAGACAGCTTCCGATTTTATCGCGTCTGCCCACGTTGAAAAACTGTTTAGTGTGACAGTATCCGTTTACATTGCCGATGTCCCACTGCTGAAGAGTGGTTCTGACTGGGATGGCCTTTTTCTCTTTGCCCGGTCTTTGATATCAGCCATGTGTGGCGGAAAAGGACGTTAAACCCTCAAACACTCACCTGCCCACCGTCTGTGTAGGGCGACTAAGCATCCGCTTTAAAAAAAAAAAGTTTTTTATTCTTCTTTTTGGCATTTTATACAAGACATATATACATACAATACACAGACAAATGGCACACATGGACACTGACAGTTACACTATATTCATACGTTACATAATTATATAGACTGTTACACCACACACATACACACACACCCCTAAATTCATTCACTCACATATACCCACACACACGCACGCACATACATGCAGCTTTGCTAGCTTATCAACAAATGGATACACAGCAATCTCAAGTGAGGAGTGCTTTGTATGGAAACCAGATCTTACACACACCCGCTTGTGTACTGCGCGGGGGTAGAGGTCATACGTTACGACACACTTTGGCTACCAGCTGCACCGCCGGCCCGGTGCTGGACACTACACAAAAAGCGAAAACGCATGGCCAGCGCCGATTGACTGGCGCGGAGAGAGAGAGAGAGAGAGAGAGAGAGAGAGAGAGAGAGAAAAGAAAGTAGGACAGTGTTCTATTCACTGGCGAGCCGAAGGCGTCGAGCTTCAGTCGCTCCGGCGAGTCGATCTAATTGGATGAGAGTGCATTCTGCCGCGGGTAAGCGTGGAAAATCGTAGCGTCTGACCAGCCTAAAGCGCACGGTTACGACTGCCAGTCTGCATGTTGCCGTCCTCGGCTGCCTGCTAGCGGGCAGCGGTTTTGGCGCACACGCAGCCTGCGGCGTTGCAAGGTTTGGGCAGTGATTGGTCAGCTGGCTGTACGGGCTGCCTGTGGCAAGCAGGCTTCCAGGAAAAGTAGAACGGCTTTCTATTCCCGCGCCGGCACCGGCAAGGGGGATTTGCCAGCTGGCCGCCAGCGATTTAGTTCGGGTTTCCTGCGTTTCCAGCCCTGCAAGTACCAATTCTGGCAACGTGTAGCAGCGGCCCTTACGCGTGGTGCATTCTGAGTTTGTGTGGCGTCTGCTGTAATACGAAGCCTTTTTTCAAGGAAATGTGTAACCAGGATAAAACCATGCCCGGTTAGAGCTGGAAAGCCTCTGTTTTATTGTTTTAGACAGTGTGTGCATGGTAAACCAATATTCCACACTGGGTGAGCTTGTTTGTACACAGGTGGCCTACCGGGACTTGCTGCCTCTCACGGTACGGTCGTTACTTGTTTTGATAGTATTGTTGGGATGTCCGCATTTATTGATTTTATTCACAGGCAGTAGGGTGTGTGTGTGTGTGTGTGTGTGTGTGTGTGTGTGTGTGTGTGTGTGTGTGCGTGTGCGTGCGTGCGTGCGTGTGTGTGTGTGTGTGTGTGTGTGTGTGTGTGTGTGTGTGTGTGTGTGTGTGTGTGTCCATGTGTGCGTGTCCACGTGTGTGGTTGCGTGCGTATCCAATGACAACAAAATAGTAACGCTCTACTTAACCAACACTCTACTCATTACCACTAACTACTCGTTTGGTATCGCAACCCACGGCACTGCCCGTGCAGTGGTTTGCTGATTGCCAATAAATCTTTGCTCCGTGTGAGTAAATAATGAATGAAGTGAGCAGCTTGGGAATATTTCCCGGATATGGCTCATATTCCTGTGGCGGGGACTAGTTCGCTGGAGCCATTACGCGTGAATCCCTACTGAATATGTTTTGGAATTAAAATCATTAGCATCTTTCTGTCACCATCGATACAAAAAACAACGCAAAGCCGGCCTGCCTTTGAAAACACACACGCACTCGTGTGAGAATATATATAGCGAAGGGTTTAATTGAAAGAAGTGAACAAGCTTTTTCGCTTGATTGGAGTGTGTAATGCTACTACCACTACTACTACTTATGATAATAATGGATAGTTATATAGCGCTTATCCTCAGCAAGCCTTAAGCGCTTTCAAAGTTAAGAAAGATAAAAATGAAATACAGTGGCATGAAAATAATGCCAGTAAGAACAAGAAAAGACGGACACAGCAATTGTCACACACACACACACACACACACACACACACACACACACACACACACACACACACACACACACACACACACACACAGTTCTGTCAGTCCCTCATTACTGCTGGGTACAGATAAACAAATTGAAGCTATGTGAAAACAAACGACAAAGAATAATCTATGTGTAAAAGAAAATTGACGATGGCCTAATACACACAGTTTGGACGTGGGGACAAATTCACAGGTCTGATTTCATGTATTAGAATATTTGACTATACTGGCTTTTGGTAACTTATATTTTATCTTTCGGCAGTGTGTGTATAGAAACTGTCAAAAAGGGAGAGAAAAAAAATATCCATCATCACCTCCATACCCCTTGCCCCCAAAGTCCCTCCCCCTCCCCCCACTCCTCCCTCCTCCCCCCCCCCCCCTTTCAAATATTGCGTCGCATACGCTTGCTGGCTTAAAGCTTTGTCAAACGTGGAGTGCCTGCGAGGCACCCGCTTGTGTATTGCGCGGGGGTTGGGTGTTTGGGGGTTTAACGTCCTTTTCCACCACATAGGGTGATATCAAAGACGGGGCAACGATGAAAAAGCCAGCACAAAATTTAATATTTGGCCCCAGCTGGGATCGAACTCACGACCCGAGCATTAGAAGTCCAACGCTCTACCATTCGACCACCCCGGCTCCCCTGCGCGAGGGTTGCGGTCATACGTTGCAACACACTTTGGCTACCAGCTGCACCACTGGCCCGGCGCTACCAGTACACAAAGCATGGCGGCGTGTGGGGAGGAGTGTCCCGGCGCTACAAGCGGATTTAATTGGCTCTGAGGGCGTTTCGCCGCTGGTAGGGCCTGCAGAATTGCAGCGTGTGAGGACCCTTTCAGGAAAAGTCTACTGTCACGTGCAGAAAGGGTCTAAGTGCCATGGATCTGATCAGAGCGTAGACCTTAGTTTTCAGTCCAGATGACTCCACAAAGAGTGCTCACTGATCGCCAGTGCACACAACAATACTCACCGCAATATCTCAAACCTGCTGACAATTTGGCAGTTTTGCGTACACAGCTGTGTGTGTGCAGAGAATACCAGTGAAGGACTAGGTACAAACCAAACCTCATGGGTGCTGTAATACTAATCACTTGAGGATGTTCACTTTTCGAGTCATACGCATTTCTGAATTGCATGGTATAAGAGTTTGCTCCTGACACTCTAGGAATACTGTGGAAGTTTACCTGTCACGTCTGGAAGACACTCTGGACCCCGTCAGAAGTGGTGAGACGCATTCAGTCAGTATGTCCGCCTGTCTGTCTACCTGTCTGTCTGTCTGTCTACCACTCTGTCTGTTTTTCTTTCTGTAGACTTGAATAAAAGACTGTATTTCTTTTTTATCACAAGGCGACATTTTTTATTGTTACTTTTTGAATAGTATAAACAAACCATTTTCATGCCTCGAAATACGAGCATATTAGCATATTACCTACTGCGCACGAGTATTCCGCGTTTTTAAGGAGAGCCAGGGTTGTCGAATGGTAGAGCGTTGGACTTCTAATGCTCGGGTCGTGAGTTCGTATCCCGGCTGGGGCCAAATATTTGTGCTGGCTTTTTCATCGTTGCCCCGTCTTTGATATCACCCGTATGTGGTGGAAAAGGACGTTAAACCCCCAAACACCCACCCCTACCCACCCGCGTTTTTGAATTTTGTTTTGGTTTTGGTCATGTATGCGAAAATCAGGCAAGATTAACGGTTCCTTGACGGCTTTTATTGCAGCAAACACGAGTACAATCAACGTGCAACACTCCAACTAAGCCAAATTTAAATCCATGCAGACATAAATTAATTATGTTTTTTTTTCAGAGAGGCCAATGGTGCACAACCCCAAACTGACTTGGTAGGAATTGAGTTAATGAATAATGAGTGTCTTTAAAATTTGTTGAAAACCGTCAAAGGCTTTTTACTTTTTTGGCTGGTTTGTTTGCTTCTGTGTTTGGTTGCTGGTTTATTTTGTGGTCGCTAATTTTATTGTTCACAAGCATAGCAACATGAGTATCACATAAAGTGACAGAACGGTGTGCTGTGTAGTCCTTTTGTTTGGGTTTTGTTTCTCTGAGGTGGAAGTTCTTTCTGTGTTGTCTTTATGTGTTTTTGTGTGACCCTTTCGCAGCATAGTAGATGGACGATTATTGTGGTGGTGGAATTCAAAGTTTGTAATCCAACTTTGTAAAATCGGCCTGATCAGTTCTCCCCCCAACCCCAAAGACAGTTGGCAATATCAAAATTTATAAAAGAATTGAGACAAACGTTTCTGAACGAGACCCCTCGGAGGTAAATTCAAATGCTATTGTTAAGATATCTTCCTTTATCTTGATATTGTTATTGATGATGATGATGATCTGTGACCCCAGATATAATTATTGGAAGATGTGCCTTTAAAGCATCGCGAGGCATTTAAATCTAAATTCGTTGATGATTGTTCTTTATCTCAAGCACTCAAACTAACAATGCCGTGTTTTCTTCAGCAGGTTTGACTGACGCCACGCACGGCTTCATGGACAACTGAGAGAATTTGGAGAGTCTGAAGTATCGAGTCACGTCCACACTCCAGTCGTTTGGCTGGGAAATCTCGTTGACACGTACTGTAAACACATCCTGTGGACACACTTCTTTCACGACACTCCTACAGAGATAACAAGTGTCGATACCTTTCTTCATTTTTTGCTTGTTTTCTGCTGACATAGAAGACACTACAGAAAATGACAGCCCGAAGATGCTTAATGGAAAGCACCAGACAAATGGATTCAACGACAGCAGCAGAAGCGGTAGCAGCAGCGGCAGCAGCAGCAGCAACAACAACAACAACAATAACGACAACAACAGCAACAACAATAACAACAACAAGTACTACCAGATAAATTCCAGGGAATTGCAAGGTCTGCTTTTAAAACTCACCGTACCGTCAAATCTAACAGGTGAGCGAAAACGAGGCGCTGAGGTCTCTGCAAAGTTTCCACTGATCCTTCAGTGAAAGACAAAGATTTTTTTCAAGACGACGGCAGACACCGACAGCAGGAGAGACTCTGTGAGGTATCTGTAATTTTGTCGCCATGAATGAGCGACGTTCCCCAAAAGAATGGATTTGTTCTTAAACTCCAGATCATCGGCTAGATCATCTTTCAGATCTGCAGCTCATGTGAACACAAGATCCTCACATACGTGTGGTGTGATTAAGTCTGAAATCAAAGACAACTGAAAAGGATTGCAGGTCAGATCTGAAGAAAGACATCCAGCAGAATGGACAACTCAAGCTTCCCTCAGCCGTCAACCTTCATTGGTCTCCCGCTGAGTGAAGGAGTCCGGGTAACGGTTCTGACGCTGGGTTGGCTGGCCTGTGTCAGCGGCGTCTTCGGTAACGTGCTCATCATCTTCACGCTGCTATCCCAGCAGGCACTGCGTTCCTTGCACAACATGTACATCGCCAACCTGGCCCTGGCCGACCTGCTGGTCGTCGGTTATGTCGTGGTTTTCTTCCTGTTGGACCTGAATCTCGGCTACCATCCAGTGATCAGTGATGCTCATTGTAAACTGAACTCGTTCATCCTGGTGATGTGTTTCACGTCCTCTGTTTACACGCTTGCGCTCATTTCGTTCAACCGGTTTCTCAGTGTCTGCCACAGCAGTGTGTATCCACGGGTCTTCACCAAGAGGAGCACCATAGCATCGTGTTTTGTCCTGTGGCTGCTTTCCGGTTTCGAGGCGTCTCTGCCTATCTTAAACATTGGAAACTCGGCGTATATTTACAACCCTCGAAGCCATTTCTGTTCGGTTGACTCATCGGACCCTGCGAACATAGCCTCTGTCCTGTCTTTGGTAAATATTCTCTTGCCCATAATCCTTGTCGGCTTCTTCAGTCTGTCAATCCTGCGATTTTGGAAGCAGAACAAAAACAAGATCGGACAGTGGACTCAGAATCAGAGACAGGCGCCGAAAACGAAGGCGAGAATCTCGTCATCTGACATCGCCCTCATTCGGTCCTTGATCCTGGTTTTTGCTCTCCTTGTAATGCTGTACATTCCCCTGGCTGTCAGCATGGCCATATACAGATCGGTGTTCGTATCGCCTGATGTTTACGCTGTGATATTGTTCTTCTTTTTCCTGAATAACAGCATCAACTGGATTGTGTACGGACTGATGAACAAGAACTTCAGGAAAGGATACAGACGGATATTTGTCCGCTGTTGCAGTGGCCAACTCGCGCCTGATACTGATGGAACTGCTAATACTCTGGCTACTGTGCGATGAATAAAAAGTACACGCAGTTGGTAACTCATTCGTGACGAGAGACTTCGATCAAAGGTTCAGCCATGCATCGCCCACGGCCTCCGATCATCGGTTGAGCAGTCCTTTTTTCATTGAACAAAATGTCAAGTGTATGTACGGCAGACTCCGATAAAAAAAAGTTTAGCCATGTCTCGGCCACGGCTCATCAAAATTGAATCCCCATCCATTTTTGTTAAGAACACTCAAAGTTGGTCATGATACACCAGCAACTATACACATTTGACGTGGTATGCATTCTGTAATTATGTTCAGTTCTAGGTGTTTGATGGGGAGGGAGGGGGCCTTGGACAGTCTATGGTTGCTGAACAATATATTCGTACGCTGCAATCACACAGTGCAGACGTGGATATTCTCAATGCAAGACCTTACACACTTACGCTATTTTTTTTCTGTATATATGCATGTGTACGTATATTGTTGGCATTCGCCATTGTAAAACTGTGAGTACGATATCCACCTTTTTAGTATTATACCTTCAGCGCAGTGGTTTCCTGACGCTAATAAATCCTTTGCTTGGTGTGAGTAAATAATAAATGAAGTGAGCAGCTTGGGGGATTATTCCCTGATATCGCTCATGTTCCTGTGAAGCGGTTAGTTCTGTTCGAGCCACTACGCGTGAATCCCTGCTGCATATTAGATTTCAAACGAGGATAGATAATTTAGCGAAAAACAAACATACATCATCAAGAAAGACCCTCCCTCTGTGGCACCGAATCACCCGCACCCTTGTTACACAAGGTACACGGTACGGTCACCTCGCCATCCTCAAAGTGGATTGTCCGCTGGCCGCATGTATACCACCATCCGTGAGGGAGGGTGGGTAGGTGGGTGTATGGGGGGGGGGGTTTAACGTCCTTTTCCACCACATACGAGTGATATCAAAGACGGGGCAACGATGAAAAAGCCAGCATAAATATTTGGCTCCAGCCGGGATACGAACTCACGACCCGAGCATTAGAAGTCCAACGTTCTACCATTCGGCCACCCCCGACTCCCCCCATCCGCGAGGGAATGGTGTAGCACGGAAGATAAGGTCCACCGTGTCACGTGACTTGAGGGTGTGCAATGAGACTCTGATTTACGACGAGGCACCATCGATATCGCTCAGCATTTCGGCAAATTTCCCCGGAATCTCTTGAATATTAGCAATACAGCACTGAGGGGAGAACAGCACTGGGGTAAACAGCGTGGCTTGAAAATCAACGAGGAGCCCGGAATCTGTGAGGAGCAGGAATTGAGGTTGCGTCCAAATAGTGCGACGCAGTGTGCGCATGCGCGAAACAGTGTGCGAGGAAGTGGGAGGAAAAGATAAAACATCAAAAATCACTGAAATCATGCTTCAGAAAATGTGCTTTAGGTATTGCCGGCGGGGAGGGAGAGTAGGGGGTGGGATCTTTAATTTTGTTAGCTTTGCTGAGTAGCGGAAAGTCGAGTTAACACTACTGATCCCTTTCCAGCAGTAAAGAGTCTGCTCGCCGGTACTAAACCCGAAAGGAGTGAAAACTGGCTTTGTTCCTCAA
Source organism: Batillaria attramentaria (assembly GCA_018292915.2). Taxonomy (NCBI): domain Eukaryota; kingdom Metazoa; phylum Mollusca; class Gastropoda; family Batillariidae; genus Batillaria; species Batillaria attramentaria. Next base: position 959,206 of record JACVVK020000003.1, read on the forward strand.
TAGTCGACACACGCTATGAAATCACATTTTCTGTTTTGTTGTTGTTGTTGTTTTCAGGGAATTTAGATGACTTAGCTCTTCCTAAGTTTTCCTCGCATATCCTCCAATATTTGCACTTGCCTCGTACTCTTTGGACGGTCCCTCAACGCTTATGACCGTGTTCCTCGCGCTACACGTGGCGACGTTACCCCCCCCCCCCCCCCCCCCCCGTGCGTAGAAGATACACACAAAAAACTACGTCACCTAAATTAAGGTCACTAAGACACATACACAAGACTAAGACTACACTTGCAGAATACACCTGAAAGTCATTAGCATCTTTCTGTCATCAAAAATACCAAAACAATACGAAACACGCGTGCATTGATCATGACCTTACGTGAAAGTACGGAGTGCAGGGTTTGAACGAAAGAAGTGAACAAGCTTTTTCGTTGGATGTGAGTGTTGTAGGATAGCATCCTAGAGCTACTTTGTGTTCTCTCACTCACTCACTCAACCACTCAACCAACCAATTATTGTCCACTTACAGAATATGTTTTCAACAAGTCACCGTTTTAAAGATACTTTTAATCAGTGACTTCTTTTGTGTGATGGAAAGGGGGAGGGGTGTACAGATATGCGAAATGTATTTATTGTTTGGAAAAGTTTATAATGGCTTAATTAATGCCAGTAAAAAGTAAAAAGTAAACGAAAAACCGAAAGAAAAATAAAACACCTTGCGTGTTGTACGCACTTACGGGCTAAGAGAAGTGCCCAAAGCAAGTTATAGTACACAATAATGTTACCACAATATCTCAGGCCAGCCGACTCGTTGGCCACTTTTCGTCTATAGCCGTGTGCATGCAGAGAATACCGTCGATGGACTATACTTTAACAGTTTAGCTATAGTTTAATAATAGTTTAGTAACATAAGCTAATCAAACCTATATGTTGCGCTTATTATGCTAATCACGGAGAGCCGGGGTGGTCGAATGGTAGAGCGTTGGACTTCTAATGCTCGGGTCGTGAGTTCGATCCCGGCTGGGGCCAAATATTTGTGCTGGCTTTTTCATCGTTGCCCCGTCTTTGATCTCACCCTATGTGGTGGAAAAGGACGTTAAACCCCGAAACACCCACCCACCCACGCTAATCACTCGAGGGTGTTCACTTCTCGAGTCATACGCTTTTCTGAATTGCATAGTATAAGAATTTGCTCCTGACTCGCTACGAATGTTGTGGAAGTCTACCTGCCAGGTCTGGAAGACAAGCTGAAACCGCCAGAAGTGGTGAGACGCATTCACTCACTATGTCCGTCTGTTTGTCTGTCTTTTCGTCTGTGGACAATTTGATGTGAATGCAGAATGACGTACTCTCTTTACGAACTCGACAACTCGATCCTTTTTGTCAGTATCTGATTAGCGTCAACAACAAGACTGTTTTCGTGCCTCGGAATACAAGCGCATGAATCTAATAATAAAAAAATGGTTAAAAACACACTAGTCAAAGATTTTGGATTTTGTTGTCATAATTTGTAATTCGACTTTTCAAAAATCGGCATCATCATCTGTTTTCAAAGACAATTAACGATGTCAAGATTTATGAAAGAATAGAGACAGCCGTTTGTTGTTGTTGTTGTTGTTGTTATTTTTCAGCGGCGAGTTCTACAGCTATTATCGAGCTTCTTTCACAAATGATGATGATGATGATGATGATGATGATGATTCAACATAGCTCACGGCTGAACTCTAACCGAGTCAGACATTTCAAAAAATGATGGGGGAAATAATTATATTGTTAGCTTCCTTATTTGATACATACATGCCTCCTTCCTGTCTCACTTTACCACCTCAGACTTAAACGCGCTCTTTCCATGTTTACCAAGCAAATTATGTTTTGGATCAGTTTCGCTTATGAGTACACCTGCACGCGCGAAATACTCGATCTTGATGTTTAGTAAAGGTCTTAATGTGATACAACGTTGTTTACACTTTGCACGCACGATCGGACACTTCAAATTCTATGACTGTATGTAGGTACAACACTCTCGGCCGCCCAGTGTGTTAGCCGCGTCATTATGTTGGCTTCTGTTGGCTTAGTGCCAGTATATGAGATTTGGTCACTGTGCAGGTGTGGAGCTAGAAACCACGAAAACAGCTCAGAGGGTGGGTGGGTGTTTGGGGGGTTTAACGTCCTTTTCCACCACATACGGATGATATCAAAGACGGGGTAGCTATGAAAAAGCCAGCGCAAATATTTGGCCCCAGTCGGAAAACAGCTTAGAACGATCTGTGAGTATAAGATTATCCCTTTAAGAGTATGATTTGAATTTGTATGAGCGTAAGAAAAACCCCTGGGCGTTGTCTTCGCCAAAACGAAACAAAACAAAAGTAATAAAACTTGAAAGACTTTTTAAAAGTAAGTGTTCGATATTTTAACGGGTGTGACATTTTCTGCACGTTTTCTCTAGCTGTAATTTCACCACAGCATCCCCATTCACTGTATCGATGTTTCTAACCTGACCTACATTTGAAACCCGAAGCATCACCAGCGTGTGTACTTGAACGCGGCTGTCCCACTATTACTAGGCTTCACACGTAGAGTTGAAACCGTGTGTGTGCATTTACTCTAGAAGTAGTCACCAGACCACCGACCGCCCGACCGTTGCTAGGCTTCACCGAAGAGTTGAAACAATTGTGATTGCGAGAAAGCGTATAGGCTTGGAATACCATCATGAGCATGCGTACTTAAACCCGGCTATCCCAACATTCCACTAGTCTTCACCGAAGAGTTGAAACAGTGAGTGTGCATTTACGCTCGAAATAGTCTTTAGTGGTAGGTAAAGCTCTGAATGCGATACAGCAATGTACACTGGCCGCGATGACTTGAAGCGAAGCTTTGCCAGTCGGTGGTTGACAGCAACGCTAACGTGCGCCTGCATTGTCCCTTCGCCTTGAGCGGGGAGCCGGGGTGGCCCAATGGTAGAGCGTTGGACTTGTAATGCTCGGGTCGTGAGTTCATATCCCGGCTGGGGCCAAATATTTGTGCTGGCTTTTTCATCGTTGACCCGTCTTTGATATCACCCGTATGTGGTGGAAAAGGACGTTAAACCCCAAAACACCCATCCACCCACCCTTCGCCTTCTGTTGGCTCAGTGCCAACGTGTGAAATACTGTACCTGTGCATGTGAGGTTTTACAAATGCTAGACACCATCAGAACAACTAACAACGACCTGTGAGCCCAGATATATTGGAACATGTGCCTTTAAAGCATCGCGAAACATTTTCACTTAAATTTGTTGATGATTGATCTTTGTCTCAAGCACTCAACCACAATGCCGTGTTTTCTTCAGCAGATTTGACTGACGCCACGCACGGCTTCATGGAGAACTGAGAGAACTTGGAGAGTTTGAAGTATTGAGTCACGTCCACACTCCTTTCGTTTGGCTGGGAAATCTCGTTGACACGTACTGTAAACATATCCTGTGGACACACTTCTATCACGACACTCCTACAGAGATAACAAATGTCGAGTCCTTTCTTCTTGTTTTGCTTTTTTCCTGCCGACATCGAGAACTACAGCAGCCTACGAAGGTTCCGCGCTTTAAAACACCAGGAAGATTCTTAATGGAAAGCAGCAGACAACTGGATTCAACGACAGCAGCAGCAGCAGCAACAATAACAACCAGAGCTAAATTCCAGTGATTTGCAAGGTCTACCTGCAAACCCCACCGTGGCTTCAAACCTAACTCGTGATCGAAAATGACGCAGTGAGACCTCCACAAAGACCACCCACTGGTCCTTCAGTCAATGACAAACGTGAATTTCCTGACGGTGGGCAGACACGGATAACGCACATTACCAGCAAGACTCTTTGGTATATTTCTAAATTTGCCATCAAGAATGTGCAACGTAGACCTGAATGACTGGATGAGCTGTCAAACCCCAGAGTGTTCAGACTATCCGTCAATTTGCAGTGTGTGTCAACACAATCGCATGAAGTTCTTCACAGGCTTGTGATTTGCATGATTCTGCGGGACACGTCAGAAAACCGAGACAACTTACTACCAGAGAAGGATTCCAGCATCAACCACATAAATTTGAGAGACGACATCTAGCAGAATGGACAACACAACCTCCGCCCAGTCTTCACCCTTCATTGGTGTCCCGCTGAGTGAAGGAGTTCGGTTGACGGTTCTCACGCTGGGCTGGCTGGCCTGTGTCAACGGCATCTTCGGTAACGTGCTCATCATCACGACGCTGCTATCCCAGCGGGCATTGCGCTCTTTACACAGCATCTTCATCGCCAACCTGGCCCTGGCAGACCTGCTCGTCGTCGGTTACGTCATCGTCTTTTGGCTGCTGGACCTCAGCCTCGGTTACAATCCCGTGGTTAATGATGCCCATTGTAACGTGAACTCGTTTGTCCTCATGGTGTGTTTCACGTCCTCAGTTTACACGCTTGCACTCATTTCGTTCAACCGGTATCTGAGTGTCTGCCACAGCAGTGTGTATCCGCGGGTCTTCACCAAGAGGAGCATCATAGCATCGTGTTTTGTCCTGTGGTTGGTTGCCGGCTTAGAGGCGTCTTTGCCGGTTTTCCACATTGGAAACTCGGCTTATATCTACAACCCGCGAAGCCATTTCTGTTCGTTTGACTCATCGGACACTGCAAACGTGTCTACTGTCCTGTCTATGATAAACCTTCTCTTGCCCACAATCCTTGTTGGCTTCTTCAGCCTGTCAATCCTGAAATTTTGGAAACAGAACAAAAACAGGATCGGACAATGGACTCAGAATCAGAGACAGGCGCCGAAAACGAAGGCGAGAATCTCGTCATCTGACATCGCCCTCATTCGGTCCTTGATCCTGGTTTTTGCTCTCCTTGTAATGCTGTACATTCCCCTGGCTGTCAGCATGGCCATATACAGATCCGTGTTCGTGTCGCCTGACGTTTACGCTGTGATATTGTTCTTCTTTTTCCTGAATAACAGCATCAACTGGATTGTGTACGGACTGATGAACAAGAACTTCAGGAACGGATACAGACGGATTTTTGTCCGCTGTTACACTGGTCAACTCCCGCCTGATACTGATGGAACAGTTAATACTTTGGCTACCGTGCGATGAATATAAAGGATACGTACGTACTAACACAGTGACGGGAGACTTCGATCAAAGGTTCAGCCATTCATTGCTCACGGCCAGGAGCCTCCGATCATCGGTTGAGCAGTCCTTTTTCAGTTAGTACACAAAATATCAAGTGTGTGCGTGTTTCACTGAAGGGTTCTGGGCCTGCATGTATAAGTCGGGGTTAGGGAGTTTAGCCCCGGGTTAGAGTCTAACCTCGAACTAAACTAGCCTTAGGGTTAAATTTTCTGTTGTTTTTTGTTTTAAATCAGGAAGCGGGTCCATTCCAGCAAGGTACCTAAGCCGTTATAGAAGGATTTTTGTCTTTCTTTCTTCGCTTCCTTTTTTTAAAATTTAGTTTTGTTTTGGGGTTGCTTTTGTCCTAGTCTGGGTTAGGCCCGTAGCCGTGGGTGAAATTAACCTCGAGTTCTACATACGGGCCCTGGAGATGTTTGTTTACATGCAGTCAGTTAATGACAATAGAGTTAAAGGAACCCTTTCTAAGATTGCTAGGCTTTATTGTAGGGAGATGTTTGTTTAGGAAAAAGTTGCGCTTGTGACTGCTCCTGTGCGCTCGATATAGTCTTACAGATTAGCAGAGCTCTGAATGCAACACTGACGAGGAAAAAACACACAAAAAAATTGTTGTCCGTAAACGAATAGTTGTCCGTAAACGAATAGTTGTCCGTAAACGAATTCCGCCATTTTCCCTCGTCGGCTGCACGAACACAGTACGTGTGCTACCAGGTCGAGAATAGCCGCAACTCTATCAGCAGCCGGGGAGCCTGGACAGTCGAATGGTATAGCGTTGGACTTATAATGCTCGGGTCGTGAGTTCGAATCCTGGCTCGGGCCAGATATTTGTGCTGGCCTTTTTCTCGTTGCCCCGTCTTTTGATATCACCCGGACGTGAATCTTGAATCAAAACACCCACTCACCCTGTCAGCAGTCCCTGCACTTCTGGCTTTAATCAGCTCAACGCAAGCCCGTTTGTGCTTGTGCATGTGTCTATAAGTGGTGTGATGCTCGCCTCACCAAAAACAGGTCGGAAAGATCTGTGAGCCTAAAAATCTTTTGAAAATGTGCTTTTAAAGAAACTATGTGGGAGTTTCCTGGAGGGGAAAATGCCAGTTCTAATGTTGTTTGCTGAATGGTGACGCCTCATTTGCTCATTGCGACAGCTTTTGTAACTTTGCGGCTTCTGGTAATGGAGAAATGCGGTTTTGTTTGGACCTACGCTTCCTTTCCTGTGCGGACAATACCGAAGATTTTCTATAAACAGACCAACCATCCAGCACCAGCAAACTTTTCGGATACTGTTACTCCGACCAGAGTCTTCACAGTGGTCTGTGATGTTCCATCTTGACACAAGTGACTGTTATTGGAGCGCGGATGGCTTCGTTTCTTTATTTGTTTCTGTTTCCAAATTGATTAGGCTAATCACTGAGTACACAATCATCGCTTCTGAGTACACTGTTCTCTTTCGCGTGCGTGCGTGCGTGCGTGCGTGTATGTATGTATGTATAGATATGTATGTATGTATGTATGTATGTATGTGTGTGTGTGTGTGTGTGTGTGTGTGTGTGTGTGTGTGTGTGTGTGTGTGTGTGTTCAGTACCGTATTCAGTACAAGATTGCCACATTAGCCTTCCGTCATTTTGACCAGTCACTTCCCCAATACCCTTCTGATAAGCTCACCACGTACGAAACATCCCGCACTCGCAGCTCATCCTCAGAAAAACTACTTAAGGTCCCCCGGGTCAGCCTCAAAACATTTGGCCAACGTTCTTTCAGTTATACAGTGTAGTGCCCCGCACGTTTGGAACTCCTTGCCATTTTCTCTGAGAAACATCCCTTCTCTCCTACAGTTTAAAGCAGAACTCAAAACACATCTTTTCAAACTAGCTTTTAATCTTTAAGTTCAAGTTAAACTCCACCGCCTGTATTGATGTGTATAAATGTGTGCGCCGGTGTGAATGTTGTGTGTGTGCGTGAGCAAAAGCGCATTGAGTGCTTTTCGAAGCAGAACTCCGCGCTATACAAGTGTAAAATATTATTATTATTATTATTAGTGTGTGTGTGTGTGTGTGTGTGTGTGTGTGTGTGTGTGTGTGTGTGTGTGTGTGTGTGTGTGTGTGTGTGTGTGTGATATCAAAGTCCCTCATTTCACCGTGTTGCCACAAGCTGTCGCGGACAGAAATTCAACATTAAGTAGTGGTGGTGGTGGTGGTGGTGGTGGTGTGTGTGTGTGTGTGTGTGGAGGGGGTGGGGCTGAGGGTGGGTTGAGTAGGAGTGCTGGCGGTGAGCATTCAATTTCAGCAGATCCCACCTGTTACCACGGTTACCAGACACACCTCGGCAGCGAGACAACCACGGTGCGTGTATGTGTGCGTGTGGGGAGGGGAGGGGAGGGGGGGAGGCAGGGGGAGCCCGTGTCCTGTGTTATACTGCTCGTGTTCTTGATTGGATTGACTGCATGAAGCATTTTATACAAAGTATGAGACAAAATGAAACGAGTCGCTTTTTTAACACCTGCAGCTGACATTATTCGTCAAGCTGACTTGCACGAGGCTTAGCAAACGAGGCTGTGTTGACTGCAAGCTGCTACGTACAAAGCACCCCCCCCCCCACCACCACCCCCCCCCCCCACCCCCCCCCCCTCCAAACACACACACACACACACACAAAACAAACCACAAAACTAAAAAGAAAAAAAAAGAAAAAAACCCAACCAAACCACAACAACAACAAAACACCACACAAACCAACAAACAAAAATACAACAAACAACCAACCCCCCCCCCCCCCCAACAAAAAAAACCCACCACCACCACGGACAACAACAACAACAACAACAACAACAAAACCCACTTGAAAACTGGAGGACAAGACAAATAAAACGTGTCGGCTCAACGCGTTAGGATAGAAATGTCTCCTAGCTGTTTGTCTCCGAGGTGTCTCCTGTTTGTCCATGACGGAGGCGCCCTCGTTAGAGCGGGGTGTCTGTCATTGTTGTTGGTTGGGAAGAACCTGAGAGAGAGAGAGAATCATGAATCAAGAAATCTTTATTTTTCAACGGTAGAGATAGTTAACGTGAAACAGTCAATTTTCATACCTGCCGTTGCTATTTCTATTAGTATCTATCTAAATACACACACACACACACACACACACACACACACACGTAATGCAACAGGAAAAGAGAGAGAGAGAGAGAGAGGCCGACAGTGGCACGGAGTCGCCACACATTTACACATTATATTTTGTGGCATTCACGTCAAACTGTACCTGATTGTGTTTTGTCAAACACTGGCCACTGCCCTGGCTGCGTGCAGAGAGCAGACGACAGTTTTGCAAAGGCTTCTTTGAAAACACGCAAAGTTAGCGACAAGCACTGGTACACACTGTCTGGCGACAATACAGTGCGTGAATCCCGTGCAAAACTCACTCACCTGGAGCGCCGGTTACTAACCAGGACACATCAAAACCAGAAAGGGGTGTATTTCTCAGCTTCATTGTTATTTTCGTTCAGTTACACCTATCCTGACAAGTCAAGACTCAATTAAACCGTGTCACATTATAAATACCTGGATCAATACCTCTTTCACTCTTTTTCACTGTTCTTCGCTGCTGACCCAGTTTCATAATTTTCCATTGACCAATCCTCCCACCCCTGTGCTTAGTTTTGGAGCGGTCCCCAAACCGTAGTAAAATGCTGTGTTTTGGTGCCTTTTTTTTACATACATACATACATATGTGCATGCGTGCGTGCATACATACATACATACATACATACATACATACGAACGTACGTACATACGTACGTACATACATACATACATACATACATACAGTATACATATTTGCAAACATGATTACACGCTTAGAATCTTGCAGTAAAATAACCAAAAATCATTTCTATTCTGACCTCCCGGCTTACATTCACAAACAAGGATACAGTCCGACATCAAGCAACTTAAGATTGTTTGTGTTGTTTAAATATTAGCGTCGGCAGCTTCATTGCGACGAGTCAGTTAGTTCCTGATTTAACCATGAATATCGATCATACTGTTTGCCGCATGTCTGTCTAGATTCGCCACGTGTGAAATTTCAGTCAGTTCGGTCGAGCAGTCCTGTCGTGTAATGGCAAAACAAAGCAAGTCCATTGACGTCATTTGAGGAAAAAAAAACAACAAAAAAACGTCACGTCAATGTCTCTCATTTTGAAGTCACCCCTTTTCGCCTAAAATGACGGAATGGACATACTTTCATTTGCCATAACACGGCAGTCATTCAGGCATCTGCAGTTGGTGGGCACGCCAGAGTATGTTGGTGCCAGCTTGCTCTCTCTCTCTCTCTCTCTCTCTCTCTCTTACGTGGTGGATAAGGACGTCAACTCCCCCCCCCCACCCCCTCCCCGCCTGCAATCAAGCAAAACTCGCTCCCTCCCCTCAATCTTTCTCCTCAGAAATTATCATAACCAATTTAGGAGCAGCACACACACACACACACACACACACACACACACACACACGCACGCACGCACGCACAGATCAATAAAGAAAACGACATCGTTTAACCACAGTGCAGATTTCTCTCACAATTTGTTCACATGTCCATTTCCTCAGGGAATATAACCTACTCAAAACTTGAACGATTTTCCAATTAAGAAAGTAAACATCAACTGATTATTTCCTGGATCCATCAATTAGACAAACACCACCACAGGTGGTTTCCAAGAATAAATTTAGGTCAATTTATTGAAGCCATCCTAAGGACTGTAATTGTCAAAGCTTCATTTCATCTGAAGAGCATTCCATGAAAACGATGAGCAATGGTCGACGCCATGCACCCCAGCCGCAATCTTAGAGGGGCTAATGCTACCATTTTTATGCTCACAGAGCGTTCTGAGCTGTTTTCAAGGTATCTATCATAACACCACTTAGACACCTGGACAGTGACAGCGTCTACAATGCTGGCACTGAGCCAGAAGAAGCGTACTCGATGACGCGGCGACCACACTGAGCGCTCCAGTAACGTGACAACAGTCGTAGAATTTGAATGTTCGGTGTGTAAACAACATTGTATCACATTAAGAGCTGTACTAATCATCAAGATGGAGTATTTCGACTGTACAGGCGCACTCACGGGCGAAACTGGCCCAAAGCGGAAGCTGACTTGGCAAAGACGGAATTAGCCTGCCCGATTAAGCCGTCATTCGCTTCAACAGGCGACAGCGACTCCCCTCCATGCCGACTTGCCTTAGGCTATCCTTAACAGATACATATCCAATCTACAACAGCGGTCAATGAAACCAGTCACGTGATAATTATGTCTCCATACAGCTTTACATCCAATCAGGAACAGTGGTCAATGGATCGGAATCACGTGATATATGTCTCTATAACTTTACAGCTTCTTAGCTTACCGTGTCAGTTAAGTATGTGGTACGTATCTTGAACTCACAGCTTGTACTCCAAAGGGGAACAGTGGTCATTGATTCGCAACCGCGTGGTATATGTCACATGTCAACGCTTCTATTCCAAACAAATATTTGCAGTGGTTAATGAAAGCAGCCACATAGTATGTCGGCGTAAGCTAGTCAGGAACAGCGATCCATGAAAACACTTACGTGGTAATTGACAGCTGCTTGTCCAGCACAGAACAGCTGTGTCCATGATAAAAAAAAATCGAAAGCCAAGTAAAGGGTAGACAAAGTCATGTAGGAAGTACAGTAAGCTATAATGGATATATAATGGAATATTACCCATGTGAAATCCTCAAGTACGTGAGTGAACTCAACGTCAGGTGCATTTAGCCTGAGCAGAATTCACTCGTATCGTAATAGTGTCTTGGCTACAGTTACTAAGTCCATCCCACATTTTAACACCCCATCACGACCCCCCCCCCAAAAAACAAAAAAAAAAAAACAAACAAACAAACAAACAAAAACAACAAACAATTAAAAACAAAAAAAACACAAAAAAAAAAAAAAACAAAAAAAAAAAAAAAAAAAACAACAACAAATAAACAATAAAACAACAACAACAAAACAACAACAACAACAAAACAACAACAACAAACAAGCAAACAAAAACCGAAAAGAACAGAAACCACAAAGAAAATCAATTGCCTTGTGTAATCATCCTTTGTCCCCTATTAGTGAGGGTAGACTCGTTCATTTCCGTGTCACCGGACGCAAGCTTGGAACTCCGACAACAGTTCTTCATTTGTTGTCTATAACCGTTCCGAAAGTTCTTGTTCATCAAACCATACACCACCCAGTTGATGCTGTGGTTCAGGAACATGAGAAGCATTAGAGACACCGCGAGATCGGCGGACAATGACACAATCTTCAGACTATTCAGCACCACACTCACGGCAGTTGGGAGATACAACACAACCAGTAGAAGGAACACCAGGATGAGGGAGCGAATCAACGCCACGTCAGAAGCGGAGATTGTCTGCTGAGTTGTCCCCCGTTGATGCTGCTGGTTTCCGCGACTCGGAGCCCATTGCCCGATCCTGGTTTTGCTCCGTTTCCAAGCCCGAAAGATGGACGCGCTGAAGTACCCGACCAGAATGGCAGGCAATGTAAAATTGGTCAGCATTATTATCGTGTTAGCCTTCCCGGATTTGAAATTGCATGTGTGGCTTCCTGGGCCGTAGATGACAGCGGACGATCCCTGTTCAAAGAATGGCAGAACAGCCAGGAGAGTCGCCACAATCCAAAGGACAGCGCAAGAGATGATGATGGATGACTTAGAAAACAGCCTTATGTACAGGGCGTTTCGGCACACGCACAGATAGCGATTGAAAGCGATCAAGACTAGATTGTACAGCGACACAGAATAACTAACCACCAGAATCACGGCATTGCAACTGCAGTGAGTGCGGTTCACAACCGGGTGGTATCCAAAATGGAAATCCAGCATCCAGAATGGAGACGTGTAGCCACAGACGACCAGGTCGGCCACGGCCAGGTTGACGATGTACAAGTTGTAAGCGGACCGCAGCGCCTTTTGTGTCAGCACCGTGACTATGACGAGAAGGTTCCCGAAGACGCCTGTGACACAAAACAACCAGCCAAACATCAGGGCGACCACCCGCACGGCTTCACTCAGTGGTTCTCCTACGAAGTCTCCTGTGGCGTTCACTTGCTGCGAATCCGCCATTTTCTAACTGCACGAACTCTTTAGATGTAGGTGTTATAGATAAAATATTCAGTCTCTTGCTGTTGATAGCTAAATGCTATATTTATATGCTATATAAATGCTATATTTATCGTTGCAGACGCCTTGTCGATAGGCGCTTGCCGGAATGTCAACAGTTTCTTATGATACTAGGAGTTCAAGAATTGATATTATATCGAAAGATGTATGTTCCATGGTAACGGTGATGCAGCATTGTTCTGGCACCATTGGTAACTGTATAAACGCTTTCGCTTTGTTTTAGATGAGTGAATGCTTTCCGTGTCCTGTACTAGCCGCGAAATAATCTTTGTTGCTTGCACGGTGTTAAGCCCTAAACAACTAACAAACTAACTTTCCGTGTCCTGTACAGTTCGACAAATCTTATGATACCAATGTTATCTTCCACCTGTCTGCTACATGCTTTACATCACCTGTACTCAACGGAGCTCTCGCTGCACACTGTCAATGCTATTGTTTTCGACGATGTGTTTGTATAGTGTAAAATTCCCCAAAAGATTTTTTTTTTTTTTTTTTTTTGTCTCTTCAGATGTACTATTCAATAATTCACAAATTTTCTATCCCTGCTTGTTTACACCTGAACTCCAGTACAACAACGACGTCGCTTTGGTACCCTCTCTCTCTCTCTCTCTCCCATACAGGGAAGCCTCCTACTGACGACTGTGCACGTGGAACTCGGTCTTTCAGCCGTGAAGCAAGGTCAGGGTGCTGGGCTTCGTGGTAGATGATTATTTTGACTGTTGACTGATGTAGGAGTAGCTTGTCGGTCGGAATTTGATGGTCTGTACATGGTTTGTGTTCGTTTTTCCAGAGTTCGGATGTGAGCTTGCTGTGGGCGCGTGTCGACACTACTGTGTTGTCCCGTTGGACTTGCCTTTTGGTAGACAAATACTGACTTAGACACGGCCCGCCGACTTGGCAGAACGATGCCAAGCAATCCCTTGAAGTTGAACGATAATGTTAGCACGTGTCTGATATTAGAGATATGATCAGACTCATTTGGAAACAGTGTCTTTGGTCCTCCGTGATGAGGGAGGATGAATCTTTCTTCACCTGTTCAAAGAAGGAGAGAAGGAAAAAGAAACATTTTACACAGTAGAATACAGTCTCCCTAAGTAGTTCTTCTACATGTATTGTAAATGATCCGAATCGCACAACCAATATGAAAATCACAGTAATTTTCATAAAAATATTTTCAAGTCTACATTGGATGAAAGTAGATAAATGTGTCAGTTGATTGATTTGTTGCCTAAGGCCCAATGACATGAAACCGTCAAACTGACATTTCGAAATCGGAAATATCCGACGACATCATGTTTAAAAAAAAAATTAAAAAAACTTTTAAAGAATTTTTGTCGTCAATGGTTTTATTCATGAAATAGCTTCAGGTTATGGCAAAACAATTCAAGCATTAATACTCAACAAATTGATACCGACAATGTCCAGCATGTCCATATAATTATACGCTGTGGTGTGTGTAACACGGATCATTCCAGTAGTTTCGTATTCACAGCCTTGCACAACTGCTAGTTATATGAAATCCGGCAGCTTATATACTGCTTCCTAAAGATTTTTTAAAAACCCTTTATATGCTTTAAGACGTTACCTCATAAAATCATTTCCCTGTTCAAGGCAAACACGACGTTGCTTCTATACACAAGCAAACCAGAGATGATCAACATTAAACAGAAATATTCTATTCCTGACTTTTATTGCCTGTTTCCGTGTTTCAAACAATGGCTTTGACGTTTGAATATTGATTTTTAGCTGTTGTACAGTGTTCGTTCATTATTTCCCGTCGGAGTTCTTGAAAAGAAATGTTGAGTGCAGTCACGTGTAAGATGTAGTCCCTTGCTTTCTTTTTCTTTCACGCATTCACTGCCAGTGCTTTCTAGGACAGTTGATAAGGGAGAGTTGATTTTCAGGAAACTGCGCAGTGATAAACAGGGCTCTTTTTCCTTAACTCTGAAACAGTTAAAGAAAATTGCAAAGATTGCAATGTTCTTTAATGCCGAACGCTGAACTGGGAATTTCAATTGTTGACGTGGATCGTGGCAACAAGCAAACGTAGAGAAATCTATCACATTGTTTGCGTCTCTAAGGGCATACAACGTCACGTTTCCAGTCCGGTAAATCAATAGAAAAAGTGAAGTGAAATCAGTTATATAATTTCTTCTTTAGTAGGGAACCATTTCAAGATAGGAACAGGCCGGATATTTGGACATTCAGTCAAAATTTATAACTCACCCCCCTACTCTCCCCTCCCCTCCATTTATGTAATTTTCTTCGTACAGGTAGTTAATAGTAGATCTAGAAGGAAAAAGCCAGCTTATAACATCAAGTAAATCAATCTTTAATTCTCTCTCTCTCTCTTTCTCTCTCTCTCTCTCTCTCTCACACACACACACACACACACACACACACACACACACACACACACGCGCACGCACGCACGCACGCACGCACGCACGCACGCAAGCACGCACGCACACACACACACACACACACACACACACACACACACCTCTTACCGGAAATGACTGCAGCGTGGTTTGGAGCACAACTGAAAAATCCAACGGTTGCTCTTTCACTGAGCACTGTCAGCACTTGGTATCAGCAGCACACAGAGAGACGCCATTGTTCCATATTACACGCCCATATAGTTCCTTTGCACATGCGCGGAGCGTAAAGCTGAATCTCATTTACAGTATTAATGCGCTTACAGCCCAGCCGAGTTTTTTTGTGTGTTTTTTTTTGCCCTGCATTTTTCAATACAAAAGGTCAGTACTTGCTTATAGCAACTCACACGTGCTGGAGATAGTTCGGTAGTTCGGTCATACTCCATTGTTTTCTGTCACATGCCCGTAGTAAGTCCCTTTGCCCAGAGTATAAGGCAGACTGCATCTTCAATAATGTGCTTTCAGTCCAACCTGCATTACCGTGGGAAAACGTCCAGTACTTGGTCACAGCAGCTCACACAAGCGTGGAGGTAGTTCGGACATACACCGTTCCTGCTGCATGGCCATAGTCCCCTCGTGCAGTTCGTGTCCCGGCTGGGGCCAAATATTTGCGCTGGCTTTTTCATCGTTGCCCCGTCTTTGATATCACCTGTATGTGGTGGGAAAGGACGTTAAATCTCCAAACACCCAACCACCCACCCACCACCCTTGTGCAGAATGGTGAACGGACTCTGTCTATAGTCGTTCAGGGCTGACCTCAGTCCGCGCGACCTGAATGCATATACCTGCACGTTTCCATTCATGACGTCCATTACATGCTTATGGCAGAGGCTCGCATAAGCTGAAGGTAATGAACAGTGTCTGTCTGTCTGTCTGTCTGTCTGTCTGTCTGTCTGTCGGTCGGTTGGTCGGTCGGTCGGTCTGCCGGTCTGTCTGTCTGTCTGTGGTTGCGTGATAAAACCTTAGAGTTCTCAAATCACGATCAAAGTTGGTGGGTGTACTCAGGGGAACTCCAGGCTTTTTCTGACGGAAAAAAAATCCGGAAAAGCGAAGTTTAACGTCCATTTCCACCACTGACGTAACGACGAACAGTGAGACCAGAAAACACAATTTAGAGTTGTCACATCACGATCAGAATTGATGGCTGTACTTACGGGGACTGTAGAAACAGTATGGCTGGGAAAAAATCTCTAAAAATCGGAGTTTAACGTCCTTTTCCACTACGTTTCGCCAAACAGAGAGACCGGAAAACACTTACAAGATATCGCAGCACCGGTCCTAGCTGTACTTGGGGGTACCCCGAAAACAATCTGGTTGGGGAAATAATCTCGTTTCACGTCCTTTTTCCACCACGTGTAACCAAACAGGGAGACCAGAGAGTACTTACTACATAGGCTACATCACATCATCAGCCCAGGCGAAGCCGAATGCGTCAGCTTGTTGTATATACGCGCAGAAAACTTTTGTACGGCGGACGGACAACATCTACAGTATTCATGTGCTTTCAGTCCAACAGAGATGACCACCTGCATGTCCATGCAGAACGTCCAGTCCTTGGCTATAGCAGTCTACATGTGCAGGCACCCTTGCTCCCTTTTCACTTATATCCATACTTCCATTGCACATGTGAATTCCCTTTTTCGTGAGATCAAGAATACATTTTTACGGACGGTCTTATGCGCAGAGAGTAAAACGAAACCTACCCACAGTATTCAAGCGCCTACAGTTCTGGCGAACAAAATTTTACAGCCTTGCAAAGAGAGATCATAATATACATGCAACAGACTATGACGGCGACAGTCAGCTAATGGATGTGCAAGCAGGAAGCGCTTTTGAATGCCTGATTTTTCCCCTAGAGGTTTCACGCCTGACTGTGTGGCGTGCGGAAAGCAACTGAAATCTGATACACGTAGAGCGGAAGAGAATAAACAGCGCGTGCTCCCGTTATCAGTGCCGTTTTTCAATCGACCCTAAAAATCAAATATGAAACAATGTCGTGAGTGGGTCAGTCGATCTGTACACACGGGGTGTAGTCAAAACGGAGGTATGTGTTTCCGGTGCTACTCTGCTTCAACAGCGGTATCCGGCGCCGAGACAAAGTGTCTCCAAGTAGCAGACTTTCTGTGTTCAAATTTAAGTAGCGGTCGGTGGACTAGTGGTTAAGAGACTTGTCACCAATGCGAGAGGTCAGGGGTTCGAGTTCCACTCGGGGCAAAGAATTTTTCCTTCTCGTATGTGGCACCGATCATTCGGGCCGATCGTCGGGGGTTCTCTCCGGGGACTCCGGCGTCTTCCCCCTCTGCTTTGGAAATGTTCAGCCCACAAAATTTGAAAAATAAACGCAATTCTAAATTCCGAAACTTAAATAGCTGAGCTGACCCTTCGCACCACGTGACCGCAATGTGTTTATGTCCAGTGTGTGAGAGAATGCATGTGATTCACGTGAGCGTGCGTGTTGGGTTCAGTTCGCGGCGCTTTGAGCCGATTCATGAAATTGGGTAAAGCGCCTATACAATACTCATTATTATTATTATTATTAGCGCCTAGTGTTTCCAGCGGACTTCGGTCTGTCGGTGTGAAACTGAGAGAGGGAGCCATTTACCAACCAGACAACGACTTTGATTAAAAATGGAAAGACTTGAGGTACAGATTCAGTATTGAGGAGGTTGCTGTTTCCACGCTGGGAAAAAGAACTGAGTTCGGGAAATCATGGCTTCTGTACCGACCTGTTTCCACCTGAATTGCACTTGCAATGTGTAACTGGGGCCTGACCAAGCTGAAAAAAGGACATAAGCATCTTCTGCTTGTGTTTATGTTTGAACCTGAGGGGACATGGCTGTTACTGGCCTTGGTTTGTGTGTGTGTGTGTGTGTGTGTGTGTGTGTGTGTGTGTGTGTGTGTGTGTGTGTGTGTGTGTGTGTGTGTGTGTGTGTGTTTGTGTGTGTGTGTGTGTGCGCGTGCGTGTGTGTGTGTGTGTGTGTGTGTGTGTGTGTGTGTGTGTGTGTGTGTGTGTGTGTGTGTGTTTTCTTCTTCTTCTTCTTTTTTCCTTCACTGGGTGTAAATGGATGTCTTATATACGTCATATATGCTGTGTCTATGTTGAGTCCTGTACCTGAAATGAACACCGTATGTGGACATGTGACAGTGGGTATTCATGTACATATTTTCTTTTGAAAAAAAAAAGAGAAAAAAAATGGAAAGACGCGTGCATGCTCATGTTTAAAACATACAGCTTCACGTGAGAACAATCATCGTCAAAACTTTTGCCTGGGAAGTGGGGTAGCACAGGTAACACCCACGTCCATTCTGACTGCACCCCGTGATCAGTTCACTGGAAAATGAGGTTCACTGACAGTAAGGCTGAAATGCACGCGGGTCAATCGTGTACTCTTTCGTTGCGTTCGATGTTAGCGCAGTGAGTGAGTGAGTTTTTAGGGCTTAAAGCCGCGCAAGCCACTTCGATGTTAGCGGCGACATACACTGTCGACAACACTATGTAACAATACATACCATATAATAAAATAACTTACTCTTTATACGCGCTCCTCAACCAACTTCCTCCAATACTCCGCAAAAACGATAACGATGCGATGCTCAGTATGGTCATGGCTCACATACGACATACTTACTCCTACGGCCGATTTACTCCGGACTAAAAATCTCGTAAAGAAATTCTTACTCTTACTAAATGTGGCAACGGCGTCCTCGCTGGGCTCATAGCACGCCCGCTCTGGATAGGAGCCGACCTAGGTAGCGAAAATCCCGCTTGCCTCGGGTGGGAATTCGAACCCAGGCATCCCGGTCCGTGGTCCGAATTGCTAACCATTACGCTATGGGGGCCGGGGGCGGGGGGGGGGGGGGATTAGGGGTGGTTGTACGAGATTGACGAGATCATTTTTGCTTCCGAGATTTTTTTTACTCGCCACCTATCCCTCACCGAACCCGGGGAACCGGGGTGGCCGAATGGTAGAGCGTTGGACTTTCAATGCTCGGGTCGTGAGTTCGAATCCCGGCTGGTGCCAGATATTTGTGCTGGTCTTTTTTCTCGTTGCCCCGTCTTTGATATCACTCTTATGTGGTGGAAAAGGACGTTAAACTCCCAAACACCCACCCATCCCTCACCGAACCCTCCGGTCCTCGTCCGAGAGGCTTCTCAAAATTCCCAACCGGGTGGGTGGGTGGTTGTTTGGGGGTTTAACGTCCCTTTCCACCACGTACGGGTGATATCAAAGACGGAGCAACGATGACAATGCCAGCCCCAAATATTTGGCCCCAGCCGGGATACGAACTCACGACCCGAGCACAAAATTCCCAAGCGCAACTTTGTAACTTCAAATACGTGTATAAATAAGAAACGATCGAGCTGTTGTTGTTGTTTTTTCAAATTTTATTGTTATCAATTTTTAAAACATTCATGCACAATACAAAAAGTGAACAACATTAAAAAATAGACAATGTTCTGACCAGCTGCTGAATATACCACTACAGTGAGACGCGCTACCGACTGAGTCACCGCTCACCCCACATAAATCATGAATAAACATGAATCATATACGAGGCAATCTCCAGTGTGCCACGCATATCATCTCTGGAATAAAAACCGTCAGTTTCTCCTGTCTGGTCAGCGGCGGTTGTCCATCTGTCCACCATATTGGGCAACAGATGCTGTCATGCATATAATTAATACTAAGAATATTTTATGTGACTTTTTTAATTGGTGGGGTTTGTTTGTTCGTTTGTTGTTGTTTGTTTGTTTGTTTGTTTTGTTTGTTTGTTTTTGTTTGTTGTTTTTTTTTTTGTTTTTTTGTTTTTTTTTGGGGGGGGGGGGGGTGTGCGGGAGGTCGTGGTGGTGGTGGTGTTTTTGGCATATCTGACATGTATAGAACAAACATTCATACATAATTCATACATAATTGTCGTAACCTTTTAGTAACAGTCGTTCTTTGGTTGATTACCGGTCCCTGTCTTTCAAACCAACAAACCGAAAACTGCATTTCGATTTGTCGGTTTGAAAGCAAGGCCCCGCATAACAACCAGAAAACGACTTAAAATGTCACGAAAACGTACAGAAAGGAAGCATGTAGATGCTTCTGTTTCACACAGCAATCGTAAAAAAATAAAAATATAATAATAAAAAAACCTTTTGAATGGAAGTAACACCGGAAAAAGCCCGCCATTTTGGCTTACCCCCGTGATAGTCAAACAAAAAACAAGAACAACAACAAAAATCAGTAGAAACCGCCTGCCTGTTTACACCAAAAGACTAGACGCCTAGACTTTGTTCGCGAAGATCTGGGAAACTATAGTAAAGTTTCTCGTCTGGTCAACGGGCAAAATTAGCCTTTGTCTCAGGTCAGGAACTGTGAACGGCAATATCTGTGCGGCTTATCACGGGGGTTAAACAAAATGGGCGGGCGTTCTCGGTGCCGCTCCGATCCAGGAGTTTTTCACAAGAATTCTCTCATCTTAAACCGTTGGTGTGAAACATGCGCATGCACACGACTTTAATTGTAGCAACGTGATAGTAAATATCGTTTCTGGCTGATACGCGACATATCGTTTGAGTGACCTTGACCCAAGGTCATACAAACTGCTTGGGGGGGGGGTATATTGCCAGGAACTAAGAATACCAGAGACACCTTACTTGGCTTGATGATAGATAGTGATGACCTTTACAAACATACTCTTTTGAATGACCTTGACCCATATCACAAGTGAGTCATGGAGGCTTCTGCCTCTCTAGTTTTTTTGTTTTTTTTTCCCCCGACAACACACCGAAATCCAAGGCGTTTTTCTCGTCGCTAATCAGTTTTGAAAATGAACACACACACACACACACACACACACACACACACACACACACACACACACACACACACACACACACACACACACCAGGTGCTATTGCTAACGACTCAGCTAAGAACAGGGATCGTCGAAGCTTTTGAATGTGAGTTGCACCTGATATACGCCCGCCCGTTTTGTTTCATACCTTTGTTTACGACGGTAAGCAGTGTCTTATGTTTCAGTTGGAGACAAAAAAAAAAAAAAAAACCCAAGTTAATATCCTTAGTCAGAGAGGTCAGCAACAGAGACTTTCAATGTTCACAAAGAAAGGCACGACATACACATAGGCACGGACTTGGTTAAAGGGGCTAATGCTACCATTTTTATGTTCACAGATTCAATTCAATTCAATTCAGTTCAGTTCAGTTCAAATTCAAAATACTTTATTGTCTCTTTAAGAGAGAATCTAAAAGAGAAAATTTTCTTTGGCAGCACATAATGCTCTGTCGCATATTTTAAAAAAATACAGTCATTAAAGATCTTGTTATAAAATATAAAAGTAAACTAGAATAAAGAAAGATCGTTCTGTGATGTATTCGTGGTATCTGTCGTTACACCAGTGGTTACACCCCTGCCCAGTGACAGCGTCTCTAGTGGTGCCAATGAGCCAAAGGAAGCGTACTAGATGACGCGGCGATCACACTGAGCTTTCCAGTACTGATACAACAGTCGTAGAAAAAAAATTTTTATCCATTTTTCTCTCTCTCATTTTGTACGTATACAGTATTGGATAGACACACATTCAACCAAACACATGAAAAAAAAATGAAAAAAAAAAACACCACAAAAAACACAGAAGCAAAGCCAAAAATAAAGCAACAGCAGCAGCACCACAACAGCCAAAAACAAAGCAAAAGTTAAACACACACACACACACACACACACACACACACACACACACACACACACACACACACACACACACACACACACCCCTTCGCACAGATGCACAGACGACATTTGTCCAGAGTGTTTACAGATGTTCAGCAGTGTAGATCTATACGTATACATGTACTACTAGGGTATATATATAATTCATAGTACGTGCCTTGAACTGATTTTACAGTAGTAACTTTTTTTTGTGGGAACCAACCCAAAGTAAAACGCCCTCCAACGAGGTGGTTTAGGCGCTTCTTGCAGAAACTTGAAAAGATATGTTTATCTAAAAGCTATGTTATTCTTAAAACTAAAGCTATAATAGTGCAGTAGTTCATGTCATATGTGCAGTTGTCACATGTGACAAAAATGCCGGAATGATGAGTAATTTGAAGGAGTCTTTTCATAGATACTTGGCCTTATATGCAAACCACCCCTACCTCGGAAATATTTTTTTTTACACAAAACCTGTCAGAGCTTCAGAGCTGTGCTACGAATACAGTCAGTATAATTGGATGATCTACCCAAGTTCAGAAAATGAAGCCATTTGAACAACTTTTTCGTAAAAATACGTAACATGACCGATTTTTTTAAATGGGCGATAACTCTTCTAAAAATGCGGCAGGATTAAAATCGTGAAATGTAGATCTGGAGAATATGACTGCCCATTATCCAGTTGATCGTTGTTATCTTCAGCCATGATGAGGCCCACGCATAACAACCGTCACTTTCCCGCAACAGTTATTCTTCTTCTTGGCGGTCACTGGGGTCACACTGGCAGGCCGGTTGTCACGATGAAGTGGGCCGTTTTCTGAAGTTCCTGCCGGCTGCCGTACAGGATGGGTGGGTGTTTGGGGTTTTAACGTCCTTTTCCACCACATAGGGTGATATCAAAGACGGGGCAACGATGAAAAAGCCAGCACAAATATTTGGCCCCAGCCGGGATCGAACTCACGACCCGAGCATTTGAAGTCCAACGCTCTACCATTCGACCACCCCGGCTCCCCTGGCTGCCGTACAGCTTGGAGTGCAGACTGGTCTCTTCTGGGCACACTGCTGTACGCAGCTCCTGGAGCTTGGGGCACTGCTGGAGGACATGCTCTGCCGTTTGGTCACCGGTGCCGCAGCTGCACTCTGCAGAGGGGGCCAGTCCGAGCTTCCGATGCATATGTGCATTGAGGCGGTTCTGAGCCGTAGAAGGATGACTTGCTCTTGTCTGGTGAGGCAGTGGTAGTCATCCTTCGGTGCTGCTGGCTTGCGGGCTGGCTTGATGAGGGTACGTTTTTCCCCGTTCGTCAGGTCCGTGTTTGGTTGGCTCTCGCTGGCCCCCTTCTTGACTAGCTGGCCGGCAACATTTATTGAAAGGCCTCCCATGTCGGAGTGTGTCTGCGAGGCAATTGAAAACGGTCACACACGTAATCCTTTCATCCAAGGGGGTGTTCCTTGGAGTACTCAGCCGATTAAACAACAACGACAGCAACAACAGCTCAGTTCTCGACAGGAGTGATTGTGTGCCCGCTGATTGTAGAGATTTCCATGCGTCTTTGTGTTTGGGATACTTGCGTCTGTGCCCGGCGAAAAGTGCACGACACCTCGGCCACCTCGATCTCCACGTGACCCGAACAAGAATGGCCAGACGGGTCACTAGCAGAGCTGTCGCGATACCGCGCTTCACTGCTCTCTACGGTGATTCTCTGGACACAGATGGACTGAGACACTCCGGAGGGCGGCACTGAGAGACCGATGTCCCGGCTGTGGTTGTCCTGGTCTGTGTTGAGGTCGGCGGTTCTCCGGAACAGCAGCCTGCTGCAGCAAGAGATCGCATGGCGGAAGTACACCAAACGCCAGAAGAAAATGACAGGGTTGACGATGCTGTTGACGATGATGAACGTGGACATGACGACGTTCCGCGGGCTGTTGATCTCGGCTGCACGGTCCGAACCCGTGAAGTACAGCAGGAGGAAATAACACGAGAAGGGGATGTAGATGATGCAGAACCAGGCAGCTAGGAACAGCGTGTGGACGGTAGTGCGACGTGCGCGTTGTCCTACCACAGACGTCGTGCTGGCTCTGACCGTCCTGGGAGTACAGGAGGGATGTACAGCAGGTCGGCTAGCGCGACGTTTGAGCCGACAGCCCATGGCCACGTACGCCACAAGCACGCCCAGCCCGCTGATCAACAGCAGAAGACCCTGCACCAACACTCCAGTGTCCGTCAGCCGGGAGATGGGCAGCCGCGGCAGGCCGCGAGTATGGGACGTTTGTAAGGAGACGACGGTGAAGAAGATGGCCAGTACCCACGGCGACAAGATCCCGGTGAGGATCTTAAGCCAGCGCTCACAGTAGGCCCTGTACCAGACCGGAAGGTAGACGGCCAAAGCGCGGTCTGCTGCGATTACCGTCAAGGTCAGGGCCGTGCAGTCCAGGAACACGTAAAACAGGTGCATGAGGACGGAGACCACGAGGTCTCCAGGCTTGTACAGCAAGCTCCCGATGAGAACTGTCAGCATCAGGCCGAGGTCCGTGGACACCAGACTGACCAGCGCTGTCCGGAGCGAGCGAGTGAGGTCATCGTGTCTAATCACGGCCACTAGAGTAAGACAATTCAGCACAGTGCCCACGGCGCCTGTGATGAGGTTCCGGCCTCGAAACGTTTGGCTCCAAAGCGGCGTGACGTCACTACTTTTGTTGAACAGGTCGATGTCATCCGCCTGAAGACTGATGTTGCTCGAGTTGAACGTGTCCGCGGGATCTATCAGCAGGGAGTTGTTGCTGGCACTAAAGGTATCCATCTGGTGCAGCTCGAAAATCCTCAGTCAAAAAATCTTTCACATAAGAAATCCTGTGTTAGAAAATCCTGTGTTAGAAACTCCTCTTAAAATGAAACCATGTTAAAACGAATGTCTTGTTTCCCCGTCTATATACGACACTGGCATTTCCTGCGTAGCGGCGATTCTGGTGGTGATGGTTCCTTTGACAATCTACTCTGACATCTCGAGTTCTGAACAAAGTTCTCACCCATCAGGCAGAACACGCAACTTCGCCAGTTGAGACTTTGTGTGTTGGTTAGAACCATGCTGGTGACAGGAATAGTTTCACGTAATCATTTCAGAGGAAAACACCAAATGTCTTTCTTCAACGCATTTCCATCGATTACTGTTTTTCCCGTGGAAAGTTTTTCTGTCACAAACATCATTCTTTCATTCTGGTCAGTTCTCTCGCTATATTTGTTTGTTTGGTTTTTGTTTTCTTTAAAAAAAAAATCCGAAACCTGTAGGCAAGGCAAAACAGCAACTCTTCAGTCATTCTGTTTCTTTGGAGAACGCTTGCACGTCTGTCTTTCGCAAGAGAAAAAAAATCGTGATGTAGCGACGGATTGATCTGTTCTGTACACACCTGAATACAGGAAGCAAAGTCTAGCTGTAACAAAGTGCCCCCCTTTGTCCATCCATCGTAAGAGGGAACACAGCGCATTGATGGGCAGTGCCATTGTATCTGATCTCCGGTTACAAATCCATTTCAGGCACAGCAGGTGGTTTCACAATGGCCACTCTCTTTACAGGCAAAAGGACAGACTTGGATCACTTGCATCCTGTAAACAAGATGCTTAGCTTTTCTGATCGAGTATGTGCAGCAAACAGAGACTGAGTTTGTTTTGGGTGGTTGAAGAAAAAGTCCGCTAATGGGCAAGTCCATATCGCACACACAGCTTATAGCTGAGCTATGACCACTTTCTCTGTATTCCAAAAAAGTCAGAAACACAGGCACAGACACGTGCAGATATCAAGTGTGCACGCTGAAAATCCCACGTCCATCTTTCGGAAAGGAGTAGGCTGTGGCATGGTGTCGGGGGAAAACAGATACTGTCTCACGAACCGGAGTGATCAGCAGAGTGGACACAAAGCAGTTTTCGGCAGCAGCTGGCTTTCACGGCTTCGTCCTCCAGCCCTGCGTCTCTAAAGAGACGGATACACGTGCAGAGGAATAGCCTGGTTGCTTCGAATAGTTATTGGTATGCTGCGATGTGATTCGCAACTTGACGTTCTGACTTCTGACGTTCTGGTTATATATAATATCATATATATATATATATACTTTTGACGTTCTGGTTATATATAATATCATACTGTGGCCCGGCAGAGACGAGCGTTTTCACGTCCTTCAACATAATCACTGTCTCGTGAAGCTGGAAAGTTTTCGATCAGATTTCCTGTCGTCCCTCATCCAAAGGTGGCGTCGGTTTCCGGTAATCATGCTCGTAGAACGAAACAGCAGCCATGGTTATACTAAACCTGCAGTGAACACACCTTCCTTCTCTTACAAATCTCATATCCTGTGGCATGTGCTAATTCATTTTCTTTTAGTGACAGCCGGCGAAGTCGCTTGAATCTCATTAGCAGGTGATGCAGACGTCAGAGACCATACAAACCAAACACGGGAGTGTAGTGTGTACGCTATGGTCTGTTCTGCGGCGGTGGACGCCTTGCCGTTACTCCCTGTTTTTTACTCATCACATTGTGTTTCATTACATTCTGTCTGCCTGGGTTACCATGGACACACGGCCCGGCCTTTAAACTACCTGGCGGCACCCGCATACTTGTCTTTTACGACAGAGGAGGAGTGTGTTTTTTTTAAGTAAAGAAATGGATAAACGTAAATCATTGCCGTCTCTGACACACAAGCCAGGATATCAGTTTACTTTGAACATAAATAAAATCAGCTTAAACGTACGCACGCACGCGGGCGCACACACACACACACACACACACACACACACACACACACACACACACACACACACACACACACACACACACACAGAGGGAACTGAAACCCCCTCCCAATGCATCAGTTTTTGCGTTCAGTTCATGTTTCACTCTTCCCAGCTGAAGTGCAATAAGAATTTGTCCTTTCTCCCTCTTTTTCCTGTTTTTTTTCCCCTCCTTTTTTCCCGCAGGGTTTGTGTTGTGTTAATACATCGAGCTTTTTAAACGACTAGATGTAAAATACAAAGGACATGGAGAAAAGTGCGCTCATGGATTCCGGATATATATTCATGATGAGTAAGGCAGACATTCGGAAACAGATGTCCCCAACCAAGAGCTGCTGCCACGTCATCTTTCTGGCCGTGTGTGTGTGTGTGTGTGTGTGTGTGTGTGTGTGTGTGTGTGTGTGTGTGTGTGTGTGTGTGTGTGTGTGTGTGTGTGTGTGTAGAAGATGGGGGCATGGGAGGCCTTGTATGGTGCTGCAAATTATGTGTTTGTAATTAAGTGTATGTGTGGAGACATGTATGTGTTTCCAGGTGAGTGGGTGCGTGTTAATTGTAAGGCGCCCTGAGCTCCTGCGGGAGGGAGGGCGTCCCTTAAATACCCATATTATTAGTAGTATTATACTCACAGTCCTCACTATGCTGACAAAGGCCATGAGACGAAATATTCCTCTGCGGTTAACACTTCTGATTCCCAGCCTCTACCTTACTCATTATGAACGACAAATCAGTTCCCCACAGGAGTAATTGTGTGACCGCTTATTGCAGAGATTTCCATGCGTCTTTGTGTTTGAGAGGTCTGCGTGTGCGCCCTTTGAAAAGTACACGACATCTCGGCCACCTCGATTTCCACGCGACCCGAAGAAGAGTGACTGGGCGGGTCACCAGGAGAGCTCTCGCGATGCCGCGCTTCTCTGGTCTCCACGGGGGTTCTCTGCACGCGGATCGACTGAGCGACTCCGGAGGGCGGTACTGCCGCGAGGCCGTTGTGCTGGGTCTGGTAGTCAAACCTCTCGTGCAACCTTTTCAAATTCGTCACCAGTCCAACAAGTTTGAAAAAGTCCACCAGACAGACTTGATGTATCCGACTGTCAATGAGGTAGCTAACTGATGACTTCAGAGAAAGTCCTTTCTGTCGGAATCTACTTTTCTTATGCAAATACGCGTAGATGCACGTTCCGTTTCACAAAAATCTCTCTTCTAAAATTGTCAAAATGAGTCACTAGTGAAGTGTTAGATTGTCACGTCAGACTGACGACTGTATCACTAGCCACTGAACTTCCTTCCGTCAGATTGTACTTTTCTTGTACACTGAAATAGATGGATGTCCCATTTCACATAGATCTCTCAAGTTGTCAAAGTAAATCACTGGACCAACTACTTTGAAAACGACCACCAGAGAAACTTGAAGTGTCAGATTGATGATTGTCTCACTATCCACAGAAAAAAAAAAACAACCAAAAAACGTCCTTCTGCCAGACTGCATTTTCTTTGTACAAATACATGGACGTTCCCTTCCACACAAATCTCTCTTGTCCACCTGTCCATCAAAATCGTCCACCAAAGAGACTTGACGTTCTCGCGATTATCAAGCAGATCCTGGTGACTGTCTTGCTAGCCACAGACAAAGTCCCTTCTGTCAGAGCTGTTGCACTGTTCTTGTAATTATGGACTGCAGCTTGCTGTGTCCAGCAGACCATGTCTTCCCCAGTTTAGAGGGTTGGAGTCTCAGCCAGGAAGGACTCACACACCCACGAACAGTTTCTAATTTGAAGCGCGGGTACGGGTATCCGACGATGGATAAGGCTAATCCTCTCCTCGTGCTGTAGATATTGATCCGGTCAGGTTGAAAATCTTGCTTAAGGACGGCTGACCAGTTCTTGATTGTAAATCTTGCATAAGGGCAGCTGAAGAAGCAAGAGGCAGTAGCTGGGTCCTTTGTGTAGCACTGGCTAGGAAACAAACTCTGAAACTGTCCAAATTAATGAGTTTTACAACACCGGCCACAGCACTGACATTTGCGAATATGTACATCAGTTTGTCTTCATGGCTGAAGAAAGATTCCGCGTACACGTTCATTTCGAAGCTTATGGTTGCTCGCCGTACTGACAGGCAAAACCTCAGCGACTAACTCACTTGCATCATAGTAAAGTCAGTTTTGTTCGTGATGACTTCTGAGGGGAAAACCTGCTGCTTACAGAGCTCTAAGGCTGCTTGCCGAACACATAGATGCTCCTTTTGGCCTCTGTGGCCATTTTCGTGACTTTAACTGAGGCTTCTCATAGTACAGAAATATGACTTTCTTTGGTATAACGCTTGCAGGTCTGTACAAAACGTCGATCGGCAAAGTCGCTAAAAATAACCACCAATCAGCGCCGTCTAGTTGGTGTTCAGTCCGCAACCAACTAACATCGTCTGCTCAGTACGCGGTACGCTTCTACGTACGTAGAACAACATATGATTATGCCAATCAGCGTCACCACCATGGTTTCAGATCCTGTACTGTGGCCCAAGTGACTGATTCTGATGCACAAATAAGCTCATTCTATGAGGGTTTTCCACAGCGTTGCTCTTAGCCTGCCAAACGTATTGAGACTTTTCTGTCATGTACGATTTTCAGAGTACGTGGTTCTGGCTGGTCGTGACGTCTTCCACGTGACAACTTTATCACTCATTCATTACACGTACTGAACATACTCAAATGAATATTTCTGGCGTTCCAGGTATATCAAATTACATATTATTGTGGGCAGGAAGAGACGGGCATTTTCATTTCCTCCAACATCTCAGCTGGTTTCTTCCATCAGGCGTGCTGTGGTTCTTAATCCTAATGTGACGTCGGTTTTCTGTAATGACGCTTTTCGAACGAAGTGTAGCCCTGGTTAGATATATAATATAGGGGGGAGAGGGGGGGTATGAACAGTGGGTAAATCAACACTCAGGCATTCTGGCAAGATAGTTGTTCCGAGCTGTTTTAATCAATAATAATAATAACAACGATGATGCTGATGATCTACCAGCGTTCTACCGGGCGACCGCGGCAGGGTAATCAGAATGAAGTTCAGGCTGTGAATCACAAAGTGCATAGGCGCCATGTCACTTTGCTAAGCCAGCTTATGCTTCAATTCAGTTCAATTCAAAACTACTTTATTTGTCCCTTTCGGGCAATTAATTCGTAGCCGGTAACCGGACGGACAATGACTAATGATAAACATCAAACATCAACATTAAAAATTTACCCAGCTTAAGGTTTCTAACACATATTTCATCACATCATGTCCTTAACAAATCACATGTATATATATATATATATATCACCATCATCCCAGCAGCACTGAGAAATTAGAAAACATTAGTATAATGATAAGACCTTTACAAATATGCTCTTTTGAATGACCTTGGCCATTCAGTCACAAGTGAGACAAGTAGGCTTCTGTCTCCCTGCTTCTGCTTCTGACATCAGACATAGAATCGCCTGAGATCTGAAAAGGGTTTACTGACCAGAGGGTGGGTGTTTGGGGTTTTGGGAGTTTAACGTCCTTTTCCACCACATACGGGTGATAATAAAGACGGGGCAAGGTGGGTGGGTGGGTGTTTTGGGGTTTAACGTCCTTTTCCACCACGTGCGTTAAAGACGGGGCAACGATGAAAACGCCAGCACAAATATTTGGCCCCAGCCGGGGGTTTACCAAATGAGGTGCGGTTTATGTCAAAAGTATAACTTTGAAAGCTGCCTCTTCCAAAATTGTAGCTGTTCAGAGTTTGCATTCGTGAAACAGTAGAAATATGAAGTGATTTGAGCAAATTTTACGGCTGAAAACGCCAGACGGCCTGCTTTTCCCGAAAGAGGAATAACTCCTAAAGTATTGTTGCAATCGCATGTCGCTTGGAGTATGTCGGCTTCTAAAATCCATTTATTTGGACACCCAAAATTTCAAGCCACTCGGTTGAGTAGCAAAAGAAAAATCTCCCTGTCTATTATGTTCATATCTTTTATGTTTACATTTCTCCTAAGCATCAAAGACAGGAATAATTATAAATAAGTGAGGCGAAACGGGATCGCCCTGTCTACAGCCTCTTTCCAATTTGAACCATTTCAATTGAATATTGGCCATTTACATGTAGACATGAGCTTTTTAAAAATATTTTTATATAAAGT
Organism: Batillaria attramentaria; assembly: GCA_018292915.2. Lineage (NCBI taxonomy): Eukaryota > Metazoa > Mollusca > Gastropoda > Batillariidae > Batillaria > Batillaria attramentaria. The sequence continues at coordinate 989,632 of JACVVK020000003.1, forward strand.
CCTGAACCATTGTCCGTGTATAATGCTAGGGCCAAAGCAAAAGAAATCAAGAGATTTTTCAATACATTTCCCACGGTACACTGTTAAACGCTTTTTGACAATCCACTAGCATCATGAGACCAGGGTTTTACAATCTTTTATCAAGAGATTTTGTGTGTGATTTTTTATTTATAATTATCTGCCATTTTAGTCCACGTTGGTGCTGCAAACGGAAATTTCCGGACTACCTCTGTGCCTTTCCACAAATTAATTCAGCGAGACTAGGGTTAAAGAAAATCTTGACAACTTTTCTTAGTGCTAACTCGTTCAGAACAAAATCGTTTTCCTTGCCTGATTTCTAAAGAAATCTTTTTGAACTCTTCTCAAGGAAAGTAAGAATTCGGTGGCAGACATGAAAACTAATTATTTTATTGCCCAAAGATCAGACTCACTAAACTTAAACCAGACTAGTATAACAATTTGCATTGTGGGGAAAATGCAGATTACCTTAAATAGAACTAAACACAACTGAGTGAAATAAAAACAATAATAAAGACAGCAAGATGGTCACCAGCCCAATATGTTGTTTCCATTCAGTCAGTGACCTGCTGTCCTCTCTCTCCCCATTTTGTTTAGACTGGAGATGTTCAGCGGCGTAGATGAAACAATGACATCAAGCATGTCAGTTGATATGAAGAACTTGAAGTAGTCGAAACTTTTCCCTTGACTCTTTGCACACGCGGCAAACCCCACTGAACCGGCAAATCAGTGAGGAGGTGTTATTCGTCTAACGGGTTCACTGTGACGTCACGAACTTTTTGACGACGGTGTACGAGGACGGTCACACTGAGTTGTACATGAGTACAATCAGTCTTTGGTTGGAATGAATTCTTCACTCTCCGGTCTGACTCTTTCGGGCGAAACTGATCAGACGCTTACTGACTAAGTTGGGACCAACTCAGTGACTGACTATCGCCGGGTACTGATTTTTGCTCCCTCCGCACCCTAAGCGCCGCCATGCTGTGACCCTTGAGGAAAACAAAACAAAACAAAAACAACAAACAACAATAGGGTCGTCCAGACTAATAATTTTATGGGCAGCTTCACCCATGCGAGGTCGTTCCACAGAGCCACCGAGGCACAGTGACCGAGGTAACACAAGTTTGCGGCGTAGTCAAGGCTTATCTCCCGCGAGCTCTTTAGCTGGTAAGTCTCGAACAGTGTGTGCCATTTGGCAACGTCCTTTCTCTTTCTCTGCTTGGACGATGTTTCCGAGTGTCGTCGGCAACCAGAGGCATATATGCCTCATTCTCTTAGTATTTTTGGTCAGTGTTACGATAACTAATTCCCAGGACAATGCGTTCGATCCAGACGTGAAACCGATCCAAGTTGGCGAGGCTCAAGCACCAAGGTGGGGACTTTTCGACTTTCGTGCAGACTAAGTTGCTACATGTAGTTGATCGAGATCAGCTGGCCATTTCTAGGTTGGCCGCTGCCGTACTCACGAGCTAAAATAACGCACAAGGTGTGGATACAGTAGAAAAGAATGTGAGTTTTGGATTCCTTGTTCTTGCACGTTCATTGACTTCTGCTGTGGATGAGATCCGGGATGGTGGTGTCGAACAGGAACATGGGGTGGGGGAGTGAATTCGAAGTGTCATCACCTGTATCTTTATCGATGTATGATATGTGTTTTCAATGTTTTTTGCCTTCTTCTTCTTCCCCTCAGCCGCGAATTAGTCTTTGTGGCTTGCGCGGCTTTAAGCCCTAAAAACTCACTCACTCTTCTTCTTCCCCAGATATTTGCTGTATGATGTCAATCCTGGGGAAGGCTTCAACTTGCGAAGAGATGTGTACATGCGCATCGCAAACTTGGTTCGGAACCTGAATGAGGATGCGCCGTGGATTCTTGTGCTGCCGCCCTGGGGTCGCCTGTACCACTGGAAGTCGCAGCACTTGCACCAGATTGGCATCCCGTGGAGCACTTTCTTCGACTTAGCGAGCCTTCGAAAATTCGTCCCTGTCATTGAATTTGAGGAATTACTACAATGTATGTGAGATGGGATAGTATGTGGGACCCTCTCTCCCCATATTTTTTAGGGTCTTTTTGTAAATTTGGAGGGTCCATGCATACATCAGATTCTGTCTGTTACACACAGCTCAGCGGAAATGCGACGCTGCAAGTGTCCGCTGCTAGTTACAGATCACTTTGTGTTCATCAAGTTTCCAGGAGAGAGCTGGAAAAATACTGTTTGTCACGGCGACACCAAAAATGTATCGCATGTGAAGGGTTGTTTTCAGATTTGTGCGTCAATTTACGAATATTGCGCAAATACGCACAAATACGCACACCTGTCAAGAACACTGTACTGGTATCAGTTATTTTCAGATTTATCAATTCCATCCATGTCCACAAATGTGATAAAAGGTTTGAAATTTGAATGACAATGAAATATAACACGTCGTACAGTTACACTTTCCATTGTCATGATTATGACCACTCATACAATATTGTTTCCAGTGTTACCCACACCAGTGATAGATGAGCTGTACTATCTCCAGAGCTATCAGAACTGGAAAGAATGGGAGGAGAAAATGGAGATCCAGGACTGCCTCCAAAACCCATACAGACGGGTCAGATCAGATTTCAGGTTTCTTAAAAATAAATGGTGGAAAAAGATTTTTTGTATGTAAAGAATTATGAAGATGCTTTGGGTTTGAAGTTTGTACTGAATCACTGTGTTCTCTGGGTATTTATTGGTGGTTCATATGTGTGTGTGTGTGAAAAATGTTTATGGGTCACAGAAATAGAAGTGTGCCTATCTTCTACCTAATCAAACTGCTCAGCTCAAAGTAATAATGTGTTATACACAGTATGTTGGACTGATGTTGACTTTTCTTGTGTGTGCGTCAGAATGAAGAAACTGGCAGATGGAAAGGCTGGTTCTTTGGTTTTGGAGAGACTGTCTCAGCTGAAAAATTTGCTTGCATGTCTGTCATGGGGCATGCGTCAAGCTTGAAGCCGTTTCTGCTGAAAAACACCACAGGGAGGTAATGATTTCTGATGGAAAGAGTTTTCAGCAAACCACAGCAGTTTGACCTCGTGCTTAATGAGATTGTTTGTCACTTTCATTCAAATGTGTTTCCATTATCACAAGAACACACTTGGGTAATATATGATGCACGTTGTTTTCATTGTAACACAGTCCCATGCATTTGCAAAACTGGATCGCAATGATGTTCTTGTTAGGCTGTCTTGTTCGGATACGGAATGCAATCCACATAAAAGAATCTGTTTATGCCTTTGTGTGTTTCCTTTTGACAAAAACGTAGTCTGCGTAAATATCTTCTTATTACACCCATCTGCATGCACAAAAATGTCACACCCTGATCCGGATATTGCTTGCATGTCTGGATGAAAGGAAACACAAAGTGTGATTTAGAGGTTACCCCCCCTTTTTTTTTCTTTTTTTTTTTTCGGATTGCATGGACTGCATTCCATATCTGGACAAAAGGAAACAGCCTAATTCTGTTGTCAACTGTGCATGGCCTTGTGCCACATATTTCTATCTAGCGAATCTCAGACGAAATCCACTATATGTAACAATTTACATGTACCACTTGCAATATACTGGAAAAAATGTGGACATTAGGTCTGAGAAAGGAAAAACTTCACAATTTTGTTTTGGGGTGGCTTTTTGTTGTTATTGTTTTTTTTGTGTGACTGTGTGTATTTGTTTTGTTGTTGTTGTTGTTACATTAAATTCTTTTTTCATTTTATTTCCAGTACAGTAATGATCGACAGGGGTGAAGTGGTCCTGCATGATCGATTTGGTGACACAAGTTACTGGGAGGTTTGTACTGGTATTGTCATTTAGTTTTGGCGTTACCATATGCAACATACAGAGACTCACACGTATTCATGTCCGTGAGAACTATAATAGGACAAATGTCCTGGCTGACTGTCAAAGTATTGGTCATTTGTCCTGTATATTGTCCACTGTGGCACGGAAATGATAGGGCATACATCCCCCTGTGTTAGAAAGTAATAAGACATTTTGAAAAAGAAATCAGTCTATGAGTCTTCCCAATGTTCGACATGGATATGAAGCCATGCATGTATAGTGTCACCAGCATCATTGATATATGTTGTCAACACTCACAGACACTGCCACCGGAGGTTGGGTGATGAAAATTAGCAACAGTTAAAGACAGTTTATAAATTGAGACATTTATAAAAATATTGATTGTGTTCTCCCACACACATCTTCAGTAGAAATATTTTGGGTTGCAGTGTCGTCGCAGCATGAGGTTTTCTAAACCTCTACGACAGCTCGGTGATGCATTCCGGGAAACATTCCTGGACTCCACAGATGAGGCAGATAACACCGTCTTAGACGAAGACTGGACCAAGATGAAAGTAAGAAAACTCCTTCACTTTAAACTTCTGGCCGCTTCTTTAAACTCTAGCAAAACCACACTCCTGGAATTTATTTCACTGGTTTTTTTTTTATCAACGGTAACCAATGAAGTCAATACAATGTCTCCAACACAGAGAAAGCATGGGGAAGCCAAAGGAGGACCATACTTGGCGGCACATTTGCGTAGGGCGGACTTCGCACACGTCAGAGAGAAAGATGTGCCATCCCTGAAATACACAGCCAAACAACTGAAGTCCAAACTGGAAGAATGGAAACTCACCAAACTGTTCATTGCAACAGATGCTTCCTCAAAAGGTAGAATGTTCAAAAGCTGATGACGTGAAGGAAAAAAAAAACTTTCTTGTGTACGTTGTTTGTTTTTTTTAACTTTGGATTGCGTGTGTGTGTGAGGTTAGTTCTAAACCATTTGCGATGTCAGCATTTTGGAAGAATCTATACAGTGCCCACCATCACCTTGTCTAAATTCCCAAGATTTTCCTTTGCGACATTTTGGCACAAGCCAGTATTGATTGTTACTGCTGCTCCCTCCACAAAAAAAGGTCTAATAATGAGTAGTGATGTCCCCCTGTGTGTTTGTGCCCTGATAAAAAATCTTTAGCAGAAAATTCACAAAGTTAACTTTGTTTTGTTTATTGCCCTTGTGTTTTGAACTGTTTGTATAAATGTACAACCCAGAACGTTATGTGACAATTGTTTGTGCAGAGTTTGAGAAACTTAAAGGCTACCTGGACGGCTACGAGGTCTTCCGCTATGAGCCACCGTCAGAGGAGGTTCATGAGACGTACAAAGATGGGGGACTGGCCATCATTGACCAGTGGATTTGTGCTCATGCCAGGTGTGTCTCTGTTTAATGTCTCATGATCATGGAAGTTTTGTTTTGAGAACAGCACAGGATGGCACATACCTTATGCTTCGTGTGAGCTGTTCCCTGAAAGAATTGTGCCTAAATTTCACACCGATTGGTTGTTCTGTTTTTGTAAGATCTGAAATCTTTTCTTTCTCCCTTTGTTTTTTGCATGAGAAAAGAGCACTATGTAGACCACCCAAAGTAAGCATGCTGCTTACTTTTTTGTGTGAGCGTGACTCATGTAGTTCATTGTTCATAAGCTTCATCACCTTTCGTACACACACACATATGCAGAAGGTCATGAGAGTAATAATTTGTTTTACATGTACTTTAATTCCTTTTTGATATTGCAGGTACTTCATTGGGACCAGAGAATCTACATTTTCCTTCCGCATTCAAGACGAGCGTGAAATCCTAGGTTTTGATCCAGATACAACATTCAACTGTTTGTGTGGTGACAAGAAAAAAGACAAAGAGTGTGAGCAGCCTTCGCGCTGGAAAATCGTTTACTAGTGTAACACATTTTTAATGTTTGGAGGTTTAAGGTTTGATTTCGTGTTCTCATATTTTGGAATTTATACCGTGAATATTTTGTATTTACTGAATGGCCTGGACTGCTGATGGCACAAATACAGCCATTTTTATTGATTTATTTGGCACTGCTTTGCCTATTTTGTTTTACTTTAGATCTTGCCTTTTGGCTTGAATCTAATTATCATCAGTGTTCATCTTTCTCATGTGTGTGAAGTCAGTTTGAGCCGTCGCCTCAGGGGGAACTTTCTCGGTTCTTGTCCACTTCACTCAAAGAACATAGCACGGTTTTCAAAGAACATAGCACAGTTTTTTGTTGTTGTGTGCTCCATTTATTCTGGGAATGCATATTATTATTATAATACTGTATATCACATTTTTTAAAGATCTTGAACCTGTTCTGATTTCATCGCATTCTTTTATTTTTCTCACACGTATACAAGGAAATCCAGGGTTTTCAGAGGTCTTCCTTTTGCATCTTGGAAAAAAAACACTTTTTTCTCCAGGTTTCACAATTTTTCACTGGGAAACAGGATTTCGTCACCAAAGACAAACAGATTCTGATGTCTGAAGATATGTGAAATGCTGCTGTTATTTTCACTGTGATAAAAAAAATATACTGCACTTTTTCACACATGGCATACATCAACAGAGCAGTTTGATTATTTACATACATTTTGTGAGGTGTGTGTTTGTGTATGTCATTGAGTGTTCACAAGGTACAACGTACTAAGTTTCACTTGTCTTTATGGTGCACCTGTGTTCAAAGGTACATGTACTGGTTTGTAACATGCAAACATGATATCTGAGCAATATGAATCTCTTGATAATGTCTCAGTAGCAATTAAGTTTTGATAGTCAAGGAATCAGATATTTTCCTATCAGTAACACCTCCACATCAGAATTTATCTTAAGCGATTCGATCCTTTTTAAGCTGTGAGGTTGTTGGTTGCCTCGGCTGGCAGACTTAAAGAGTGTAGTTTTGAGTACTGAAGAGTATAAACTGTGTGTTTATATTTGCAGTGTGTATGCAGTGCAATGAAGACTATCGAACATGATGATTTGGGACACATTGTTTTTTGGGGGGTTTGTATGTTGGTTGTTTTTGTGTTTTTTTGGGAAGGTGGGGGGGGGGGGGGGGGTGCAAATGTTTCACTGCTCAGCAATAAATTTACACAAAAGAGTGCTTGTTTATTTTACTTTTTCTTGTTTCGTGCTTGATCAGGAATACATGTGTGTGTGTGTTTCTTTGCAGTACATAGTGCTGTTTTATTGGCTGCCAGAAGTTCAAAAACTGCTCAAACACAAACACGCACACACACACACATACACACACACAAAATACACAAGGGGATGAATTCAGGCACATCTTATGTCTGTAATGTCAGTAAAGCATAGCATGTCCATTTTTCATGGCAAATGCAAGACCATTATCCCCTGATCCCCCCCCCCCCAAAAAAAAAAAAAAAAAATAAATAAATAAATAAAAGTAACACTGTCCATGTAGCACTCTTTCTCACACACACACACACACACAAAAGAAGGGTAAAAACAATAATGCTTATGTGCAAATGCCTATAGTCCTGTCATTTCAGATCCTGCCCTTTGAACTGATCCTAACTGATGAAATTAACCCCTTCACTGTCAGCCCTGTTATGTCGTCAGTGACAACTATTTGCCAAGGGTATATTGCCCAAGGAGGGTAATAATTAGAAAGAAAAAAAATTCTAGAATAGAATCTGGTAAACAAAAGTATACATAACCCTATGCTTTTCTGAAAGGTAATTGAGTCTACTTCAAATCTGTATCAGTTTGAAAGTGTTTTTTAAAATCAAAATTTGATTTTTGATTTTGAAACTTGAAAAACTGAAAGGAAAAAGTACACCAACATTGACATCCCACAACATACTCTCAAATATGCAGAAAAAAAACTCAGATAAGGAAGAAACCTCTTCACTGCATGCTGAAAACTGCCCGAGTCATACATGTATGACAGTGCATGTTATTCAGGGAATTTTCCTGACAACATGATGTAGAGGAGGATTCTGATTTTTGACCAGAGAGCTTTATATACAGCTGTATTTAAATTAATTATTCATGAAGGTTATAGAAAAGCTCTCTGAATGGTCCAAAATCGGAATCTTCCTCTGTCATGTCAGGAAAATTCCTGAATATCGCTGTCATTAATGTTCAACGCGGGGCAGTCTTCAGCCTTCAGGCAGCGAAGACCACGTTAAAGGCTCACTCTGCTCAGCTACAATGAACAACAGACCATATCAGTGTTCCAGATGGATGAGTCTCCCATGCCACACTATAGCTCAGTCCTGTATGCAGTCTTGTCGCAGGGTCAAAGACATCCAGGGTGCAGGTGTTTGATTTAATGTTTCATCCATTGAGCAGTTTCTGCCTGCTTGTCAGTGATGTCACCCCTAATGTGAAACAAAGTATTCTTTTATTTCCAAATTGTAACATTCAAGACTAGCCTAATGAACATATATTCTTCTGTATATTCTATATACAATGTAGTTACAAAAAAAACTGAGCGCTTTTTCCATCAGCGTTGCTTACGTAACTTTGATGTTCACGGTGATACATGTAGCACAAGGGTATGCCGGCCAAGTCCATATCAGTATATATAGCCGTACTCTCGCTTACACGCAGAATCGCCTAGCCAAGCAGCCAAAGACACACGCCAGGAACAACTTGTCCTTAAGGGCCAAAAGCCATAGGACGTAAAGCAAGTTAATGATGATGATGATACACGCAGAGAAGGGTAAATGAAATAAAACATGGACCAAGTCAGGTTCAGTCGCAGTCTAGACTCGCATCCAGGTTGTTTTGGTGTTTTGTTTGTTTGTTTGTTTGTTTGGTTGTTTGTTTTCGCCCTGCTGTGTGTCTTCGAAAATTACCCATCTTTTGCGAAACACTCTTTTCCCAAATGGCTCAACATTGCGCTATTTGAGGAGGAGTATCCCCTCGCGCCACTGGTGACTGGAAATGCAAAGGTAAGCTACCTTTAATGTCTACTTTACCACGCATATAATGAGGTACGACACAATTTTGGTAGAGCGGTATGTCTGTAAGTTGTTTTTGTATAGATCTAGCCAGCTTGAGTTTCGCAGACTTTATTTGCGGAAAAGCACGAAGGTCTGGGAGGGGGAGCAATGGCCCTCGACCACGCGACTGAACGAGATGCCAGTACAATGAAAACGCAACAGAGCGACTTTGGCTTTCTGCAGCGCGTGGTTTCCGAGGGCAAAGATTTCAGATTGATTTAGAATTGCTGAAACATCCTTTGCTAGTTGCTTAGCGCGGCAGCATGGCGGGGGGTGGGGGGGGCACCCTACCATTGTGCCAGGTTAGGCGCACCCATCCGCACTGTCGAGTGGCTACCGCTTCGCTCTATCAAATGCCCTACACAGCCTCACCGTCTCTGGCTCAGTGTTAGGAGCCACCGAGCCTCCTTGACATGCTGTCAAATGGCACGACCCAGGAAGAGATTTAGACAGCTGTGGCAGTGGCCACTGAAAGTAGATGCCCTGTATTGGGTGTGTACCATTCGATGGCGACTTGCATTATGCTCATGAACATATATATATATCCTCATGACATTATGGAAGGGGCTGCATCCTTATGACTTGTTGACCAGATGTTTTCGGTCAGAATATACCCCATTAATGCATACCATCAGTTGCAGCTTGCCTATAAGTATAACAACTAGCATACAGCAATGACAGATTGCCCCAAATTTGTAGACATCTTGACAGTCGGGCAAGTACATTTTAAAAAAAAATGTCTTATAAGCATATATACTTACACAGAGTGCCAGGGTTTGGTTTCAAGTTTCAAAGCTCTAAAGTCATGTCTTAGTTGATGTTGAAGTATGCTGAACAAGGCTTCGTGGTGCTCTCGCTCAGATGACTGTCACATGATAAGGGAACCAAATGGTGCTGATTGTGAGTTACCAGTGAAGCGCGTACCAAAGCGACTGTGGGGTGTGAGGGAAATCTAGAAGCTTTACGACAGCCTGGCCTTCAGGCAATGTACACTATCCTAACTGTGGAAACCCTTCAACAACCTTCACATATCTAGGTAGCATCATCAGCAACCAAGATGGAGGAGCAAGTGTGGACGTTGAGAGCAGACTGAACAAAGCCAGAGCCGTGTTCATGAGTATGAAGACAGTGTGGAAGTCAGCCCAGTGCACCACAAGAATCAAGCTTAGAATCTGCCAGAGCTTTGTACTGTGAACTATCTTTGTTGGGTCAGAGTTCTGGTGCATGACAGACCTAGATGGGTCCAGATTGTCTTGCTGTCATACAACATGCCTCAGAATAAGCCTCAGAATCTTCTGGCCCAGAAGAATTCTCATCAAGCAGCTACTACGAAGAAGACATGCACACCGTCATAACCAATAGGTGTTGGAGGTGGATTGGCCATGTGCTGTAAAAAGAGCCCACTTCGATAGCAAGAATGGCAGCATGCTGGACCCCTGAGGAAAAGTGGTCCAAAGACAGTTTGGCGCAGGACAGCTGAGGCAGGGCTAAAAGAGGCTGGATACAGCTGAGGCTCTATCGAGAAGTTGACAAAGACCAGATCAGAGTGGACATGTCGCTGCCCTAAGTGCTGCCCAACCACCACAACGTCACCCCACTAAATTTCTTACCATTTCAGATTCTGAAGTGCAGGCAATGTATGGTGCTTGCCTTGCCAACCCAGTGCGTCTGCTCAGTCAGTCTCCCTTCCTCGGGTATGTTCGACTCCTAATCAGAAGGTACGCAGAGACCTTGAGTGTGGACAAGGTACACTGATTTACTCTGTGCACCAGTCATCCACAGCCAGACAAATCAACCTTTCAAAAAGAAACAGTTTGGCGCTGTTGATGGAACTTTGCAATAACCTTGAATCCACTATCGTCCATACCATCTCTGTCTTGAGTCCAATACCCATTGCCCATCCAGTGCCATCCACAGTTCAGAGGTCATGAGTGATTTTCTGCCAGACAGGGCTTGAATTTAATAGGCCCCAGAAGGGGTCTTTGAAGGTAGCACCCATGGTAGAAACCCGGGTTTTCCTCATGTGGTCCCTGGGGTTTCATGGTTTGATGTTTGAGAGTGAGGAGGCTGAAGGTGGTGATGAAGATGATGTTGTGGTCATCTGTGTTAGGAATGGCTTTTGTCCTGCACTTGCTGCAGGAAGTTTCTTTTGCTTATCTCAGCTTTGAGATGCACCAAAGTATACAGTTGAGGGTCCCAGTCACACTCACAGGAATCCATTTGATTTTTTAATCACTCAGCAGCGTTTGCTGTGCGGGTCATGGTTTCCATATTTGAAACTTCGTGGCCATTTTGAGTTACATTTTAGTTTTTTGGCGCTCATGGAAAGAGGGGTTGTAAATTAAGGTGTTGGCAGTCGAATCACTTGTGTGTGCAGTATTTCTGCAGCCTGGCACTGTGCCAAGTAGTTTGACTCCAATGAAGACTGGTGAGGGAATGTATCATCCGGCCATAACTTTGCAGCAATCTTCAGATTGAGGTCAAACTCAAAGTCATTAAGTGGACAGGGGCGGGGATACTGCCTTCTGCTGCAAACACTTTTTGTTTTGTTTTTTTAAAGATATGCCGAGTGATTTGAATGAAATTTACATCCTGGTTTTGTTTTTTTCTTTTTCGCAGGTGTTGTTTACAGTGTCGGGTGAGAACAAGACCAAGTCCAAGGTGACCTTTGAAGATGTCAAGTACAGCTCAGGAGCCATGTCCTTTTACTGTGAAAGGGATACCAGCATTGTAAAAGCCTACTGAATCTTTAAGACCATCTTCCGATCCTGTGAAGCGTGCCCTCTGTGGTCACCCTTCATTCTTGGTGAACCTTCAGGAGCAATGGATCTTTCAGGTGAGCTCAAAGATGAACTACCGGAGGTCACTGAAGCTGACATCTATGTGGACTTTGCTGAGGCTGATGATGATGCTGGGGGTCCAGTCAGGCCATCCTATTCCAGCCTGTCTTCAAGCACGCCTTCCAGACTTTCCTATCCTGCGTTGTCTTCACGACTTTCTTTGCCTTTGGAGGCCGGGGAACAGTCTATCCGACTGCCACTTGAAGTTGGAAGCAACCATGTCAGTGGACCACCATTGTCAAGCTCCTCGGGACCAAAACCTTCTACTACTCTTCCAGTGTCATCTTCCAGTGGTCTTCCACAGGTCCTAGGCAGTTCCCTGCCAAAAACTCTTAGGCCGACTCCGAGAGGGGTCTTTTCAGGCGAAGCCCATAGTGGCAGTCCAGTTTTGCCACATGTAACCACAGGGGGTCCAAGGCCAAATGTGGATCATGAGGATGATGAAGACGAAGATGTCGATGTGGACACTCCATATGATGGACGGCTGTTGATTCAGTCATCCAGTCGTCCTAACCAGCTCCTTAGTATGCTCGCCAAAACTCTACCTGTTGCAAGGAAGTCCACTTCGAAGGGCAGTTTGTCAAAGGGTGGGTCTTCAAAGACGGCCTCGAAGTCCAAGACGGTTGCAAGGAAGTCCACAGGGGGGTTGAATAAAATGATACCCAAAGTGCTGCAGATTGCTAAAAAGTCCACAGCAAAGCAAAGAAACAGGAGTAAAGTTTTTGCAGTCCAGGAAACTGCTATGCCAAATACACTGACTGTGAATGAATCCCGTCAGACAACCCCAACTGGCACGAGAACCATTCTGCTAGACCACTCTTCCAGCAGACCTACTCCAGGTGTTTCAGCCAAGTCTGTTCCACTTCCAGCCAGGTCATCCCCCAAGGCAAGAAACCTACATCTGCCAGCAGCCCCACAACCCTCGCCTCCAAAACAAAAGGCACAGCCATCCCCAAAACAAAGGCAACCAGCATCCAAACCAGCGCCAAAGTCAAAGAAGCAGCCCCCGAGCATCTCTGCTGGGCCCTCAGAACAGGCCACTGTGCAGTCAAACAGTAGCAGCCCATCAAGCTTGAGCTACAGGGCAACTCAGAAAACAGCTTACCGGAAGGGTTTTGAACAGACACCTCCTTTCACTGCGGCACAGAAGAGGAGGAGGGCATCCGGTGCGGGATACGAATCTTCTGCTTCTGAAACTTCTGAGGTAAGAGGTTTCTTTTGGAATTGGATACACATTATCGAATGGCATTGCACAAAGGTCACAGGGTTTGGGTAAAACTTACAGAAACCATTAGTTTTGCTGAATATTGGCATTTTTTTTGACAAAGTTCTACTTACACCAGTAACACCAGTCTCAGCATGGTGCAAAATTTATTTATATTTTGAATTACTTTGTCTAAGGTCAAGGTCACAGAGATCAGTGACAAGTTCAGAAACTGGTGTGCATTGGCATAGTCTCAAAAACACCTTTTACATCAGACTTTAATAAAATGTGATTGTCTTTCTACTAATTCTTGATTGTCTTTTGTGGAACTCTTTCTGAGGTCCAGAATGCTCGGGTCGTGAGTTCGATCCCGGCTGGGGCCAAATATTTGTGCTGGCTTTTTCATTGTTGCCCCGTCTTTCATATCACCCTATGTGGTGGAAATGGACGCCCACCCACCCACCCTTCCTGAGGTCCAGGTCACATGTGCCGCATGTAGGCTTTTCTCATTCTAGTTTAGTTCAGTAGAAATTATTCGAGTTTTCAGTGCATCTGGCACTATGCAGCTACTAGTTTCAAGCCCTAGCTGAGCGAATATGATGGTATTTGAGTGGTACAAGTTTGTTAGAGACTGAAATTCAGAATCGTCGAAGGAATACTGCTGCAGACCTTGTTCTAGGTTTTTTACCCTCATGGTTTCTTACATCTTTGGTTTGTCTTTTCACAACAGGCTTCTGCATCCAAGCAGGCAAAGCTTCAAGAAGCTGAGTCAGAGTTGGATGCAACGATGAAACTGTTGAACGAGAAGCGAGAACTGCTGAGATCTGTGGAAGAGCAGCTGGCCAGTGTGACGGCCAGTCTCCAGACCATGGTGGAAAACAAGGAGAAGCTGGAAGCCCATGAAGCCAAGGTCAGCATGATGCTTTTGGTTAGATAAGCTTTGATAAGAAGGGAAAGAGGAGAAATGGTGGAAATCATCGAAAAGATAGTTGTTGTGGACTTTGCGTAACTGGATGGACCTGGTCAGCACACAGCTGTGACATCTCTTCTTCCTATCAAGTGAAAGGACTTAGTTCAGTTCTGAAGTCCCTTCTGTTGAACATGGCTTACTTCTTGGTGCAGTTTTGCACTTCTTGCCTACTGCCATGATACAGGTTTCTAGAATGTAGTTGAAAACAAGTTACGCCAAATTTTCAGGATGATATCAAGAGGCAGTCTTGCACTAAGAGAACTTTTTTTCTTTTTCTGCTCAAGCACAACGAGCATGCACTGTTTAATAGAGCATTACTGTGCTATACAAGTGGGCATTGGATTGGATTGGTAATATCTTGCAAGTGTGCATTTCATGACTTTAATTAGTGCTTGCCACCATTGTTTACAGTTTGTTTCTGATCTCATCAATGAGCTCGGTGAGTGCATGAAAGCAGAGGCAACAGGTCGCCAAATACATTTTATGATAAGGGTGGTTGAGTTTTCTTTGCTAAATGAAGCTGTAAATCATTTTTGTTTTCACAGGTGAGTGTCCACTTGGTCTCACTAGAGACCGCAGCTCGCCCATTTGACTGTGGCATCTGCACAGAGGCGTTTCAACTGGCCCTGTCCTGCCCGAGAGCGTTTCGTCAGCATGGCAAGCACAAGCCGTTTCAGTGCAAGCACTGCCCTGCAGCATTCACCCACCACAGACTTCTTGAGAAGCACATTGACTGGCATATTTCTGACAGAGCTGCATTCAGTCGGGCATCTCATACTGCAGTGCCTGCTGTTGAGGATAGCAGTGAGATGGAGTCAGAATCTGGACGCTCACCAGCTCCTGGCGTGAGGACAAGGCTGTCATTGTCTGAATCTGAGCGGATGCTCAAGCAAGAAGCACCCCCATCACAAGCCAGTGCGCAGAAACCTACAGTTCCTTCCGTAACTTCTGAGAATAAGAAAACTCCTGCTGCTGATAAAAAGAAAGCATCACAGGAGGAACAGAAAACACCTGAGAAACAGAAAACCCCAGTAGATACCCAGAAAGCAGGAAATGTTGCACAAACTGTTTCAGACCAAAAGTCAAAGAAAACAAGAGCATTTTGTCATATGTGTGGTAAGCAGTTTGAGTATTACTGTTACTTAGCTAAACACATGAAAGTGCATACCTCAATCTACACATGTTCTTATTGTACAAAATGTTTTACAGTGAAGTCGGCCATCATTGAACACACAGCTAAAGAGCACAAAGACAAAAATCTAAGGGTGACATGTAAGTTTTGCCGGAAGCAGTTCAGTTCTCTCTCTGACCTTGAGAGGCACATCCCTGTTCACCTGAGAGGAGAGCGGAACGAATGTCCAGTGTGTGGGAAAAGGTATAATTGGTCAAAAAATGTGGTGAAGCACATGCAGGATGCCCACAGAGAACAGCACTCTGGCAGCGCCTTGAAGAACATGCTGACGACAGGGGACTTTCAGTGTTTTAAGTGTGGGAAGTCTTTCATGCAGCCCACTAGCCTGGTGCAGCATGACCAAACATTCCATGCTGACACTGGGAAAGCTGAAGAGGAGCAGGACACAGACCACATGGATCCGAAGGATAGCAGGCAGTCTGCCGCACGGCAAAGCAGCAAAGAGCAGACCCCTCAGCCTGGCCTCTCCAGTGGAAGCAAAGGGGTGGAGAAACCGAAGAAATCAGCGTCAGGAAGTGTTGTGAATAATTTGCGTAACAAAGCCCTTGTCTCACGTCAGAAGATCGCTTCCCAGTTGACTGCCCATGCGAAGAAGAGGGCTCAGGCAAAGGGGAAGATTTCTTGCCAGCTGTGTGCCTCCAGCTTCACTTGCAAGATTGGACTGAGAAAACACATCAGAAAATTTCATCCAGATGCGTACACTACCACACGTGCTGGACACAGGAACATGGGCTCATACAAATGCACCTACTGTGGGCTAATGTTCATCATGTACAAGCGTCTTTTGCTTCATGTGGCCACAAATCACCCTGGCTTGCAACCTCCAGATAAGCAACCTTTGAGTGCGAAAAGCTCACGTCTACAGAAAAGCTCGCATTTGCATGCCCCTCGAAAGTGCCCGAAGTGTGGGATAGTTTTTTCTGACCCTAGAAAATTCTGGGAGCATGTTCGCACAGCACACCCAGTACAGAAGGTATTAGATTCTTTCAAGTGTGGTTTGTGCCCTAAACGATATACTAACAGGAAAAGCATCTACAAGCATTCGCGTGCCGTGCATTCCAGTGTAGCATTAGACCAACCAGTGAACAGTCAGGCCTCCACAGGCGCAGCTCTTGCACAGCCCTCTCCAAATCCTCAGCCACCCCAGACAGCCCCGAGCAAAACTGCCAAGAAAAAGTCTGGACTGAAAATGAGATCAGGAGGGGAGCATAGGAAGTGTCCAGTTTGCAGTAGGGCAGTGTCCAGGAAGAATTACTATCAACACATTCGGTACCATCACCCAGATGTCCCTTGTTTCAAGTGCTCCAAGTGTGGTGCTGGCTTCAAGTATTCAAAGGATTACTCAGAGCACCAGTGTGGTCAGCCAGAGACAGTGGAGGACTGTCGGTATCGTTGTCTCACTTGTGGTGCAGGTTTCCACATAGCCCGGGAGTGGACACGACACATGCAGGAGCATGGCGCGGAGAGTGAGATCGCTGTGGACAGCATGGTCAAAATGGATGGTGCTGTCTCAAATGCTGGAAGTGTTACACTACCAACCACCATCACTATAAAAACTGAGTATATGTTCAGATGTGTTGATTGTGGGGATACTTTCGATGATGAAGAAGTTTGGGGACAGCACATCTGTGTAGTTGAAGGATCCAGCTTCAGTCAAGTAGAAGAAGATTCATCTACGGAGAAATCATTCTCCTTGAAAGATGCCTCAGATTCCTCTGAGCCTTCTGCACAGGAGACTATATCAACTAGCAGTGGATCCGCCACCTGTACAGTGTGTTTACGGACTTTATCTGTTAACTCCCTTAGAAAACACTACAAGAATTTACATCATATGAAATATAAAGAATGCAGGCAGTGTCAGTTGGGTTTTGCCAACATGACTGTTTACAACAAACATGTGGCAGAGCATCAAAACAACTCCTTGACCACAGGCGGGAGTAGAACTGTCAGATGTGCTGTACAAGAGATTTCAGGAAACCAGGAGCCAGAAGAGTCGCTAACTGACAAGAACTGGCAGGTTACCATGAGTGAACAGCCCGATGGCACTTGCCGCAGCCCGTTGCTGTTGAAGATCAAAGCGGAACCAGCATCACTGCCTGAATGTCAAGACTCGGCCCCAGTGCAGTGCACAGTATGCTCCAGGACGTTCTCTCCCCTGTACATCCGGAAACACATGAGAAAAGTCCATTCCTTGCATGCTCTGAAATGCAAAAAATGTGGAGAAAATTTTGTAGACCAGCTTCTCTTTAGTAGGCACATGCTGGAACACAGGGAAGAGGAGCTGCTGACAAACTACAAGCTGACAGCTAGTGGGTCTGGTTTAAGTTCTGCAGCAGCTGGTGAGGATGACCCACGTTCTCCAGAAGATGTCTCACCACAGGCTGTTTCAGCAGCTGAGCAGCAGGCGGTCAGCATCACTGCTTCAGCCTTGCAATATCCTGTTGTTTCAGATACACAGATTGAAGATGCTCTGGCTGGAGAACCATCAGCTGAGGAAGCTGGAGAACGTGCAGTTGGATCATCAGCTGTTGATCCTGAAGAACAAGAGCTGGAACAGCAAACAGCAAGTGACCCTGAAATGGCTCCACAGAATCCTGAGAATGCTGAACATAGAGCTTCTTCAGGTCCAGCCGAGGTGTCAGAAGCAGAAGAGTACAAAGCCCGTGACCCTGCTACAGCATTGCCGGACATTGAATCTGCTGACAGGATACCTAGTTCACCACTGGCAGAGTCGGCTGACCCAGACCTTAAACATACAGTTGGTGATGCTGCTGCTGTTGTACCATCAGACATGGAGGTGGAAGAGCATGCAGAAGCTGTTGAAGGTCCTGCTGAGCCTGAGGCAGATAGATCTGACGTGGATCTAGCAGAGGAAATGGCCAGCTCACCAGCCGAAAATCATGAGCATGCATTTGAGCATGAGCCAGCTTTACTTGGGTTTGGTTTAGCAGAGGAAATGATGAGTTCACCCACTGTGTATCCCTCTGTACTCGACGGCTTTGCTGGTGAACCAGAGGCAGTTTTGTCAGATGCGGAAAATCCAGAGCCAGAGGAGATGTCAAGTTCACCCGGAACTCAGGACCATCTGTCCGAGGTTGATGAGCCGGTCACTGAGGAGTCAGGTGTCATCTTGTCAGACTTGGACCTTCCTGAGGAAATGGCCAGCTTACCTCCTGCAGAATATGAAGCAGATGCAGAAGGCCAGATAGACGATGACCTAGAAATAGCTTTACTACCCTCTAATGCCGAGCTTCCAGAAGACATGGCTTGTTCACCGGTTGTCAGTCTCTCTGAGAGAGAACCTGA
Source organism: Batillaria attramentaria (assembly GCA_018292915.2). Lineage (NCBI taxonomy): Eukaryota > Metazoa > Mollusca > Gastropoda > Batillariidae > Batillaria > Batillaria attramentaria. The sequence goes on from JACVVK020000003.1 coordinate 1,007,999, forward strand.
AGATGAAGTACCTGATTGTGAAGCCAGCTTTCTTTCAGCTGAGCCAGTGGGAGATCAGGCTGAGCCAGTGTTTGGCGAGGACATTGTTGGTAACCCAGATGCAGTCTTGTCAGACTTGGAGCTTATAGAGCAGATGAATGGTTCTCCAACTGCAGGTCTTGCAGAATTTGAAAGTAACACAGTTAACGGGCCAAACACAGCACAGTCACCTGCAGGAGCTAATGACAAACACGTGTCCGGTCATTCACACTATGAGATAACCGAGTTTAAGTATGTGTGACTAATCTTCTTGTCCTGAGTGCCAAAATTGATGAAATTGAAATCAACTGTCCTTCGTCAGAACCTAAGGCAGAGGCTAACGCTGACTAACAAACTGAGTGTAACAATAAAAGCATAACTGCTTGAAAAGCATCTGAATGTTGTAAGATAAACTGTGATTTAAATTTTTGTAGAATCAGATGTACATGTTTGAGAATGACCAAAGAAATACTGTGATCACATGGTGAAGAGCATCATTAGACACGAGTTTTGTATGCTGGCATAAGTAACCCTGTCATACAGGCGATGTGCATTTGAACAAAATTCTACGTGACATCAAAGTGAGAGAATGTGTGTTGGGTTTTTTTTGTTTTGTTTTTATTTTTAACTTTCTCAAAATCATGAAGTGCTACAAAAACAAAACAAAAAAACCCCTGCATATTGTTTGGATTTTGAGTACAGTAGGGACTGTATTAATCAGGGATTTACTCAGTTTAGATTCTACGTGATTGTACTTGTATCACAACTTTAGCATTTGCTTTCATTTTTTGCTGCGTATCTGGCTTTATAACTAGAGCAACTGTACACTACTAGGCGGACTATGAGTCTGACACAAATACTCGTGTGACTTGTACATTGAACAGTTGTTGTTTTTTTTGTTTTTTTTTAATGTGCATATTCATTCATTTGGCAAACACTTTTCTTCAGCATTGTTCATGCTATACATCATTGTACATGTGTTAATCATTGTTACATGTACTTGAAGTCAAACTTAGGTACACTTAGAGGTTTCAGGTGAATTATATACATACATGTATGGAAAGGACGCCAGGATTTTGAAGATGATAAGAGCAATGTTAGTGACCATGTGATGACTACATAGGACTGAACATTTTACAGAACTTCCTACACACATTCGACACAATGGCTTTACATCAGTATTGTACACATGTGTATGTACTTTTAGCATAGCTGCCACAACATGTTTATATATATACACTGTAAATGCAAGTTTGTTTGTTTTTTCTTTTATCCCAGCATACAAGGCCACATATCCACACCAGTCATAGATTCATGTTGAAATGTCTGATTACTTGTTATGAAGGCGGACATAATATGTCCTGTAATTTCTGTGCCATGGTGGACAATATTCCTTTGAAAACAAATGATGATAATTTTTATTTGATTTGTCCCATACTTATAACGTCAACCAGAACATTTGTCAAATAATACTTCCCACGGATGTGAAGCTGTGGGCCCGTATGTAATAGTCGAGGTTAGGGCTTTCAGCCTCAGGTTAGAGTCTAACCTCGAACTAAACTAGCTCTAGGGTGATATTTTCTGTTTTTTTGTTTTTTTTTTTGTTTTTTTTTAAATCAGGAAGTGGGCCAATTCCAGGAAGGTGCCTGAGCCGTTATAGAAGGAATTTTTTTCTTCCTTTCTTCGCTTCCTTTTTTATTTAATGTTGCGTTTGGGTTTCTTTTGTCCTAGTCTGGGTTGGTCTGTAGCCGTGGGTTAAATTAACCTTGACTTTTACATACGGGCCCTGAACATATCAAACTTGTGAATCTCAGTCCATTTGAAATAGTTCTCAGTGCAGTGAAATTGTACGTTGTAGTTTGTACCTAGTGGGGGGTGGTTGGTGGTCTAGTGGTTAAGAGACTTGTCACCAATGTGAGAGGTCAGGGGTTTGAGTCCCACTCGGGGCAAAGAATTTTTCCTTCTCGTATGTGGCACTGGTCATTCTGGCCGATTGTTTGGGGTTCTCTCCAGGTACTCCGGCTTCCTCCCCCCTCTGCTTTGGAAATGTTCAGCCCACCAAATTTGAAAAGTACAGTAAATGCAATTCTAAATTCCGAAATTTAAATAGCTGACCTGACCCTTCGCACCACGTGATTGTAATGTGTTTATGTCCAGTATGTGAGAGAATGCATGTCATTCGCGTGAGCGTGTATGTTGGGTTCAGTTCGCGGCGCTCTGAATTGGGTAAAGCGCCTGTACAATACTCATTATTATTATTATTACTTGACTACCATGTATCAGTTGGTAGGAGTTTTGAACGATTCAGGCACAGAAAACAAAATTGAGATAGACTGTACAGGTTGTCTCCGTTGTGCACCATTGAAAATTTGATTGACTCAGCTACATATCATTTTGTGTCTCTGGTAAGTTGCATGCGCTAGATAGTTTCGGAAATGTATATAGTTGCATGCATATTTTCTGACATGTTAGGTCCACATCCTGTCCCTTGTTGAGAATGTTTAGTGCTAGTTGTGTGTGTGTGTGTTTTTTTTTAAATTTGTTTGTTTGTTGTTGTTTTTTTTTAAATAAGAGTGACTTTCATTTCATCTAACTAGTAACTTTTCTTTAGACCATTTCTTGAATTTTGCAAGAGTCTGTGGTAGTGACTTTTTCAGTGATTTTGTTGTTGTTTCTTGTGTTTGTTGAGGCACTGTGACATGTTTACTTTGGGTACCACAGCACGCAGTTCCATATGCAGTTCTAACATAATGTGCTTTATAATAATGTATACTCCACTCATCAGTTAAGAAACGTGCTCGTTGGGAGGAAACAAAGCCCCCCTCTCTCTCTCTCTCTCACACACACACACACACACACACACACACACACACACACACACACACCTGGATGTGGCCACCGAATACACAGTCAAACCACCTATTCACCCTTAGATCAGTCGCAACAACCGTTGTGTTCGTGCACCTGCTTTCCGTTTGAAATACACTTATAAGGAACGACTTAGAAATGAGGATCCTATTCTCGAACGACGAAGTAGACGTCCAAAATTGAGTAGAGAAAGCGCATAAGTCTTGATATTTCAAACATTACAAGCTGTCTTAGGAGAACACCAAGCGAAACGGCTCAACTGAAAGGCTGTTGATGCAAAACGTAGTCATGCAGTGAAATCGACCATAGCTTTGGCACAGGGCACAAGTCAGCATGCAAAAACAGATCAAACTGGATGTCCTCGTTTGTGATAGCTGTGTGTCGACAGATCGTCTACAAAACAAAACAACAACAAAAATCATAAGAAGGATGGCGGCCGCGACTCTACTATGAACCGGTAAGTAGGGCCTCGCCAAACCTCGCAAAACAAATTCTCTTTGACGTTCATGATCTACAAGGTGTCGTCTGCTCGTAACTCCAAGGGGAGATCATAGCGACAGTGTTTCAGTCGCTTTTCTTTGAATCCATAGAAAAAATGTTCGAGAATTTGGGATGAACGACTGTAAATTATAGAGGAATGCAGCAAAAGTGCTGTTGTGACAGTAAAGTGATCTACGAGTGAATATCAGCATCCTCTGTGTGTGTGACCACTGACGCAGAAGACAACAAAAGTGACCAAAAAGAGGACTGATCACATCTGCAATGCAAGGCCCGGTATGTGGGAGGGGTATAACAGTTTCAAAAACTCCCCCTCCCCTCCCCCCAAAAAATAAATAATACTAAAAAGTATTTTTTCATTCCCTTCAGTTTTCCTCCCCCCCCCCCTTTTTTTTTTTAAATCAGAGAAATAGTTCAGACACAAAAAATGATAAAATATGACCGCTGATAATTCTTGATTTGGCACGAAACTTCGGAGGTACATCCCGGTCGCACTTTTTTTCCTCTCAGTCAGGTTGAACATGGATGTTTCGATCATTTATCACGCCAGCTGGTGTTAGGCTGAACATGCATCCTCAGATGAAAGTCACAGCCGGTCAAGTTAACCGACACTTATCAAATTATGTGGGTTTGATAACGATCAATACGAACTGAGTTTTTAACTAGCCTTATAGCGCAGTTCCTGCATAATAAACACACAGAGCGCTTCTACTGATCCACCACTGACATAAGAAAACCGGCACTGACCGTCTTAATCAGTAAACCAGGCACAAGATTGTTTACTACTACTGTATGCGTATTCAGTATTGACGCTCAGTTGGTATAGATGTTCGCCCGTTAGGGGGTGCAAATGTGTACCAGTCATGCGCAGGAGGGGCAAATAAATTCCAGTTGTCCACTAACGGGGGCGACAGTGTATCCCCGCAACGCGGGGATGGGGTGGGGGCGGGGTGCAAATGTACCGCGGGGTCTCCGTCGCCGGCGAGGTGAAGTCACGTGGCCGCTGACTTCGTTCTACGACTGACTTTATGCGAAGTATCGACGGAATAGACTGGTATGCATAAAAATTTGCACCCCCTAACGGGCGAACTATACCACTTGGACTGAGCATTAAGTTGACTGACAGCTGACCGCTGAAGTGGGAGGCAGGAAGTGAGCATCGTCACTGTACGACTCTGTGTCACATGCCGCCTGTTGGCGGATTTCCGTGTTTTCAGTTGCGCCGAACATCAACTTGAGTAACAAAGGAGTACTCGACAGGCTTTTGGACCTAACCTCCTCGGAGTCATACTCCGGTCTGATCATGGTTGCCTAGTGTGTGTAGATCTTTCAGTTTGGAAGTCGTCAGTAGCTGTATGTTTTGTCTGAATATCTTGTTGGCGCTTCTGCTCCAGAGGACAGTATAAATGTCAGCCGATTCCATGGCCCTTGGCCGGTCAAATCTTTGTTCCCCCCCCCCCCCCCCCAGTCACGGTGATACTTTACAGTTTGCGGCTAAGTACCTATGCCGAACACGAAGGATTTTGCCTCGGCCCTGCACGGTACTGAAACACTGAGTTTGCCGGGAACTTAGAAGTGAGAATATACGAACCTATACCAGTTTTCAACATTGATTATGCCTCCCGTCGAACACTGACTGACCGTCCGGCCACTGACAGCCATGCGGCACTGCATGACTGCAAACATATAAATATTACATTGACCGTTCGCAGGCAGAAGAGTTCGAGTGTCACGGTTGTTTCGGCTGGAGCGATGACTGAAGCACTGACCTGCCACGCCGCAGGGCAAGAACACCAGTCTGAAAGCGGGTGGGGTGGGTGGGGGTTTAACGTCCTCTTCCACCACGTAAGGATGATCAGTATCAAAGACGGGGCAACGAGAAAAAGGCCAGCACAAATATTTGGCCCCAGCCAGGATTCGAACTCACGACCCGAGCATCATAGTTGAGTCCAACTGACGCTCTACCATTCGACTATCCCGGCTCCCCTCAGCTTGAAGGCCTTAACGTAGTAACGGAAAGTTGTCACAGTACAAGAACATCAGCTCGGCTTGCATGCCGGCCTCAGTAACGTAACAACCACGGAGGGTAATCAAAATGGACGCCTTTTCAGTTTTTTACGTTGCCCGGCTGTGCCACCTCTCACAACTGAATTCTGACGACTGATTGCTCGGTTCATGTTAGGGCGGCCGTTCTTGATTTAAACTGAACTGACATGAGCATTATATACGCATCTTTACTGAGATTTAGTAGCGCATTAGTGCAACTGAGCCGTCGGTTTCACACGTGGGTGGTCACGGTACTGTGACACGGCCCCTTCTAATCGTTTTAACCGACAACTGAAAATCCAAAGCATTTTACCGTGTTGTCAGTTTCGGTCGAATTAGGAAAAAGGCATATGGCGTCAGTGGGAACCCGCTGATTTGCGGTGCCCGGCAATGACTGTCCGTCGGATCTGCGGTTTGGAGCGGCATTGCGGGCACCGGCAAAACGTCCGTCCACTGATTTTGTTCACCCCCCCCCCCCCCCCCGTAGTAACAGTTGTTACAGTACCATACTTACTCCTGTATCATAGCTGTAGTCCCGCATTTGACGCAGTGAACAGGCAACCCAGTCATCAGATCTCATTCTCTTTCAGTGCTTAGCCTCAGTGACGCAGTCGACACTGACGATGTTTTTCACGGCCGGGGTTAGCCAATCAGCCAGGAAATTTCTGTGCCGTGACCAACCAGCGCAAGTCAGTACGCAAAGATACGAGTATTTTACGGAGGTGTCAATCGTCGGACGGAAAACACCAATAGTATCCCCGTCATTTGGGGAAATTCAAGTGAATCACAGGACTGTCAGGAGCCTTGGCTATTCAGTCTTTGTTATCATCATAACTGAGGGTTGACTGATAGCCGGAGACACGCGGAGAGGCAGAGACGCATCGACCGACAATAAACATGCGGACAATAGTTTTGACTAGTTTACCAACAGGTAAGGCTGTCTGTCATTGAATCTTTTTTTTCTTATAACTGATTCTCCTTCGCTGATGCTCTAGCTATGGCCTGCTACATTCGTCAACTGAGTTATGCCGCTTCTCTATCCGCAGTGTGTGTGTGTGTGTGTGTGTGTGAGCGCTTTGAAAGTCAGTCAGTAGATTATTTATTCAATATTTTAACTAACGCCGTTTCATTAGAAAAAAAAGAAAGAAGTCCTTCACTAAGCGACTGCCGCAACATACAATACGCTAATTAGTGTTTTTCAGTGACACTGAGATACTTATGAGAGCCAGTGAATCTGTATCGTGGCTGAATAAGGCTGTGCGTGGCAGAACCAATCATAGTAATATATTGATTTCATTAGTGTTTGAATCAGGCGTATTGAGACGTCGCAGTATAACAGTACAAGTATCTTCTTATCTTCGTTTTCCGAGTCGATAGCGACGCTTTGAATTAACCGTGATTGTGGATCTCTGTGGCCTTCTCTTGGAGGTCCTTCTCCCGTCGTTTGTAACCGTTAGTCGTCAGTTTTTGTGTCAAGATTGAGCTGCTCCAAGGTGATTTGAACAGGAACCAGTGAAATAAGAGTGGGATTTTCAGTTCTCCAGAGCTGTGTGTGTGTGTGTGTGTGTGTGTGTGTGTGTGTGTGACTCTGTGTGTGTGTGTGTGTGTGTGTGTGTGTTTTCACTACTTCCTCATGTCTTGCCTTCTCTTCGTGACTTCCGTCTGCAATAGCCTAACACACACACACACACACACACACACACACACACGAACTTGAACCTGAAAAGACAACTGACGTCACAGTACGTGCTGTCTAATCTGAACTTTCCTTATGTGACTCATGGCGCACACCAGTGACCTTGCTAGTGGCAGCCGATGCACATACACATACATCATTGTGTTTGCAACAGACACCCTGGACTACAGTGGCAGCGGCAGCGGTAGCGGCGACCAGGAGATGGACGATGACGTGACGTCCTACACCAGCTTGTCAGCGATGATGACGGGCCCAACCACTGTCAATACCACAGGCCTCCAGCATGGAGAAGGTGACGCCAGCATCGCCGAGTACATCTCTGATCGTCTGTTCGTCTTCCTCGGGGTGATACTGACGCTCGTGGCACTGGCCGTTGCTGTGTGTTTGCTGATACGTCACTGCTACGGGAAGAGAGGGACTCGGGTGATAAGGAGGGTGAGGTCTTCTTTTCAAAGGCAACAGAAACAGAGAGAGAAGGAACACACCGATACGTGAAGCGATGCAATGTTCTCTTCGTCTTCCAGTTAGAACTGGGCTCAGTTCTCGACAAAGGCAGACAAAAAAAAAGAAAAAGAGCATGAATATACCGATACATGAAGCGATGCTGTGGTTGCTGCTTCGTCTTCCTAGTGGGCTTTGTTCTGACTTTCAAATTCAGAAGAAAAGGCAGAGCATGCACATACTGATACGTGAAACGATGCGGTGGTTGCTCAGTTCCCCTTCCGGCTGAGAGCTGGGCTCAGTTCTTTTCAAAGGCAGAAGAAAAAGACAGAGGATCCAAGGACATACTGCCACGTGATGAGATGCGGCAGTTGCTTCTTCTTCTACTTGAGAGTAGGGCTCAGCGAGCGTACTACTCTGAACTTTCGTGGTGGTCGAGGATAAAAGGTTAAAAACTAAGTACATAAAAAGGGGTCGGCCATGGTTGACTGCAGGTTGTGTTGATTGCGGCCAAGTCAAAGGAGCCGAAGTGGTGCTCGGTGGAAGACTAGTGCTCTGTATAGTGTGGAAGTCTTCTTGGTACCAAAAAAGTGACCTGACGCTTATTCATGTTATTGCTGAAAATGATTCTTTGAAATTATTATTTATTATTGCTACTGGTACATTCGTCCTAAGCATGAACACGCCACTGACAAATTGTGAGATGCGTCATCGTACATGTGCAAAAACTTGGCATGTGAGGTGTTACGTGAATGCTGCTGCTGTGACCATACGCACAAAAAACTGGACTCAAGCATTCAACACCAAGGAGTACTAGATATTACTAGGTGTTGGTAATCCAGGCCAAGAACTGAATAAAGATGTGTAAATGTGTGATAACTTATCCGGTGTGCCAGGTCTCCTGGCATTTATACATTTCATGGAGTCAACAAATTTGAGCCCCTTCAAGATGGATTTGTAACAAATCTCCACCGTCAGTGTGGTGGGAGTGTAATTATACATGACTCTCTAAAATGCGAATGTAACTGCCAATGGCTCATGTTTTTGTATTGTGAAGTATTGAACTATTGGTCTAAATCAACACATTATCATCACTTTCAATCTGTGTATCTCACATGTACAACTTTGTAAATGAAGAATATGGATCAGGCAGCTATGGAGGCCATGTGGTTTTCACTTTTATTTGCTTTTCTGAAAATATACATTTGACAAAAAAAAAAAAAAAAAAAAAAATCAATATCAAGGTGTTTCGAGCTGTACTAATACAAATAAAATGTACACAAGAATCATTTTCAGTCAGTTTTGAGTCCTACTCATACACTCTTACAAAGAAAGGATGCTAGCCACAGTCAACCTGTGATCATTCCGAGTGAAGGGGGCAGGCATGCAAATGAGGAAAAGCTTTGCCGTCACATCAAAACCTCACTAACAGACCACACAACTTCTACTAACCTGGCAGTCGATCACGAGGCCTAAGATGCAGTCTCAAACAAATACCAAAATATGCGGATATTACTCGCTTGCAGACCAAGGAGGAAAAAAAGAAAAAGAAAAATAAGGTGTGTGCAGGTGACCTAATTATGTACTGAGGCACCAAAACCATTTAAACTACCACCCTCATACATGTAAACTTTAAAGCCCACTGGTAGGCAGAAACGGTTTGCTGATGGCCCATGGTTTGTTGTGCTACTGATGCTGAGAACTGACCAGCACCTTTCACCAATGCTTTATATATATACATGGGAACTATTATTGTACACATGTCCTGACTGACTGGAAAGTATAAGTCATGTGTCCTCTATAAGAAGAAAATGACACAAAACTGATCAGGTGGATACACCTTAGATAGAAAATAATCATTTCCAAAATGAATCGGTCTATGAACCATATCACACGAACCACAGGCCGATTCACTTGACGTTTTATGTGGATATGGAGCCCCGTTTCACATATCAAATTACCGTTTGACTGCCGAACTATCCCTGCCAACCAGCCGGCTTCACCTGCCAAACAATTCAGTCTAGTCCTACGACTAGAAGGCATTCTCGTTACACAACAAAATGTCTCATGCTCTGCACAAATCTTAACGGCCATACACCTATTTGCCTGCATGACATATTACAATTTGCGTACCTTGAATAAATACAACTCAAATGTTAGTGAAGCCTGGGTGAGAAAATTACATACACGTACTTGCGTCATGTTATCATTTTGTCTCCTCCTTCTGTCACGACATGGCTTTGGCAGAAACCAAGCCACAATGCACATCACAAACCGAGTATCCTACAATGTCTATTGCCACTTGAGTGTGATGCACACTATCAGTACTACTGTATATGACAAAACACACTTATGAGCCTGTATGAATCTTTTCACATCCCATAAGTAGAAACACATGCCATTCTGTTCTGTGCTTCAGAACACACCTGTATATATATATCCCACCAGCACTAAAAAGCGTCCGCATGCTTCCACAAACACGTTACGAACAGGCAATCATTAGTCTCAGATAGCTGGCTTCTTCATGGCGATCTTCACACATACATGGTTTTACACACGTGTTCAAGGTCATACAGATTCAAGTACATGTAGCTCATCATTCATTAGTCGCTCATCTTCACTGCTTACGTCTCAACACCATTTACAACTATCACCTCAACCTCACCTGAAAAAGAGGGGCTGAGTACCTCTCAAATCCAATGTTTAAGCCCTTTTTCCCAAACGACGGTAGACTTGTGTGACATGGAAACTGGTATGGGAATGCAATGGCAGCTTGCTGACCAATGGCCAAAGACCAATGTGCAAACACAAACTGGCAACTAGGATACATGGGTGGAAACTACAGACTGATGTGCAAAAACCCCAACAGAACAAACTTACCGCTCACACGAAGGGGGAAACTTTTGTCTACCTTTATTCACCGTATCCGCAAATGCCATGTTAGGTTTGAATCAGATGATACACATGTACAATGCTACAAGACAGATAAGGCAAACCACAGCCAGTAAAAAAACGATCAAAGATCTACTATGTCAAATGTCAAACAGTGTTTCAGTGAAAGGATTTGTTGCTCTAACATTACATTCACCCTACTAACAGTTTGAGGGAGTTGGGTATGAAACAGCACACATGGAAAGAAATGAATCCAGAAGCACTTGAATTTGGAACATGGACTGGAAAAACTTTAACAACTCAACATCTTCAAAACTCAACTACCTAAATCGGACTCAAGTTCATTTACACTACACATGTATCATTCCACCTGCGTTTACACACATCAAGCACCTGTGCATTTATTTCTGTGAGTATGACCTCTTTGTATTACTTCATGTCAACTTTTCAAGTCAAAAACTGGAACCCCAACAACAGAAAAACAAAACTACAAAACAGCAAAGTGTACCAAACAATCACATTTCTGAAAACAATAACTGAGCTCTAAAAACTCTGCCTCCCACTCCCAAAATGCTTCTATAACCCATCCCGTTACCCAAGACCGTGAAAAACGTCAGAGAGTTATGCCGAACGAACAGACCAAAACAAAAAACAGAGAAGAAAATATTCCTGAAGAAAACACAGTCACACACGCGCACGCACTGATGCTCTGTCACTATTGTCAGCAGATGCATTCCTCGCTCCATCCAAAAGATTCACAATTTCTCAAGGTTCCAGTCATACTTGTTGTCTAGTCTGGCAAGGCGGGGCCTTCAGTTGATGTACTGGGCCATCCAGCGAAAGCCCTCCCCGTAACCTTGACGTTTTAACACACTGCACATAAACAGCTCCATGGGCCGGCCCGGCAACTCACTGCGTGACACTGTGCCCTGGAAAATCAAAGTAAACACATGAATTTTTGCATGGTAAAATGTCCTTTTAATTATGGAAAGAATTTAACAAAGTCTTCCATGGCCAACATTCTACAGAAACATAGCACTGCATCATCAAATTCCACATACTACAGGAAGAGTTTTTTTTTCTCCTCTCTTTAAATTGTCCGTATAAAAATATATATATAGAATGGGTAGTACCAAATTAAAAGCCTGTTTACTTTTTAAGACCAGGACTACCCCCCCCCCCCCCCCCCCCAGTCACTTAACCCTCCCATCACGTTAAAAAAATATCACACTTGGCTTGGTGCACAGGCGCACTAAACGCTAGTGAAAGCTTTGTTTCTCAACCCCACTGCCTGTAAGCAGGGGAGATAAACTGCTGCGTATTCCTTGGGCTTCGTGTGACCACAAGGCCTTACTCAATTTGTATAAAAATAAGGCAGAACAACTGCATAAATCTAGCTAAGACCACAAGTGATAGGAAAAATGGGCTTCAGCACCAAGGATCTGACAGGTGTTAAGGCTTTTTTCATACACCACGGCCAGGCTAAGAGTGATTGGAAAAAAAAAAAAAACTGTGTGCAGAGACATCTGGTACACCAGGTAGCTAGCAGAGCAACGTACTTTGCCTGTGGTCAGGTTGTGGAGCCCGAACCAATGTCGGATCTCGTCCTCACTGGCGGCGCCTGGTTTGTCAATCTTGTTTCCGAGCACCAAGATGGGGGCGTTAGCTACCTGTTCGTCTGTCAGCAAGCTCTGTAACCATCCAGGAATTATTATAAATCCTTTTTTTGTCTGCTGCAGGAATCCTGGCATAAGCTTTTTGGAAAGTTCTACATGTATTTACACAATCTCTACAACATGCCATTGCCAACGGTAAACTTAAATTTGCATGCATGCTACATGAACAACTTTGGATGCAACAGTTAAAGCTTTCAGATCTCACTCACATTCACAAAGATTTTTTTTTTTTGCTTGGCAAAGTGAACGAGTTGTATTTCCTTTAACACACACATAATTTGTTAAAATTTTCTTTCATCAAGCAAAAAATGTCTTATCATAAAAAATATACTTTATGTCATGCACTGAATTTCCCTGAAGGTTATATTACCATAAATTTAAAAAAAAAAATCTATTTCCTTACTGCCTAAGCTGACCAAGAAAATTATTCTCACATCAAGCTCTGCCTTGGCTTCCACGAAGCGTTCTCTGTCATGAGCATCGATGAGGAACACGATGCCATCAACTGCCGGGAAGTAGTCCTTCCACACTCTTCGTGCTGAAATACAAAAAAAAAAAAAGAGGTAAAAAATGTGTTTTGCACAAAACATCCAAAATTACCCCCCCCCCCCCCCCCCCCCACCCCAGTAAACCTCATTTTGCCATGCCTGGAATATGAATTAGTGACTGGCACTGACTGTCAAAAGACACTTAGATTTCAAATAGCGACTTACCTTGCCTGTGGCCTCCAAGATCAAAGGTTGTGAACCGCATACCTCCCATACTAAGCTCTTCAGAGGCTGTGGAGAATTAGTTGAGAACAGATTGATCATTCAATAAAGCTGAATGAGTTACAACTTACACTATACAAAAACAGTATAGACAGTGATAGGGAACTGCGATACTCATTAGAAATATTAAATCAATGATAGTTTTTGTTTCATGGCTGATATCAATATATAATTTGTTCTGAATGCATTTTTTTCACAATCAAACAATATGCACACACTAAATGAACAGTAATGAATAATTAGTGTGCATAAGGAATCTGACATTTACTTACACAGAATTTTCACTTACAGATTCATAACACCCTTTCAGTTTCACTAGCCAGATTAATTACGTACAGTTGATGTCAAACAGCTCACATGTTAATGCTATTCTCAGACATGCATATGAGTGACTATCACTGGCACACTTTTAGGACACGTTGAGGGGGTTAAACTGGTTATAAATGCTGACAACATCCAGCCTTGGTAGAACACTGACTCACATTTAAGAGCTGTACTGATAATCAAGATACAGTATTTCTATTTCAAGTGTACAGGCACACTCACGAGCAAAAGTGTTCCAAACCGTAAGTTGGCTTAGCAGAGACTGAATTCACCTGTGTAGATCGGTAGATGCCTACAACTACACACATACACATAGTCCCTCATGCCCGTTTCTTTTCAGGCTGACCTATTCTGGGAAACTCAAACTGACCTTCAGTTTTTTTTTTAACAAACAAACAAAAAGCCCACTGTTTTCAGGTTTTGAATTTGATATAAGGAGGAAAAAAATTGCAAAGGGTTTGTAATTCCTTTTACTTAGTTTACTGTTAATACTCAGTATTAGATACAAAGGCAGGCTGCTCTACATTCAACCACAATCACGTTTACCGCCTGAGCCAACACCGACAAGTCAGGAACAGCAAGCTTACTTGGGTGAAGGGTAGGTACATGCTGCGCCATTCTGTCGTCTTTGAGCATGTGTAGGAGGGTGGTCTTGCCAGCGTTGTCTAAGCCCAGGAAAACTAGCTTACCAGATTTTTTCATTAAACCTAGAGACAAGCCAAAAAAGAAAACACATCATGCAAAACAAATCGGTTGTGCACATGCTTTAAACAAGATGCAAAGCACACACGGTTGAACACACATCTTGGTAGAAGGTTCTACCAAGGCTGGATGTTGATTGGGAAATACCACCAGACACTGTCTGCTGCAAATCAATGAAATCCTGCAAATCAATGCTGGTTGTAAACCGCCATCCCTGCCTCTACCCCCCCCCCCCCCAAAAAGTCCAGATGACCCTGAGTCAACATTTTAGATGCAACATGACAGCCCCTGTCAACACCAACAACTGCCTGTGTGTTTGAACTTCGTACAAGCAGACAAGCATGTACATGTACAAGCATAGTATTAATATTATACTAATATATTGAGGGATAAGGTATATATAATTAATTTACCATTATTTGAGGCTGATTGAGGTTCCTACCTCTATGAATACACACCATGAATCACTCCTACAGTTTCTTTGTTGTCATTGTTTTTTGCACATACTGTAACAGCATTACCAATATCCTCACTCCCTTTGCAGAATTCAATCCCAAAATCAACACTGCTTCTTCTTGAACACCGACACACTACACGAGTTCCATTCCAGCAGCACCTGAACATGCCTACAAACTGCATGTTATGCCAGCAATATGACTCAGTCAATGCATGCTCAAAATCTACACAAATCACTGGGGAGGGAGCGCATTCCATGAAGCAGCCCTGAAACCAGGAGCAGACAACTCACTGGGGTGCAGGGTGGGCACCGGCTGGATCATGTGCCCTTCCTTAAGCACACTTAACAATGTGGTCTTGCCTGCATTGTCTAAACCAAGGAACAACAACTTGCCCGACTTGCTGCCAAGGCCTGCCACACCATATGAAAGAGGTTGGCTATCATACAATGCGTAATTGTGTGGACACGCAACAGGCAATTCAAGAGTATCATACTGATGTGAAAACACTTTGAATAAACTGTTACATGTATGCTACATCTATTCTGTCCAAAACTGTCCTGTATATATATTTATGAGCAATACATCTGTATCAATTACAATCCATACATTTTCACTGCAACAGCTGGTGGACCTGTTTCAGACAATTTCACAATAATAACGGAGGTCAAGGCATTGAAACTGATCAGCAATATAATTAGTTCAGGAAATAACTCCCCACTCTGTTCATATACTAAGTTACTATGCATGGTCAACCACTGGGTGTTTTTTAACACAAATAAAACCTATGAAGTACTTCAATGTTAGTCTGACAGTTAAACCATACATACATTCCCCCCCCCCCCCCCCAAACCAAGCTTTCATCACTGACTATCAGAATAGAGCAGTACAGGTGGTGTCTCATGTTGACACCAAAAATCTAAAGGTAACACTGGTACTTGCTTTGCTGCTGTGTCTAAACTTACCAAGAAAGGACAGCATATTCTGAAACCAGTTTAATAGAAACATCTTGAATCCCTGAAACAGATGAAGCATTGCAATGTGATCACAAACTGTTCAAAGTCCAAAGGGGGGGGGGGGGAGCGTCTACACACACACACACACACACACAAACACTTTAAATAAGTCTTCCATCCACCGACCAGAGGATAAGTATTACATAAAGTCTGATTTTTTATGACACAGGCGGCTATTCCCCACCGCCACTTTCACAGTAAAAAAAAAACCCAAAAAACCCAAACAAACAACAAAAACAAAGAAAACAAAAACAAACAAAAAAAAATACAGGAAAAATCAAGGGAAAAAAAGTGACTGGTCAGTCTGCCGGACAGTATCATATCCCCTCTAAATTGTCTTGTCATACTGTACTTGAATTTGTCACAAAACTCCATAATTTCTTCATAGCAGGCCGAAGACTACCGTAGTCCAAATGAAATCGTACGAAAAACGGTTCCCATCAGTCAAAGGTGAACTTAGCAAGCGGTCTTTGTTTCCTAGCAACACATAATATAACTGAAGACGAATGTGAAATCGGATGTGATTTACGACGACAAAAGTGAACGAAAATAAAAGGCCAAGCTTACTGAACTTTCAAGCGACTTACGGTGAAGTTAGACATCTTTTACCGTTCTAGACAGTGCTAGCATAGTAGTGATGAGGCAAGGTTCAAACTTCACATAAGGTGCCAGTTAGCTAACAGTCGACACCCAGCCGTCACTGTTTTTCAGTACATATGCTTTACTGTTCCCATACTGAGAGAAAAGGATGAACACTGTCTTTAAATACTCACCTTAGGTAGATTCCCTCAACGAAAAAACTGAAGGATCAAGACCGTGTCGTCACTTGAGTGAGACGTGGTGCTCAACCAAAATGGCTGAGATGGAAAGGATGACGTCGTTTTCCAAAATCTTTTGCAAGCTAAACTGTGGTTGGCCAGAATAATCACTTTGACCAATCATAGGGAAGTTGACATGACTGATGATCTTCCGGTGCGTGCGTACTGAAGTCTTCTGCTACGAAAATGGCCGCTATGGCATGCCAGGTGAGATAATGTAGAATTCTGCTCTTGTACGGCAAAACACGAGTGACAGGATTTTCCGGTTTAGTAAAAGCGCAATACTGTGACGTGGTTTTTTTTTCCTGCGCCACGTTGCAGTTTGATTTTGATGTGGTACTTCGAGCAGTTCAGTGAAAGCAGAGACATGAGGATGCCGGTGTGGGTCAAACGTTTTTGGAAAATGATTGTGGACGTTGCTTGGGGAACAGGGAACATTTTACTCGTGTTTTTAAAATCAGACCGTGCGAGTCACTCGTAGCCACAGCCATAGCAACGCCTTAAAGAATAAAGTTTGTATCTCTTTCACATGCGTATGCTTGTATGAATCTGCCTACAGTGCTCTTATATTCTGTTTTGCAAACTAGTACTAGTGGTAGTGAGTAGTAGTAGACGGGGCTCATTTCTTACGATCTTCATTACAGCAGCTGTCAGTCAGACTGACACAAGCACCCCCAGTGGCACTGCTTGCATTCCGAGGACTGCGGACAACGCCCTGTGCCTTGAAGAATGTGCGTGCCGGAGTACCAAAAGCCACTGTCAATCGGAACAAACCACTGACTTATGAACAAGCCCAGGCCCCTTACAGAATTGGGGTGACCAAAGGATGGAACTCTTGGAATACTTGTGAGTAGTTTAAACAAGAGAGTGAATGTTATTTAAAGATCTGCGGTATCAGCAGGGTTTTTTGGTGGTGGTTGTTTTGTTTTTTACAGACTCTTAACACATAGTGATAGTGTACATCAGATCTCTCTCAGTTACATAGTTGTTAAAATGACCATGGATGAAAATAAAGAATGAAAATTTGGTGAGGAGAGGGAACATTTCTTTTGTGAAGCAGACATGTTCCCCTCTAGGTGGCGTAACCCTCCCACTCCCACACCCACTAAGAAATTTGTAAACCCTTTACTTTGCAGAAGTCCAACAGTAGTAAAATAATGCTGAATGATGGAATCATACTGACCATTGAATATTTCTCCAAATCTTTTCAATGAAATATGATTTATCACATTTTCTTCTGTTTTATCTGTCTATATCTTTGTTCCTCATCTCAGTCCCACTTGTCAGTCCCTGGGTTTCATGACACCACCACCAAGAACTTGAAGAAGCGTGTTGGAGCTCACTCCTTCAGGTGCTCTGCCCCTACTCTTTGGAGCACTCTACCGCCGTATTTGAAATCCAGCACCTCCACAGAGTTTTCAGGAGCCACCTGAACACGTACATTTTTTCTTGAAGTTCTGAACAGGCCCCCTCCCTTCCTCGTTTACTTTAAAACTGATCCCTCCCACTCCTCAGCAGTAGGAGCATGCTCTGTATGGAGGTTTTTTTTTGTTTTGTTTTTTTTGCTGCAAGACATCATCGTTATCTGTGTTCTATGTTCACAGCCAACTTGTATGAGGAAGGCTTTGACGGTCGAGCGGCAGAGCTGACCTTTGATGACCTTGTCATCCGCAAGTTCATGAAGGGCACCTGGCCAGGTCTGCTAGCATCTGAAGTGATCGTCAAACGGCGGCACAATCTGATTGTGGTGGCAGCACTGGTCTTCCGTCAGATGCCTGCTAGAAAACTTTACTTCCTTGTCGGATACTCGGAGGAAATGCTGTCATACTTAATGAAGTGTCCGGTGAAACTGGAAATACAGACTGTGGAAGACAGAAATGATGTTGTTTTCAAGAAAATTTAGGCAGTTTGGAGTAAGATAATAGATTTCAAAGCTGACATAACTCTGGTGTTCAGTCATGTTCATTCGGAAATTTGAAATAGTTGTGTGGAATGTGTGCAAGTTTCACGTGAAGTCTGCCTTGTTTGGAGTTCACAGAGCCTAGGAATACCTGAATTTGGTGTGAAGATGAATAATTAAAACTTTCCACATTTAAAGGGAAAATATTTAGCTTTGTTCTTTTTTTGTGTGTGTGTCATTTTTAGCTGAATTATTGTTCTTCCGGACCTTCTTTTCTTTTGAAAATGATACATGTCATGCACATTTGTTCATGTGAGAGCCTGCATGTGTGGACATGGTTGTTGGGGTGCATTGCCCTGTAGTAGCTAAACAGAGTAAGTCCTTTGACACCAATTGAGAAAAACGCTATTCAATCATTATCTTTCATCTAGAAATCACCCCTTATTCCCAAAATGTCATAGACTTGCTGTCATTCGCCATTTCACAGCAGTGCTGTATGGACGTGGGTGACAGCATGGACCCTGATGCGGCTGTGCTGTCTGTTCAAAATGAAGAAAACTGTCAGGTGGCAGCGGTTTCCGTGACGTATCCTGTCTGAAAGGCGTAGGTGTGGTTTTAAAAAAAAATCCTAAGCATCTCGATTATCATCTGCTAAAAAAAGGCCCGATTGCCATGGATGATGACAGGCATTTGGGCCCTTTTACCAGACGGTGGTAGATCTGGGTGCACAATGCCAGCTACAACAAACTAAAATACCAGCTCTACTCTGAGGATTACTAGTTCTGATTTATTTCACATTGGAACCGTGAAGCATCTTAGTCCACTTTAAGGTGACAACTTAATATTATCATGGTGGTGGTGTGGTGCCATCACGTGTATTCTCGAGAAATACATTACAATCATGTACAAAACAGACGCGAGCGTTCAGTGAATCGTGGACACCACACCAATCCTACGGCAAGCCTTTGTAAAATAAAATCATTCATACTTTCACAGTAGTTTTCATTTATCCCCAGCAACAGCTCAACTGTTAGGTTTTCCCCCAATCAAAAGATAGGGTTTTACTTAAACAGCCCTGTCAAAGTAGTTGACATGTAGAAAGAACTTCACTGCTCACATTATCTACAATTCTCCGTCCACGGCATCATGAAGGGCAGCTGCACTACTGTACAAATGGCAGTATGGGGGCTGGAGGCATGAACTACAGAGCAATACCAAAATTATGATTTATCAAAAACCTCTCAAAGGCATACCGTCTTCGTCGTATATTTTGGCATAACTCAATCTTGCACGAAGACACAAATTCTCCTGCACTGATCTGAAAACTGAGTCATGCAAAAATCTCAAGACGCCGCCGCTATACAAGCGACGCAAATGAAAAGCATCTTTCTGTTCAACCGTTCTGTCATGTGCCACTGGTTTTGTGGATTATTTAATGCCATTCCAATAACTGGTGCAAATAAAAAAAAACCCCAAAAAACAGGTTACCTTCAGTATTACGCCGTCATTGGGAGTCCACAAATGGAACCGCACGGCACTCTTGACATTGAAACTTTTTTTTCCTTTTTTTTATTTTATTATCCACTTTGGGAAATTCAGGTTCCTTCCCACAGGTTGACAAAATGCAAAGCCACCTACCTACCTATTTCAAAATTTCTCCTGGGGGAGGAAAGCCAGCGAACATGGAGAGAAATCCCCACTAAGAAGCGTAAGGAGCTAGTTAATATCAGTAATTACAATTCAAAGCTCGACCTGGGAATGAACCGAAACTTCATCATGACAGCTATTCAGTAATGCACCAGCTAAAATCGGTTGCGCAACCTATTCAGCCGCTGACGAAACTATAAACACATTAACAATAAAAGCATGCTGAAACGCGATAAATGGAAGGTGCACTGCACAAGGCAAACATGAAAGCAGACAGGCAGGAAGAACGTGAGTGACTGTATTTTTTGTTGTACTGTTTACTGACCCTGTAGATGAAATGTCATTCGCACAGCAATTTACATGACGTTCATGACCTGTACATCAAGATTTGACACAGTGAGCACTAAGATGAGAGAATACGATAATACAGTGTACCTAACAGTGACAGGCTCACGCACTCAAACCAATACTATCACTTCGTGCAGCTCCACGAAATGAGAAGAATGCCAGTAAAGCAGCGACTGTATACAATACTTGCTGTCGACGAAAGCATGTGCCTAAAGCAAAATCCAAATACATGCACATATATATATGCATCTGAGGCTGACGATGTACAGTGCATTGCTGTTTCAACTACAAATTGTGAACGGTTCACATGCTAACCCAAATGCACACTATGTATGCACATCTTTGCTCTTGAACTCTAAATTTTTCTTTCCACAAAAAGTTAAAATTCATGAACTTCCATTCAGTTACATCCAACCAAATCACACAGCTCACGAAAATAACAATACTGTGCTATGTGCACTTTATTACAAGAGCAACAAATTAATCAAATGCAATGTATCTGACTACCATAACCACAAAATCATAAATAACCGAAGAAAGGAGAAGAAAAAACCCAACTGACATCACTTGTACTAAGACATGGCAGACACAACAGAAAAGGACAGTTGGTAGTGACTGAGGAAGAAAAAAAACCTGTGTATGCAAAAGGGAATGGGTTTCTTGGAGGGGGGAGGGGGGTGTTAATGCCGTAAGACACAAATTCATCAACCAAATTTCAAAACAAGTCTGCATGTGGCACATTATTTGAACATCAAAAAATTAAATAAAAGGTCATACTTGAAAGAATGTAGACTTTTGAGCCAAAACATTCTTTCAAGTTCTGTCATTCCTATTTCTAATCTAAGGCATGGGTTCGTATGGCAATTGTGGAAAATGGGACAGTGGGTTAACCTTTGGTGAACTGTGCAAAATACCTGTACAAAAAAAATTCATACAACAAAAAGCCAAAAGATTCAATTCTGTGTGCAGTTCAACAAAAACACAAAAGAAGAAGTCTACCTAAGGGAAATGAATCATGAATGACTTTATATTGCACACTGTGGGGTGATCAACAGAATGCCTGTTAACATGCGAGAACAAGACAAAACTATGAGCAAAGGACCACACTCTCTCATATACCAGATAACCTAAAATTAACCACCTGTTTTTACACACAGGAACAACAGGTGATATTTTGCCTACGCAGACAAAATTTACACAGTCACCAACTAGCATACGACTTACACAATCAATCAGCAAATGGTGAAATCAAAAGACATTAAATGTATCAACACCAGAAGCACAAAATGGTGAGGACAGGGAAGCAAGCAAATGGCCAACAACAAACAATACCCAAGCACCTGAATCAAAAACATCCAGACGTAAAAAGCAAAAAAAAAAAAGAAAAAGAAGTCATATTCACAGATACATTCTGCATATATTACACTGCATTAGAGCTGTGAGGACATTTTGGGGGAAAAAACTGAACCAAGGAAAAGGATAGGACGCCTTAAGCTTTAATGCCTTCACAGTTCACAAGAAAATGGTCGGCATGTATTTGGCTCTAGCTACAGACAAAATTCTTCAAGGGCTCTGCCAATGGTACTTAGGTTCTGAAACTGCAATGAGTGCTATTTTAAAGCAGAAATGAATGGCTGAAGCCAAGGAAGCTAAAGAAAAAAAAAAAAACAATTCACAAAACTGCACTGAACGGAAGAGTCAGGTTTCAGGATCACTGCAGTCTGTTTCATACATCAAGATAATTTATGAAACACAGAAAATGGCCCTGACCATAAAAGAATAAGAAGTAAAAATACTTTACAATGATCTGTACACACATGTACATACATAGTTATTAGAGGAGACACAAGGAATCAACGTCAAAAACCTGTTAAAAAATGCATACTCACACCAAGAGATATATTAAACATATCCATGACACTGTGGCCGATGAAATCGCCGACGGCTACGCAGGCACACAAACTGAAAACAGGTCTGGTCACAAAGACAGGCACAGCTCTGTGTTACAATCATGACCACATACACTTGCAGTCAGAAACCTCTCGCATACCAAACCAATTACTGGTGTAAGTAATCAGGACAAGTTTCCTCGTGGAAATGACGGGTACCTTCAAAACGTAAGTGTTCGATTACTGTGTGCAGCAACAAATACAGGTGCACACAGTACCCCGTGTGAACATTCAGACCGAGTGACGCGTACGCCAAACTGACCAGTACAACCACCAAGCAAGATGAGGAAGACGGTAGCACGAAAACCATCACCACAATGTCTCTGATCTCTTGCAGGTCATTCATAACACGACTCCATGTTGGTTTAATGACAATGTACATTATCAAGTTTTCTCACTATGAATACACACCACTCATCATGGAAAACTATTGAAGTGTGTGTAATATTTCACTGTAGACCCAAGATCTGCTTCCGGGTAATGGCTATGAGAAAACCAATCATTTCAAAAGCCTGTCACTGCGAATGCCTACGTACAACCTTCATAGAAGGGTTTCAGAGTCTGACACAGGGTTACAGTTTGCTCACACCGGTTTTCTTAATCTGCAAGTAACATTCTCTATCGCCTCATGTTATTTTTCTGTACTATCACACATCACTGTTACTGCAGTATCAGACTTTCCTGTAATGTAGCATTACATGCTATGATCATTATTACTCCATATCACATGAAGGTATTATACCCCACACTTCCTACCCTAACAGCCATGTACATAATTCATCATGCAAGCACACTCACTCACAACGTTCTACCAACCCGCCCCTACCGGCAAACAATGCATGCTGTAAGACGCTCCTCAAACGCCTTGATCCTTGCTCTGTTTAAAATTGACACTCTTGCGCAAGAGGGACACCAATGGTGGACAAATCTGATATAGAGTTCATGAGATGCCACTTGATTGGAAAAAAAAAAAGGGGGAGGTTGCTATGGACGGCCAATGTCAACCTTTGACCTTCTGCTGCAGGAACTGAAGGAACTCGTAGTAGGACATGCTCGACTCTGTGCGATCCTCCACCATGTATCGGAAGAACTGATGCCTCATCTTGCTGTCTTCCCTGAAACAGTAATGAGCAGAATGGAAACGCTAGAATAGAGCAGGAATGGCACCTTGTAGTTTGACCTGATATAAGGTCGTCTTGTAGTTTGTCCTTACATAAGGTCAAATCAGACAACAAAAGTTTCTGGCTTTCCTCCCCCAGCAAAATTGAAAAATAGGATAGGTATTGCATGGCGCTGCACCGTGGTGACGTGCTTCCACCCAAGGAAGCAGCCCAAATTTCACAAAATTGACAATAGCCTCTATGGATAGACTTTAAAAGTCTTTTTCTTTTGCTGATCTCTATTTTATATGCACCTAGTGAACCACCAGTTCTAAGCCAGGACTATGAACACACACACACACACACACACACACACACACACACACACACGATCACATCACATCACATGCGATACCGGTACTCTGTATTTTGAAAACAGGAAGATGGAATATCTGAATGACAGCAACCAATTGCTGAAATCACAAATTGGCACACAGCTTTCTATTCCTTCCATCACCCCACCTTCTCCAAGTCTCTGGTATCATGCGATTATTTTGCCAGCTGGGTGACAGACGAGACATAGTCTTACACTTTGATCTTTTATCAAAATATCATACCTCAAGACAATGAAGGTAACCCCACAAGGTCGTGCATCCATCAGATGGTTGACGAAGGAGCGCACTCTCTCAGACACGGGGTTCTCCAGCTCAGGCAGGTCCGTCTGCAGGAACAAGCATAACAATCATGACATGTTCAAAAATGAACAAATAACTGCTGCAGCCCAGAAAAAGATGTTAGTTATTAATTAAAAGATGAAAAGAGAAACTGGATGCTGCAGGGGAGAGAACTGTGCAGGGAAGATGGGGCAGAATTTGTCTGCGGGAGGGGTGAGAACAGGAGGGCTGAGGGGGTTAAAACAAAAGATGGGGCAGTGTTTTTCTTCTCTTTCTCTTTCTTATCCCTTCAATATTCTGGAGATTCAACACAGAGGAGACTTCACCACTTTCACCAGATGACCAGGCAATATGACAAAGGTTACATTAGTTGCATCTCAAAAAAAAGTTTTCTTCAACTGATCTTATAAGCGCAAGTCTTGCTGGCATGGCATTAAGCCACAACTAACTAACTATTCTCCAACTGATCAAAATCCAACTGAAAATCATACATGAAACTTCTTTAATCAACAGAGCAACCAGTCTTACCATTCCTTCAGGAATCGACATGAAATTAGGCACATCAAACACGTCGCGGCAGAAGGCATCGGACACAGCTCCACCCACCATCATGTACATGTGTTCGCCCTGGTCCATCAGGTACACGCCGTGACGGTCCACATTCGCTGATGACAGCTGCAGTAAGGGTGCCTTGGGAATGGTCTCTTTGCCAACCTGAATCACATTCTGGGGGTCAAACAAGAACATAAATGTTCATTCACAACAAGGTCCAAGCAGCAGGTAATGTGGTTAATTTTGAATAAAACTGAAGTTTCCATTCATTAACCCAATACAGCCCACGCTGTGACTTGCTAATGATAGTTTTGAAAGTCTTTGTTATATCAATCATCACCCTAATTTGTTTCTGTTAATAGCCATTAAGGTGTAACATGGGTTCCTTTCATGTTCCTTCTCGGTCCATGTTTAGTGTTCGCTTTGTGTAGTGATTTGCATTATGCACTCAAACGAGGTGTGCAGCTCACAAAGCAAACACAACTTATACCATCCTCACACATTTTCTGCCATGTACCCTTTACTGGATTCAGTAGTAAAACAGCTGTACGACAAATAACTGGCAGGATTCCTGTGATGTGTCTGATATAACAGCACATGATAATGATCTAAATCCTTCTTGACTGCAGACACTGCTTATCATGTTGGAAACATCACGGAAGGCGTATCACAGAGGACGGTGAAAACACCTGCAACGTGGCTGAGTACTTACCTCATCACTGAGTGAATGTACAGGGTAAAGGTGTGGGTAGTATGACTGCAGTAAGTAGGATGTGGGCATCGTCTTGGCTTGCTGATGTGCATACACACGATCGTC
The DNA here is from genome assembly GCA_018292915.2 of Batillaria attramentaria. Classification (NCBI taxonomy): domain Eukaryota; kingdom Metazoa; phylum Mollusca; class Gastropoda; family Batillariidae; genus Batillaria; species Batillaria attramentaria. The sequence continues at coordinate 1,033,206 of JACVVK020000003.1, forward strand.
TAACCGCACACTGGCAGACAGTCGGAAAGCATCCTGTGGAAGGAAACAAAATTTAATGTAATACAGTCTATTGCGGGTGGGGTGGGTGGGTGGGTGTTTGGGGGTTTAACATCCTTTTCCACCACAGACGGGTGATATCAAAGACAGGGCAACGATGAAAAGGCCAGCGCAAATATTTGGCCCCAGCCAGGATACGAATTCACGACCCGAGCATTAGATGTCCAACGCTCTACCATTCGGCCACTCTGGCTCCCCTACAGTCTATTGCAAAACACTGACAATGTGTCTTATTACTGTTTTGATGGAATTTATGGATCAGTAATGTGTATTCACAAGTTTTACTGGGAGCAAAGTAACAGTATCGCGTTTGGACAATGTTACGGGAATCGAAGTATCTGATAACTTTTTTTTATTTTTAAAGTGTACTTGTGTTGGGAAACAAACAACAACAACTTGTATTATCTACTCAGCATTACCCTCTCAAAATCTAAGATACCTGATGACTTCGATAAACATGCAAAACTTACACTTTTGAGCATGGCCAGTGTAAACAGAGGTACAAGGCGAAGTGAGGACGGTGCCATTAGTGCTCCGACTCGCTGTGAGGCAGGGATCTGCGTAGCATAGGCACTCATCATGTCCAGGCAGGCGTTCATCATGGCATCTCGGGCGTCTTCCAGGGAGGAGCTGATCGTGCGGTCCACAGCTGCACATGCAAAGACAGCAAAAAATGCAGAAAGTTTTTCACAAGTCATCTACAACTGTGTCGAAACATTTTGGGCACTGATAATGCATTCCTCCATTTTTCAGTTTTGTTAAATCTTTATCAACTAAGTCCTGACTTGTCAAATACGCTCACTGCAGCTCAGTTCTTTAGTTTCAGCATTATGCAGGTGTGCTAGGCCTACAATAAGTATGACAACAATGCAAGCTCTCCAGCTCTCTAACTTACTGAATCATCCAAAGCATTTGATTTAGTACGTCCACAGCTTACACTGCACTGGCATGGAGATTTAAAACCAACCAACCAACCAACCATCCGTACCAACAAGTGGATGAAATCAGTCAGCACTGTCAACTAAATCTATCCCCCCCACCCCCTCCCATGAGATGTGTTATTCAGGTGAAGGTGACTTACCCATTTTGGCGAGGAGAGCTGCTATGGCTTGCTGATCAGCACCGGCAGTCACATCACTCAGCTGGTTGGTGATGGGCACACACAGGGTGTGTACACGGATTCTTCTCTCTCCTGAGAGAAACCACAAATAAAACTATGGTGAAGTTTTTCTCCTATTGTTCTTATTCTGTTCTTTTTTTTCATTGTTTTTTGTTTTGTTTTTGCTATATATATGTGTGCACGTGCGCGCGTGCATGTGCGTTTGTAATGCTAACTATGCGCAACCTGTCACTGTACCCAATGATAATCTATGCGCTACCTATACACTCCGTCACTCTATACAATGACAACTTGCACCCATGCACAGGCCACAGCACGCAATATTTTTACACAGCATACACTATCCTCATACAGCAGTGAGAGTCCAACACTACACTTCAAAACATAAAAAAAAAACCTTTCCTCTCTGCTACAAACCTTTACTGGAAGTGTAGAGAAGGGCAGCCTGGAAGCAGACGTTACTTGACTCTGTCAGATTGTCTTCTATGGACATCTGCATGCCGAACCCAGCATCTGGGTTGACGTTAGGCAGTGATAACAGATCAGTTGACCGCACGAAGAAGTTGCCATGGAAGGTGTGGATACTCAATCCTGCAAATAGCAGACCACTCCAAACTGAAGATTTGTAACCAATCAGAATAGAAGTCAAACTTTGCTGTGGTCCAAAGGTCCAAAAAGCTTACACAAAGACACAAAGAAACAAGACGCCCCTGACTGTACAGTCGACACATACAAAAATTACATGTAATTTCAACTGTGATCAGTTTCAATCTTACACAATGCTGATAAACTGGCAAAAATTGTTGCATCCAAAGGAAGGAAGTGGCACCACTTGTAGCCCCTAGCAACAGTCACTACCCTTCCGCACGCACGCGCACACACACACACACACACACTGACCTCTTGTGCAGCGTATTCTCATGACAGACTCGAAGCCGATCTTGCGGGTCAGGTAGCGGCGAAGATCAGTCTCAAATTTGTCAGACATGCCAGGGTTCTTTGCCGTGTGGAACGACGGATAGTACTGTACACAGCCCGCTGAGTACTTGGATATGCAAGCTGGGAACAGAAAATGCACATCTTGTTCACCTAATCCACAGAATGCCTTCGCACACATGCAGTGACAACTGACTTTACAATAATGTGTGCGTCACATTTCATTTATTAACACAGGAATGTTTTCAAATATAATCTGACACTTTTTACAGTCTTATTTGTGTAAGTGATCCTCCATCATGAAGGCTTTTGAGCATCCTTCATGAAAATAAAAGCAAAGTGGACTTGATGGAAGAAAGCTTAATTTTTCAAAACTTAGGATGAGAGTTTGTCTCATCTTAACAAGGTCATGTGTGCTGAAAATCGATTTAACACTACAGCCATTTGCTATAGAAGATTAGCTACTACATGTATTGCCATGCAGACAAATGAACAATTACCAAACGGGACTTCAAGCATCTGCTGGCTATGTGCCTATCCCAACTGTCAAATCAATTTCAGTTTTGAGTATGGTAAAAACAAATACTGCAATTTCTTTCTATCCCCATGTGGACTTCATCCACAAACTGGAAGAAATACCGCTGGCAAGGAGTTCAGACAGCAATAAAATGAACTGAAATGAAATAATTCCCTCCCCCCAAAAAAGAAAAGAAAGAAAAGAAAAGAAAAGTCTTGTGTCATTACATGGCTAAAGAATCTTGACCCTAGGATATCCCGTCCAAGAACTTACACACAGAAGCGATGTCCGCGTACTGTCCATTCAGCAAGAACAAGTCCACAGCAATCTGCTGTGCCGAACAGTCAAGGGCCAGCTTCTTGTAGAAGTCTGTGGCTGGCCCCATGTTGGATGTGTTCTGGAACAAAAACAACTGTGTGTGGCCTTATGTTTATTTTGCACAGGAACAACAGAACGATGTGACCATCTGCAGTAATTTACTCTGTTTTAGCAAAACATTGAGGAGACAGAAAAACAGACAGGAACATTTACTTGAACAGACATTTTCTGAAATAAGGACCAATCCTGTTGGAAACATCATTTTGATGACACTAACTTAGACACACTGACTAACGCAATCTCAGATGAAAAGATGAGTGTACATACCAAGCTCGCAGCCTGTGAACCAGCTTCTCTACACTCCAGCGACCCTTGGCCCACGGTTGGCAGTGTTGTTTGCATCACAGTAATTCGTCCACCAGTGGAAGTCTGGAAATTAAAGGAGCAGGGTAAAGTACACTGGAAACAATTATTTTTCTCATTTGCAAAAAAAAAAAAATAATAATAATAAAAATAAAATAAAATAAGATAAATAAAAACACGATAAATAAAAATAAATGAATACAAATAAAACGCAACCAGAACAGAAATTAAAGTAGGAGGGTAAAGTACACTGGAAACCATTATTTTTCTCATTTGCAAAAAAAAAATAAATAAATAAATAAAATAAAATAAAAACACGATAAACAAAAATAAATGAATACAAATAAAACGCAACCAGAACAAGAACAACAAATGTTTTTGACATATAACTCTTATCAGAGATGCACCAGATGCTACATCTCAATAAACACCCCTCCCCATAACCTTAAGAGACCATGGAGGTTGCAAAACTAAGGGCAATGATTATTAAAAAAAAAAAGGCACCTGACTGTGACAATGCTTGCAAATTAATCAAAAGAGAACAGTGAAAGCAGCATGTACCATGAGTTTGAAGGCAGCCTGCAGCGCTGTGCCGAGGGCGCTGCCGGTCTCCTTGTTGTCCTCGAACAAGCCTGGCAGCTGGGTGAGCAGCTCCGTCACCATGTCCTTACTTTCGTGCAGGTTCACCAGCAGGTCATCCGGACATGGCAGGAACACATCTACAGGACAAAGGGTGCAAAGTTAGTCCTGAAATTCACTGAAGTACACTGTATTCAAGATGAAAATATCAGCCGTGATGCCTGGCACGCCACTAACCGAGTCAGCAGTCCGGTTTCATCCCATCTACGCCTGCATGTTTATTTTGATGTAAGTGCTACCTGGCTGCTCCATCAAGGATGATAAAAGGGATGCAACAAAACACACTACTTTCTCTGAACCAGTGACGCACACGTCTTTCTGGTACTGTCAGACCAAAGGGTCCCAGGGACCCTCTTCAAAAATTGCAGGGGGTTCTTTTGCAGTTTCTAGAAGTCCCTTAGCCCGATGTTTTTTTTGTTTTTCTTTTCTGACCCCTCCGACACACTGCTGTTGTCCGGCAGTGGGTTAACATCTTCCGTCACCCTATCAGTTTGACTCGCTGGTCTCTTCTTCTGACCAGTTGTTGAATCATCATTAGTCTGTGGTGCTGACTCATTCTTGATGATAATGTCCAAGTCATTGGCATTAGCCGCCAAATGGGTCTCTTTTTTTTTCTTTCTTTTTTTTTAATATTGAAAGCCACGCGAGCAGCAACATGTTTTGCAAGTTTGAAACTTGTACAAGCCACATGCGTGCTGCAGTGATGCCTTTAGGGAAGGTATGCAACTCTGGCTACTCACGTAACTATTCTGTCATCTGCTCTAAAGCAAAGACCATTTGAAGGGGCAGGGCAGTATCAGAAAAACATGTGTGTTCCTGGGATGCAATGATCTATTTTTTCTGCACCACTTTTGGATTTTTACACATATTTTACAGACTATGTGCAAAATCAGAAAAGCAAAGAACCAATTCTTGATATTTTGCAAACAGCAAAATGAGCAGTTTGCAAAAGCATATGGATGTACAGATGCTCTGTTCAGGATTGCTGGGGATAAAAGAGTTAAAAATAATGCCTTCATCAGCACATTTGTCTGGCCTGATTGTTACAGTGGCAGAAATAAAACCGTCAACATCTAGCATCATCAGACCTGCCTACCCACCAAACATGACATGAGTAGTGCCAAAAACCAAATGAGTAGTTTCCTGGCCAAATGAGTAGTCCTAACGTATTCCAACCGAAATGTGCCAGCTTGTTGCTTAAGCTAAACATCAACTATTCTATTCTTTGGCTTGTTTGATTCGACTGGTTACAGTGTACTACCATAGTATCTCAGTATTTTTTTTAAAGCCAAATTTCTTTCTACCGGGTATTTATGCATCGTTAAACTTTGTATGAGGCTCGTTCAAAAAGCTGGATCGGCGCGAGCAAAAGTTCAGATTGGATTTGACAAAATACTAACCGCTAAATTACGTAGATTTGGGAAAAAAATTGTGTAGTGGGGAAATTAAATGCGCAGTTGCGTAGTAAGCCCAAAATTACTTAGTTTTCTATGGTCAATGTGTAGTGTAGGCAGGTCTGCATCATACTGTACTAAGAAGTGACGTAAATACACAGCAGAAAGGGAGCAACCCAAATTTCCCAAAAGAGAGCACAGAATATGAATTAGAAAAGATTGGTTTACCTTCCAAATCAGGACAGACCAGCATCTGAGGCTGTGACAGTCCCTCGGCCAGGTTGAAAAAGTAGAGTGATCGATCATAGCACAGGAATCCTATCTGGGTTCTCGCGTCACCCGGCAACCGCTCCAACTCTTCCACAAGAATCTGAGTGAAGAGGCGCAGGTAACCTGGATGAAATAGATAAACAAATACATAAAAGTGGAACGGAAGTGTCACATTCCAAACTCTGTATTTTTGTTAGGCTACCACACGCATGGACCCTCGCCACTAGTTTATGCTGTATGTTTATTTCAACCATATGAGGACAACGTATTCACTGACTGAATGACAAACATGTTGTATGAGTGCCTGTTTTCTTCAGTGTGGGCTCTTGGGCACTGAATGGTCAAAGAGATAATCATAAAGCCACTCTCTCACCTGTTTCCACTGCATTGAAAGAGACGTCCAGAAGGAAGAGATACACTGCAGGCTGGGGCGGACGCAACTGCAACATGAGACCGTGTGTTAAAAACCCTTTCATCACCTTCAGTTTCCTTTCAACCCAAATTATCTTGTGCTCTGGTTTACACAGAAACAGTTTCACAGAACAGAACAAACTGGACTGTGAACGTTTAGTAAACAGCTGCACACCAGGGCTGGGTAGCAGGCAACTGAACAGTAGTCCAAACAGAAACTCACCATGTACTCTGAGGGGGCAATGAACTCGATTGTAGCGGATCGGATCTCAGGCCTTCTCTGTGGGTCTCCGTATGTTTTGGTGACTGGATCAAATGAAAACTCATCTGGTACTGTAAAAAAACAAACAAACAAGTTTTCACTTTCTTCTGAAGATCCATCACATACGTCTACTTGATATAATAATTATTTCACCATAACTAAAGACCCGAGGTGAGTCAAAGGCTACTGGGATGTTTCAGGAGTCTAATATAGGCATGCAGCTGAGAATTACCTATACAAGACCCCATTCAAGTGAAACATTCTTGAAAACGTTTCTTGCTCAGGCAGAAAAAGACCAGCAATAAAAGACAGCAGTGTGGGCAACAGGCTCACATCTTTTGTCATGAGCCAACGCTTTCACTTGATCAATCCTGAATGACAACAGACCACCGGGAAATCAGTCAGTACTGCACACAACTCCGAGCTACAGCTTACATTCGTTGATTCTGAAGCACAGGTTGCACTTCCAGCGACGCTGGTCGACGAAGGTGACAAAGGGGTTGATGTAGGTACGACACGACCGACATCGCACAATCACACTAGACTGGATCACAGGCAGTTGCTGAAATGGGAAAACACAGTCATCATTGCTTTGTTGACACATAAAAATAGCTCTATCACTAGTATCAGCCTGCACATGAAGACTTGTTTGGTTTTTTTTTTTTTTTTTAAATTAAAAAATAAATAAATGACCTAGTATTGGGTATTCAGGGCCAGTCAAAACTAGCAGCAGCCAGAGTGTCTATAAATCAAGTGCACATCAGAACCGCAGACTTCACAAAAATACGCTCAAGCTTTCTGCTTCGAGCACTTCTGATGCACATATTTTTCATTATTGTTCAGACAAAACATGCCACCTCCAAAGATCTGGCAAATAATAAATATCCTATTAGTTTCTTTTTCTTTTTATAATTTTATTACTATTATTTTCAAATAACACATTAGCAGTATTCTGTTAAGTGACAGGAGGTAGACATTCCAAGTAGTGTGGTGTAGTCAACTAGCAAGACAATTTCAAATGTAAGTTATTGTATATATTTTCTGACAGTTTTCAAATATTCTCAGTACTTTTGTTTTTGTTTTAAAGACTTCTATTTTCAACATTTCTTGGACTCTGAAATACTACATGCAGGAATTTTTATACATTGTACCACAGCTATTTAACCAACATGGTGTGTCCTTCCTAAAAATGAAGAAAAAAAAAAGGGTAAAATTTGTAAACACCCTCAAGCCAAGCCCAGTTTCTGAACACCATCTTTCGTACATTCTAGTGCAGATAACAAAGTAACTAGCAACTATCCATTCTCTACGTGTATATGAGATTAAGGCCGACATAATACCCCTTTGGCTTTGGGTAAACTTACTGACAACAGTTAATAAGATTAACTTCATTAAGCGGACAAATATGTAAATATGAACATGAATCTATTCACCTCTAAAGGTACAGGCCACAGAGGTTTTGAATGAGGGAAGAAATGACAATATTGCTGTAAAATGAAGGCAGTCACATCACCCAAACCTTGATTTTTTAATTTATAAATGCGCTCACCTCCTTTTTGTGAAGAGGGAGAAAGTAAAAGAGAATAAGACTTGAACCCCAGATAGTGCGGAGATACACAACCACCATGAACGAAACCCATAGTTCCGGGATAGTCAAAGAGCTGGTCTTACCACAGTCCAGATGATCAGTGAATTAAACTTTACCTTACCACACCAATACCAACTAAATGGGGCTCTACAGGACTTGGTGCATTCAACTTTTCATTTCAACGCTGTTTCATATAAACGTCTTTTGAATACACGAAGTGAAAGAGGCAAGACTCAGGGGATATCTCTGATTTTGAATTTCAGATTAAAAAGACAAAAAGAAAAAAAAGGTCATAGGAGCCAACAAATTTCCCCTGAAATGAAAGAAACGTTCAATGTTTTTTTCAGACTCAGTGTCTGAAAGTTACAGGTGGCTCCTGACCTACTGCTCAGAAAAGTTCAATGAAAATAATCAAGAAACTCCATATGTGAGGTGAAAGAAACATCTGATCTTTATGATCGTCTGGGCCTAAAAGTTATGGACGGAATTTTGCATATTGCTCAGAATAGTTTGATGAAAATATCTGACATCAAATCTAGCAGTGAGAACAAAGCCAGACAGGTGAACTAGCAATGGCCCTCAACCTGTCACTACTTACCGACTCTTCCTCACACTGGAACCAAACCAAAGAAGGGTTTATGCTACTGCCTTATAGGCGTAACGCTTGCAATGGACTCCAAACAAGATTTTGTCAGCAAGTTTTACCAAAAGCCTTTTCCTGTTTACCGGAATCAGAAATAATGTTGGCTTATTCTGGATTTTCTCTGTGTGTGTGTGTGTGTGTGTGTGTCTGCTGCAAATATCTGAATGACACTGATAATTTCTAAACCTAAGTTTTCCAAATAATAAAAAAGAAAAGAAAAGAAAAGAAAAGAAAAAATTTAAGGCAAATCACAAGCTATTTCCACATTTAGCTGACCACTAAAAGTCCACTGACCGACAAATCCTTGAAGGGGTGTATCAAGATACCCAAGGGGAGGCGAGCCTTGTTGAGCAATGCAGATGTCTGAGGTATGGCATTTAGGGTGCAGCGGAACACACTGCAAGACGGAACAGAGAAACCATGACATTCATTTATTACACAAAAAACAGATTCTAAAATCCTCTCTCTAAAGAGTGAAGTGCTCTAAAGGCACCACCAAGGTGATATCATCATCAACAACCTGTGATTAACCATTTCTGTGTTTCAGTTTTACTGTCCGCAGTTTCAAAGTTCTACACACAGGACACATTCAATTTAAGCAGAAATAAAAGTGAAAAACAAACAATAGATGAATGCACCATAAGGACTTACTCAGGGTTGCAGTTGACACGCTTGTGGTCATGATACAGGTTGGGGCGAGGCGTTTCAAGGCCATCAGTTGGTATCAAGCGCTTTTCTTGCAGTAGATTTAATGGGCGCTGTGCGTCCTGCCGACATAAAACCATAAGAACGTCAAGTGACAATGCATGAATAAAGTAATGAAGATTTCTCAAATATACTTGTATCCATCTAAACAAGAACCTGGTTTTATTTTGCAAGTTTTGATACTGTTGCACATTCACTGAGATCAGGGGCCTGTTCAGACAGCAAAGCCCCTTCACTAAGTACTGTTCAGTAGCTAGCAGAGCTACTACATTCTTTACTTACAGGCTAACCCTAGGTAGGCAGATACCTCCACTAACTGAATGCAGGATATGTTTTTAGCACACAACTGTGCAATATATCTGAAATTTGAGTTTGGACTGATTGTTTATTGTACTACATAATGTGCTCCCTTCATTTCAATCGGGCACTCAACTTTTTCAAGTCGAGTGCCTGGACTGCTCCTTTCTTTTGGAAAGTATTTTGAGGTCTGATGTCCTTCCAAATTTTAAAAGGACACGTACCCTGTAAATCCAAGATAAAACAAAAACAATGCATAATAATTTACTTACATTCACACCCATCTTGCTGAAGTCCCCAGCCATGTTGTTCATAGCGTTCTGCCCCATCCCTGCCTGTGTGTAGCCTGGGCCGGGCTGAGAGTACCCCTGACTAGGCTGCGAGTATCCCGGTCCTGGCTGAGAGTACCCCGGACCAGGCTGCCTGTAGCCACCTGCAGGTCCCGTGGGTGGGCCAGTGGGTCCTGATGGTGGGCCAGTGGGCCCTGATGGTGGGCCAGTGGGCCCTGATGGTGGGCCAGTGGGCCCTGATGGTAGGCCAGAAGGTGGACTTGCCATGCCTGTGGGAGGACCAGCGCTTGATGCTGGGGGCTGGTAGTAGCCGCCGCCCTTACCCGGTGCCTGCCCCGATGTGGGTGGACCGAGATTGAAAGGACCGGATGGTGGACCTGGCTGACCCATGCCACTGGGCGGGGGAGGTCCGGCACTGCTGTATGGTGGCTGAGAATGAAAAGACAATCAGCTGTCAGAGGCATAGCCACATTATACATGTACATGTATGCAAACAAAAGACACAGAAACCTTTGAGATGAAACAAACATATAATTTTATGAGGTAAACACTGATTCACGTAACCTGAAACACCATGAAACGGATTCTTAGACTAAATCAATAATGTCTAGGGAGCATGAGTACAGACATTATTGATCAGGCACAAAACACATTTGGCATGGACTGGCACAGACATGCACTTCAACAGTATGTTTCAGACGCCCATCCTGTATGACAACTGGAATTACCATCTGTGGATATCCTGAATGTTACAGTGTACAAAACAAATTTTCTTCATATCCCACAGAATAAAAGAAAAAACTGGTGCAGACACACAGATCTACAGTATCTTCTACACAAACACCTGACAAAGCAAAGAAAATTACCATCTGTGGATATCCTGACCGTTGCTGAGCACCCATCATCTGTGGCTGGGGTGGTACCGTTGCAGCATTACTGCTGGGAGGGGGTGGACCCATACCCATTCCTCCAGACGGGGGACCTGGCATGCCAGGTCGGGGTGGAGGTGGCATCCGCACACCAGCTTGTTGCTGCGCAGCACTGGTCGGGGGTGGGGGCATTCCGCGGAACCCAGGCATTGTCGGAGGGGCGGAGCTTGCGGGTGGCATCCCTTGACCGCCCTGGGGTGGAAGGAACGGAACACGGGGGTTCTGGCCCGTGGGACCCGGAATCGCGTTCACATTCCCACTCAGCGATGGCATCGGAGATGGTGTACCTGTAATTGAGAACAGCATAACTAAGAATAAGATAGAGAAAACAGCAACAGCTTGAAAACACTGACAGCTATTATTATTGACTATCAAATCTGACGACAGCCGGTTTTCAAACTGTGTAATTCTGAATGAATTTGCACGAAACAGACTTCGCATCACTGCACGCCAGAAGCGAATGAAGACTGTTGCAGTGTATAAGTTTAACCATGAGCATAAATTTGTTGCCACCCCCCCCCCCCCCCCCCCCCCCCCCCCGCAGCAATCAGTTAAGGCAGAGCCGAAAGCTTCATCAGTTTAAAGCATCATGCATCACTGGTATACTATGAATTACAAAAATGCACATGTATCTTAAGCAGTTTTACCCTTACCACTGCCTGGTGTGAATTGTCCTTCCAATGCATCATATGATTGCTCATTCACTGGTGATGGGCCTCGCGATGACCTCTGTGATGGTGGCTCTGAAACACACCATTATTCATCAGGAAAATCCAGGAGTACTCACTGCTGTCTCCCGTAATAAACTGTACATTCAATTGTAACAGTTAACAGCAATAGTAAATTGTTAACATGCAACTAGCTTTTCTTTTGGACAGGAATGCTAGAAGGCAACCCCATTAACTTGATTAAGACTAAGAAGTCACTGGCTGTTAAAAGAGTCAAAAGTAAACCAGATTAAATTAAAAACTATAGAAAGAGTGAAACAATAAACATGCACAACCACATCTAAGAACTAATCCCATGCACTACACACACAAATTCTACACCAGTTTTGTCAGCTGCCAGAGTTCCCTGTGATTCGAAAATACAAGGGTCCTTAGGACCCTCTCTCCATATTTTTGATTGTCCTTTTGTAAATTTGGAGGGTCCATACATCAGATTCCGTCTGTTAGTGTTACGCACAATGGCCCTGTGGAAATGCGATGCTGCAAGTGTCCGCCGCTAGTTACGGATCGCTTTCTTGTTCATCAGGTTTCCGGAAGAGTGTTGGAGAAATAGTTTGTCAGGGCGAGACTAAAAAACATGCGTCCCCTGTGACGCGCTGTTCTCAAATTTGTGTGTCAATTTAAGAATTTTGTGCATACAATTTATACGCACACCTGAGCGTAATCGGGAACACGGGGCTGTTGGAACTGACTGCAACTTTGGCCAAACTACTGCAGTTCAGTCATTTCAATGAAACAAGGGGAAAAGCAGAGAATAAGTGAGATTTTTCTGACAGTGGAAAACACACACACACAAACTTCTTTTAAAAAAACAACAACAAAAAAACAATTGAGTCAACCAGCTGCAACATAAAATTCTACTAGAGTGCACTGTACGTTTGGGTATGGCTTCGCATACATGTGTATGTATGTATCTAGACCAGTTTAGCATAGTACACCTGCAGCTGGCAGTGTGAACACAAACGGTTAGGCGGTTTACACAAGCCTTGCAAGAGATCCAAATTTTATAGGCAGTAACAACAGTAACAAATGAGTACATGTACTAATGACGTATACATACTGTTACATTTTTGCACGTGTTACAGCATACAGCAACTAGTTTGGGCTCTTTCCTATGCTGACCCATTTATTTCCCGTTTATTAATCTCCTCCTCCTACTACAAAAGATGACCTCTTGAGCTGGATGTGTGTGCTTTGATGACAAGTCTTGTTTGCCAACATGACACTGCAGAAGCACTCACACAAAACCAGACCAGAGATCGTAAATCGCACAAAAAGCCATGAAACCGAACAGTAAGGAAGACTCATGAAATGGCAAATGTGGCATCATTATTCCTACCACCATGTGACACTGTGTAAACCTTTTACTGGTTGTTTGCCTATGCAATGCCTCCTTCCCTTTTCCGGTGTAAATGCACAGGTTTCTAACTGATCTATGTAAGCTACTGAAGACCCAAAATTCATGCAGCGTGACCAAAAAAGAGAATTTTAAAACTGTAACACCAAACATACATGTTTAAATCAAAAAGGAAAGCTGCGGAAAGCAGGATTCACAAAATTTATTATAAATTTATTATAAAGTGAAAGGCAACCAAAACCACCTAAACAAAACTAGTATAAATGGGGTGGGTAAGTATTGAAGGGTATTTAACACCTTTTTTCACCAAATATGGGTGATATCAAAGACAGCGCAACGAGATAAAGGCCAGCACAAATATTTGGCCCCAGCTGGAATCTGAACTCACGACTCGAGCATTGAAAGTCCCATGCTCTACTGCGTGACTGTCCCAGCTCCACGCCTACTGAAAATTTATAATGAGAGACGGATTCTATCAAAACTTGCTGTCACTAGTGTCGGTGTCATCAATTTAAGAAACTACACGACTAGGGTAACCAGATCAGTGCATCATTGTTACTACTATTAGTATTACTAGTATTAGATGACAAAGTTTATCTGATCAACAGTAACAATGAAATAAGGAAACATTTGGTCTATATTTGTTCACATCATCTCCCACTTGTTAACTGCAAGTATTGCATGGTATCAATATTCTGCGTCTGCTGTCTCTCAGTGTTCAATTTCAAGTGATACCAACAACAAAAAAGATGCGCCAAGCGTTTCAGTTCCTAAAATGTTTTAAGCCCAACAGAAGCATTTCTGTATATCAAGAAATTTCCATACAAAAGCAGACGTAACGTAAAGTTCTGTATATCAAGATACTTCCATAGAAAAGCAGACGTAACGTAAAGTTCTGAGTTTACCCACAACTGCCGAATGAACAGAACAGAACATGTAAAACGGTGATAATCAATCATTAAAACTGCTGGAGTATGTACATGATCAACTCACTAAATCCTTCCTGTAACCCTGAAACCAGAAAACCTACCTGTACATTTTTGCTTTTGGTTACATGTATGTATGCACAATATCTAATCTACTAGTAGTACTTTAATGCACATAAAGTTAAACCTGCAAGGATTACATTGATGGGGAAAATGTATCTATAGGCAAACATTATTTCTACTGTTAGTGTTACATGTACAGGCATAGTGTACAATTTTTATTTTCTTTTTTAAATGACAGCATACTATGTTATGGGTTATACAGCATCAGAAAATGAAGTCACTGAAACTAGCCATACACACACTTTTAACTAACCCTTCCCATCAATTACCAGAGTAGGCAGAGTAACTGAATAAGTAAAAAAAGATTAAAAGTTAGAACATACCAGGAAAACAGAAAAAGTGGGTCTACTAAGGTGAGATTCTGACTGAAATTAACAAATTTTAAGAAACGACCATTTAGATTAACGTTTCACAATAGTACTTAGTAGCGAGCACTGCACAGTAGTTAGCACACTACATGCCTACAGCCAGTACACTACACAGTTACTCAACCTGTCAACAAAAAAAAAAAAAAAACACACACAAAAAACAACCACATCTACACATGACAACACACAAAGAGTGGACTGAATAATAGAGGGAGAATGCTGCAGGAAGAGGTACCTGAGTTACTGGGGGTGGGGACGGGTGTAAGCTTCATGGTGGCGCCAACCTGGTGCGAATACTGAGCCTGCCCGTGAAACGGGATAGGCAGCTCATTGGGCGGACCTGGCAACACAGCAAGGCAGTTAGCGGGAAGCAAAATCACACGCGGGAGATGCACACACAGGAGCACACAACAGACCTGTATATTTTGCGATCAGAATTGACAGGTTGCAACAGAATCAAATTCACAAAATGTGCTTCTTTGAAAAAACATATCCAGCTGACATGGACTCTCCTGACAATGTGCCGAATGTGGTGCTGAAAGTCTGCATTGTACAGTAAATTACATGTAGTGATGTACATGTATACATGTAGTTTGCAGCTGAAGAGTGAAGGGTGGGGAGGGGTGTGGGGACACTCCTATGTTGCTTTGCTAAATCAGGGAATTCTATGGACAGAGTTTTATTACTTTTAACCCTATTATTATTAAAATAATAGTAATATTATACGGCCTATTACAAATTAACAGTATGCTGAAACTTCTGTTTTTGTAAGTTCTGTAAGTGTAATGCATCAAATGGGTTTGAAAACGCTCATGCAAAGCAACATAAAATGCTCTTCACCATGCTTCACTAAAGTTAGTGATCTGAACTAAAGATATAATGCACATACTACACATGCAAAAAATGAAAAACAAGCTGATTGAACACATAAAGTGATACCAAATCACATCAACTGATCAAAATAAATTACGCTGTTTGACCTTGATGATCATATTTTCAGCCATCGGCTATACATCTTGAAATTGTATTTAACTTACTGTAAGCTAAAAAGTCATTGCAAGAGTAGTGACAAACAAAATCAACACAACTCGTTCATCTGATGAAACGTGGGTTCAGTCCCAGGTTGAGAAGTGATGCGATAACTTTTTCCTGGATCCTGGGCTGCTCATCAGAGCTTTCTCTCTGAGCACTCTGGCTTTCAGTTTCATTGCAGATGGCTAGGTAGGCCATATGGGAGGCCATATCCCGCATCGATGAACTTCCCCGAAGGAAAGTGATTTTTATTTTCTCAAACAGTCAAAAGGGACTGATCATAATTTAAAAAGAATGAAATTAAAAACAAAAAACTGAAACCCCTTAGGGTAGTAAAGCTTCAAAGTTTCTGATCAGCATCCAGTCCACTATCCTACATTACAGTTACACAGAATATTTGCTGTCTGCATTATATTGTGTGAGTGAGCCAGTATTGAAGTAATAACGTATGATTCTAATCAGTTTGTGTTAGTGTTGCTATAATTTTTCCTGAATAAGGTGAACATCTGCTGAATAATGAATATATCAACCAAAAAAAAAATTAAAAAAAATCAAGAGATGCTTACTTGAAGGTCCTGAGCTGCCAGTGTTTGCTGTGGAGGCAGGGGGTGGTAACCCACTCCCACCACCTGCCACAGCTGCGTTCACCGTGGCCGGAGAGCTGCTCCCGCTGACATTGGTGTGTGAGGTCACCATCATCCTGGGTGGTGGTGGCACAGACTGTGATGTGGACATGGGCGGTCTGGGCATAGGCCCTCCCTGACCGGGGCCTGGTGGCATGGGCCCTCCTTGCGACATAGGAGGGGGTTGATAAAACCTTGGTGGCTGTCCCATAGGCATTCCTACTCCTTGAGAAGAGGGAGGGCCACTCATCGTCCCATTCACTGCTGGCCGAGGCCCTGAGGGAGGCGGCAAACCGCCACCGTAGCCACCCATATTACTACTAGGTGGCATGAACTGCCCGGACACTGGCGGGCGAAAGTTACCCATTGTCTGCGAGGGCATCCCCCCGACAGACGAGGGAGGCACCTGGTCTCTACCCATGCCTACTGGAGGCCCCTGTCCCTGTTGTGATGTTGGCGGTGCAAATCCATTTACACTGCCCCCTGGTGGGGGTGGTGGGCCGCTGCCAAACCTCTGGGGAGGTCCAGACTGGAAATGTTGCGGGGGTCCAGCATTCATGAAACTGTTTGGTGGATACTGCTGTCCTGGTCCCGGTGGGGGAGGCATGCCACCGACTTTAGGAGCTCCTTAAAAGAAACAGAATTCCAGTTACAAAATAAAATAAAAAATATTCAAATAAAAAACCTCAGAGGTATTAGTTGAAGTTTGAACTAACAAAGTGCAAACTGCAACACATCACAACATAGATAACCATATTATATGCTGACATAACTGATCACAAGTTTCCCATGAGTAGTCCCCTAAAACTGTGAAACAGCACTATGATACTCATATTATTCAACTGACCTTCACTAAATTCACTCTGGTGACACTGAGAACGGAATATTTCAGACTACCTCTATGGCTTTATCAGCACAAGAAAAATTAAGCCAGCAAGACTAGGGTTAAAAATAATATTAAAATGAAGATGGGAGCTTGTGTCACAGTGTGTGTGTGTGTGTGTGTGTGAGTGTGTCTCTACGTGTCCAGATGCAGCCCTCTTGAATGTGTGGCCAGGACACATGTCCTAAATATTCCTGTTTGGTGTCCAGGACATTCTGTCCTATTTTACCTCCAACCTGCGAACATAGCTGTCTTGAATTACACAATGTACTGGGTGAAAACACAGTTAAGAGTTTATGATTTATGTATGCTTATGTATGATTCTACAGCAGCCTTTTATATATCCCTGTGCACAGCTGCATCCACATCTACTGACCTGCACTTAGACACCAGTTACAATCAGCTTAAGTTACTGCAACAGATGGCCATTTACTTGAAGTTGAACAAAGCAAGAAACTAGAAATATTCACTTCAGCAGATCTCCTTTTACTTACTCATGTAACCATGGATCTTTAACAGTGGCTTTAGTTACTTATCGACAAAAAGTAAAAGAAATACTGGTATTAGCATTCTTATACTGGACCACTTAACTAGGTGGTCCATTTTCACGACTGGTTGTTTTAGTCAAAATATGTCCAGTACAATGTTATTTTTGGATGGGATAGGCGAGTCTTTCACACCTTTTCGTAAACAGTGCAGATTTAACGCAGTCTGGTATACTATTTTAAAAATCATATGACCAAACCCATTGTGGTAGGCCACACATGAGTAGGATTAATCTTGTTGACACACCTAAAGTCAATCTGCGATCTCTGATCGCCCAATCTGGGCACTCTGTTGGAGTCAGCCGAAAACCACGGTCACTTGCTACGTCTGCTAATTTCGAAGCTTACCTTGTCCGCCAAGTGGCGGTGCTGCTGAATGATTAGGAGCACCCTGATTTGGTAATGGTGGCCTAAATTGTGCTTGAAAGTTTTGGCCGAACTGTGAATTGGGCTGGTTGGTATCCGCCATTTCCCCGATTCACACTAGATAAAACAGTACCTAACTCGAGAAATGTCCACTCAAACGTTACAAACGTAAATCATGACACGTCATAAGATTCTCCTTTCATTGTGGACGCTACCACCTCTCCTATAAATCGATCCTACACACGAACACATCGGAATTATTTGATGCGACAATGCCAGCACGGCCACGAAATGTTTCCGGAAGTGATTGATGTGACGCATGCGTAGACCGATTATACGTGGCAACCCGAAGGGAGAGAATCCAGCGTATTCGCCGAAAAAGTTTTACGGCTGTTATCGTCGCTGAGCGCCAAAGAGCTATACGTCTCTGTTGTAATGTTGAAGTCTGCTAAGTTTCAGACACTTGCGAATGAAAATAAAAAGAAAAGAATAATGCCAGTCACTATAGAGAAACACTGATAAGAAGAAGGGAAAAAATGGAAGAAAGCGGGCGGCTGTGACTGAAAATCCAGTAGCGGCACTGACTAACTTGTGAAATGTACTACACTGACTGTCAGTGACAGCGGCCGCCCCCGCCCACTCCACCGGCCCCTTAAAAAATTGCAATTGCGAAAGATGTAAGTTAAACTTCCTTTCGCCGGAGCCACGCAGGGTCACTTTTTGACGACTGAATCCGTTAGTTCCAGGTTAAGTTATCGGTTAAATAACTTTTTAACGGCGTAAAATCACAGGGTTACTCTTGAATCAGTCAGTTTTCAGTCATGCAGATTCAGTTTCACTCGTATTCGACTCCTAACCTCTTCTCAAGCATTCTAGCTCAAATTTGAACATTTTCAAGCAAAAATGGATCCAACTCAGATTTTCAATTTCAAAGCACACTCAACTTGACGTCAGTGACGGCCGCCGGCTTATTCAGTCAGTCACAGTGTTGCCGATATCCCCTTTGAGGTCTCCAAACTTCACACAAGCTCCGCCGACCTTCATCTTCACCCGTTCGCGGCTTCTCAGAAGGTCGGATGTCAGATTTGAGCTAGAATGCTTGAGAAGAGCTTAGGAGTCGAATACGAGTGAAAATCTGCATGAAACTTAACCCTGTGATTTAAAAAAGTTAATAAGTGATTTAACCAAGTTAACGGCGTTTCCGGCACTGAACATATACCCGCCTTTGGTCGGCTCAGTGAACCGCATCACTGAGTCAGTCTCAGTTGACCGAGTACATCACTATAACGGCTTGGATTATAGGACTCGGAACCGCCGAATTGAATTGAATCAAATTAAACTGTAATTACACGGCCGTTTAGTTTTCTGTGTTAGTATACTGAAAAACTGAACACCGGCTCAGTACGTGACTGAGACTTGAAACTGACTAGATGTGAAAGCAATAAAATACTGATACCGACTCAGGGCCGGCCTGGGGCGCGATGTACTATAAATGACACCCACGTGCATGAAACTTGACGTTCGGCCGTAGGGCGGAGAAAGTCACATATACAGTGCTCAGCTGAAACTCAAGTCATGCTTTTTTAACTGAATCAGTTCCACTGACACTTGCCAGTGTGGCAACATTAAACAATGAACAAATGAGGAAAAAGGAAAAGAAAAAAAACTGAATCATAATTTTTTTTTTTTAAAAGAATGATTACATTTTGTCAGCGTAAAGAGGAGGGTGGGTGGGCGGGTGTTTTGGGAGTTTAACTGACGTCCTTTTCCACCACGTATGGGTGATATCAAAGACGGGACAACGAGAAAAAGGCCAACACAAGTATGAGGCCCCAGCCGGGATTCGAACTCACGACGCGAGCATTGGGAGTCCAACGCTCTACCATTCGGCTATCCCGGCTCCCCGTAAAGAGGAGGACACACGCAAGCACAGCGGAAACCAGCGTTCTCGATCTTTAAAACAGTTTAGGGTGAAATAAATCAGTCACGTAAAGTGACATACCAGCCGTATGAACTGATTAAGGTGCGGCTCTCAAAGGTTACCAAGACAAGCCCGCAGGGCACCATGCATATTGAACCAGGCGTTACTACATCTATCATCATATCGGTACAAACTAGGGCGCACCAGGGGATTAAACGCAGCCAGTTCATTTGATCCGGCTTCACCCGATGTGGAATTATATATACTCAATCGCTAAGTCAGTACTTCTGTCACCACCATCTTAGCCCCTCCTCCACAACCCCTTCAGCCCTTCTCACCTTGCATTTTTTTTTTTTTTAATTTCCACAGGATCAGCCGCATAGGTTCAAATGAATAATGTGCTCAGTTGTAAGTGCCCGAGACTGGGATGGGTGGTGGGCGGTAGGCGTGCGTGTGTGTGTGTGTGTGTGTGTGTGTGTGTGTGCGCGCGCGCGTGCGCCGGTCAGTGTGAGGAGGTGCGTGGGGGTGGGGAGGGGGGGGGGGGTTGTCGGCGGGAGAAGGGATGATAGTAAATAGGCCGGAAGCGGGCGGTGTAAATATTGCCCGGCACTGCTGTGGTTGAGTTTTCTTGCAGTTTGGGTGATCAAATTCAGTGTTTGGTTGGCGGGTTGGTCAGTGTTGATTATCATAGTACCACTTTCTTGTAACATCGCTTTACTGACTCAGTGAAACGGACAAACCAGTGCTTCTTGATTAACACATTTCATACCGCGCACGAGTATCCCACGTCAGTTTTCGGCGGCCGGTTTTGGTCCTGTATTCGAAAATCAGACAAGCCGGACTAACGGTTCCTTGGCGGCTTCGTCAAAGTCTCACTAGTGACTGCAGCAAAAACGGGTATAATCGAATTGCAACACTCTCACTAGGCCAAGTTAAATCCATGCAGACATAGGTTATAAGTTATGTTTTTTTTTTTTAAATTCTGGCCACTGGTACACAACCCCAAACTTACTTGGCAGGAATTGAGTTAATTGACATCATAGTGTAGCCCAGGGCCCGTATGTGAAAGTCGAGGTTAATATAACCCACGGCTGCGGGCCTAACCCAGACTAGGACAAAAGAAACTCCAAAGCAAAATTAAATAAACAAGGAAGCGAAGAAAGGAAGAAAAAAAAATCCTTCTATACGGCTTAGGCACCTTGCTGGAATGGGCCTGCTTCTTGATTTAAAACAAGAAACAAACAACAGAAAATTTAACCCTAGAGCTAGTTTAGTTCGAGGTTAGCCTCTAATCCGGGGCTAAAAGCCCTAACCTCGACTATTACATACGGGCCCAGATGCCTGTAGCCACGCCCACTGACTAAACTGACGAATTCTCCACAGCAACCGCACACAGCGCACCGACGTTTTTCTACCCTCTGGTCGCTTTATTAGACGCACACTCCGACAAGCTAAATCCAAAGACGGGTGAGGGTAGCATGGCTAGCCGGATTGGCTAGCATGACCTGTGACTCAGGAACTGGCTGCATGTCAATTGTTGTCAGTTATTGTTGCTAGGGCTCTTTTCAGTGCTTGTTTGTTTAACATAGTCAAGTCGTATCATTTGATTTCAGGACCCAGTTGGGGCACTAAAAACTAATAATAAAAAAATGGGGGGAAAAAAATGGGAAAAAAATGGGCAGACGGTTTTCAGTGTTGGTTGTTGCTTATTTTGTTTTCGTGTTAATTATTTTATTTTATTTATTAACATTTTGGGGGATGGGGTTGGGGGGAGGGGGGCATATTTGTATCAGCAGTAGGTGCACACTGGCAATACTGACACATATGTTATTTTCTTTTTCTTCCTTTCCTCTTCTTTTCGGGAACCGGGATAGCCGAATCAGTGGTAGAGCGTTGGACTTTCAATGCTCGGGTTGTGTGTTCGAAACCCCGTCTTTGATATCACCCATACGTGATCCAAAAGGACGTTAAATTCCCAAACATCCATCCATCATCCCTTTTCTTTTCTTTTTCCCGCCTTGGTGAGACTGAGATGACGTGGTCCCTTGGCGGAGACTGCCGCGTGACGTGTTTACGGAGCTTGCTGTTCCGGCGATACACTGAATCTGCTGTGTCATGTGCCCTGTCGCTCACAATCATGTGATAGTCTATTTTTAGCAGCCGGCTGAGTACTGACGAAACCCAAACGGGGGGAATTGTTTGCGTTAACCATTGTTTGTGTTAGTCAGTGTTCTCAGTGACCACTGACTAGTACAGACCTCGGACTCAGTGGTCATACAACTGAGCTAAAGACGATCTGTTGTACATACAGAGGGTTACTGTGTTGAGCTTTGCGGAGAATTTCATCCTCCAAGTCCCGTTTTCGTGTTGACAGAGGTAAGTGGAGTCTGCGCAGTTTCTGCGCGCGGTATGATATTGAATCGATGTTGCTAGAAAATGGTGTCGTTTGTCGCTTCCTTGTTTGTAAACTGACTGACGGGGCACCAGTCATGTCAGTGACGGGTGTTCGTGATTTCTGTGGGGGCAGGCTGAACTGGCAGGATCGACCATAGTCAGACTGGCCTAAGTTAGAAGCCATACTGAGATAGTGATTGTTACAACTACGGAGACTAACCCGGCCACGGCAGCAGGTCAGTATGAACAGCCAAGACTCTGGTTGTGGTCGGAAAATCAGTGTGGGTTTCTGTTTTCGGCGTGGCCTTGCTTCCCAGTATGTGTGTTTGTTTGTGTGTGTGTCAGCCAGCCAGTGTGTGTGTCAGTGTGTGTGTCAGTGTGTGTGTGTCAGTGTGTGTGTGTGTGTGTGTCAGTGTGTGTGTGTGTGTGTGTGTCAGTCACTCTGTGTGTGTGTGTGTGTGTGTGTGTGTGAGAGAGAGAGAGAGAGAGAGAGAGAGAGAGCCTTTATTTGAAAACGGTAAAAGTTGCTGGCCTAACGCGGGACAGTTTTTAAACTTGCCGTTTCAGAACTAAACTTTAAATATCCACTGAAAGCG
The DNA here is from genome assembly GCA_018292915.2 of Batillaria attramentaria. Taxonomy (NCBI): domain Eukaryota; kingdom Metazoa; phylum Mollusca; class Gastropoda; family Batillariidae; genus Batillaria; species Batillaria attramentaria. The sequence continues at coordinate 1,055,807 of JACVVK020000003.1, forward strand.
GGGACATTCACACAGAGAGAGAGAGAGAGAGAGAGAGAGAGAGATTTCAAGTCATAATGTGTTGTTTGGGTATCGGCATGGTTTGACTGTAAACGTGTCGTTTGGTTCTTGGCTCGGTCAGGTAAACCACTCACTGGCCGCCAGGGAACTGAAATACCCAGTTCAGTGACAATGACACGCCGATGTACATACTGCGGCGTTATGCTCCGTCGTTCACACAGGACGAACCGACCTTGCCCTGGGTGACACTGTTAGTCAGTACAGTGTGTAGTCAGTGATACAGGATCCTTGCTGGAACGCCACAATAGCCTGTCCCGCTGTGACAGCTATAAAACTATACCATACTTCACGGACACTAGCACGGCTTCAACTGACGCCTAAATATAAATAGTAAATACTCCCACAGCCGGTGAAACGTGTGCCGGACACACTCACTGACGCTGTTGAGCTTTTAGTCGGTTCAGTTCTGCTCACTGTCACTGATCGTGTTCTGTCAGTGTGTGAATTGGTAATTCGCCACAAACCCTGGCTAACAACAGCTGGCTTTGATGACGATCGCAATTCTCTTGTCCGATCAGTTTACGCGATGCGACTCTTGTGCCATCAGTTTGGCTGCCGCCCGTGACAGAGGCTGACAGCCGCCATATCGGTAGAGTTCTGCGTAGTTTTGATGGCGCATCCGCCGGTATACCTTTTGAGCATTCTGCGAGCTCTTCGGGTGCTTGTCTGCACACACACACACACACACACACACACACACACACACACACACACACACTCGCTCTCTCTCTCTCTCTCTCTCGGCTCTCAGTGCGATAAAGCACTTCAGATCTGATTGTGAAACCCGCTCTACATTGTTTATGCCCTCCCCTGCCCTTGATACCACTGACTATCGTTATCAACAGTGTGTGTGTGTGTGTGTGTGTGTGTGTGTGTGTGTGTGTGTGTGTGTGTGTCACACCAGTGCACGGCAATCTAATCCGGCTGGAAACCACATTGCGCCATGACGCGCAAACAAACTATGTTTCCGCCTCCAGATAGTGGCACTACCTGATAAGAAGCGACACTGAAGCAACACGCCAGTCTACTTAGCTTTTTCCTATAGTAGTGTACACAGACGGATCTGACAGTCAGTGAACAGTTGTGTTCATTAACTGGCCACTGTCACAATGGAACGGTTAAAATTTGCATCGCGTAAGTCGATCGGTGACATCGTTTTGCAAATTTATGAATAAATTACATGCACATCCGTCCGTTGTCAGGGTGGTGCGTGTGTTCTCAAAAACAGCAATAACAGTGATGGTTAGGACTACACTGTGCGAAACATGGAGCACACGGGAGTCAGTCTGAGATCCGAGTAAGTATAAGTTAGTCACAGTTCATGTTCAGTCAGTACTGGCCGTAGCGGTTCCTTTTTTCCAGTCCTGGTTTGGGTGAAAACTTGCAATACGAGACTGTTTGACTGAGGACTCTGTTCGGCCGACAAGGTTGCCACATTGTTCTTTGAACTACGTTCCGATTTCACCCAACCGGCACTGATGGGCCGGCATTCATTCAGTTCTCAGCTGGATCTCCGGGAACTTCGGACGCACAGGACATTGTGCTTGAATTTCAGAGTACCGCCTGTGTTTGAGAATCATGGGAACGACAAATTCAGCCATATCGTCAGTGATTTAACATATTTGCCCATCTCATTTTTGCCAACTTTTCAGGAGAAGCAAAAAACTGAATTACTTCCCTTCCACCATAGCCGCAAATGCTTATTGCTCTGTGAATCAAATAACGAGTCTTATGATTGGTGGATGCTCAAATCGAAAGGTCAGCTGATGTAACAGGTCTGCCGAAAGCAGACCGTGTCTGCACTGAAGAAATGCCTAAGTCTGAGATAGGCAAATATGTTGAATTACTGACGATATCATTTAGAGCTTTGCGTAAAACTCTTGCAGTCTTAAACCGTGGCCATAACTGAACGGGCGGTCACATCAGTGGACTTTAGAAGTCGCGGCCAACGGATTTGACTTGATGTTGTTCTCGTTCATTTTTTTTGCGGCCAGACCGGACTGGAACGAAGTAATAATATGACTGGAAGATTAATATGATTATAATCAGTACTACTTTCTTTGTCGATCACGCGCCCCCCCCCCCCCCCGCGCGCACACACACACACACCCCGGCACACACACCGGCACACACACACACACACTCTCTCTCTCTCTCTCTCACACACACACACACACATGCGCGCGCACACACACGCACACGCACACACACAAAATTGGGAACTACTACTTTTACCTAATTCATTATATATAGATATCTTTTCAAAATCAATTCGCATGATAAGCAATGTATGTACCACCTAGTTTGCATATTACGCAAAGCTGCCTCACTTCAGTGTCTATTCAGTTCACAAATCAGGCAACTGATTTCAAACTGTAGGCAACACGTTTACATTTTTACGTATAACGCACACACATACACACACTGTGACAGACACACACACACACTGTGACACACACACACACAAGTTTAGGTATAGTGAGATGGTAAATACAGCCATAAATTATGTAACCAAGGCCACATCCATTTTTTAAAAAAATACCTCAGCCCCAAAAGTACCTCCCGAGCAGGGGTACCGGGCAGGAACTCTGGGCAGGGACCCGGGCAGGTCCCGGGCAGGCACCGGGCAGGCACCGGGCAGACCCGGGCAGTCCCGGGCATGTTTTAGTAGGACCCCACACGTGACAATCACAGTCGCAAAGTTTGAACGCTCGGAAACCAAAAGTATTTCGTTGAACTGAGCTTCTAAACGATACTACTGTAGTAATTATTATCAGTACACAGCGCTCCGTTCTACTTGTGCCTTTCCCATTGTGAGTACTTTGAAAAGGCGCCGAGAATTTTTTTTTTTTTTAAATGACAGCTAGTTCGTACAGTAATGTGACAATTGTTCATGTCATTGTAATGTTGTGTGCAGAGCCATGAGTTACCAGCAGACGCCGTCAGCACCGCCACCGTACCAGCCACCTGGCTACCAGACCGGTCCACCCGGCTACGTCCCGCCTCAGCAGGGGTATGGACAACCTTACCCCCCACAGGGCTACCCACCCCCAGGGGGTTACCCCCCACCTCAAGGGGGCTATCCCCCACCTCAAGGGGGCTACTACAATGCGCAACCCCCGCCGCAACAGGTGTAAGTATTAGGTGTTGTTTACCAAGGAAATTTGTTCATGTGATCAGATGTAGTAGTGACTGGTGTGTGTGTGTGTGTGTGTGTGTGTGTGTATGTGTGTGTTTGGTTTGTGTGTGTGTGTGTGTGTTTGGTGTGTGTGTTTGGTTTGTGTGTGTGTGTGTGTGCAGGCAGATACCTGACGATGCACATACATGTATTTGAAAAGTCTTATTGACGTTTCCATTACCGTACATCGCATACCAGGTTTGGCGACTAGGTACGTCACGGATCAAGTGAGATCACTAACGTGCAGACTTGATAATAATGCATGTGAGTGTACACAGGCACCGTCAGTGAACGAGTCTGCACATGAAAATTGACTCGATTCCTACAGGAAAACTCCCGAATCAAATTCCTGCCCACCACTGAGGCGATCGAATCATGTGTCTCAGGGTCTACTCGCTGATGCCTGAACCACCAGGCCAGATCCTTTTGTTAACTATTTTATTATTGCTGGTTGTAGTGTTCAAACACTACATTGACTTGATGCGTCTGTCCGCAGGGTTTACGTGACAGAAGAGAGGAGAAACCGGGACACAAGTGATGCGGCGGAGTGTGCCTTACTGGCTGGATGCCTGGCCTGTCTCTGCTGCTGCCTGATGAACGACTAGTTAAACTCCCACGTACTGGACGTTCAGCCAGTCGGTATTCGGCTGCGAGAACTTATCAACCAATCACAGACAAAATGAGCCACCAGTCGAACATGGATACGTTAGCGACATCAGGCTGCCTCCCGCAGAGCTAAAAATAGTTATGCGCCGCCTCCACCCGCGATATTCTGTTGCTGTTTGGTGAACTTTAAAAAATTTCCATTTGAACAAAAACGTGCAAATGAATGTCATCAGTTACAAAGGTGGACTGGCTGGACCGCATCAGTTTTCTACGCACGGGAATTCCAGGTGTTAAGTTTTCAGAAGGGCCTGTCTTCTCAAATGGCATGAAACTGTTTTATTCAGGACATTTAGAAAAAACAAAACAAAACTAAGTAAGAATGCATGCCTCACTTTCTTTCCTCCTTGAGTCTGGGGGGAAAAGCCCAGGACGATATACATTCATGTATTGACAGAAATGACGGTGACGAAAATAAGGACTGAAAATACTGGCTCAGTGTGATTTTGAAAACGATTGCATAAATTCAGTAGTTACAACTGGGATGGGGTGGGGGGTTAGACGGTGGAGCGCCCACTTAGAAACAAAATCTCAGGAACCATGCAAAACAACCTGGGACTATACCAGACGTAAAATTGATCATTGTAATGTGATATGTATATCAAGTCGTTTACAATGCTTTACACGCACGTGTGTGTGTGTGTGTGTGTGTGTGTGTGTGTGTGTGTGTGTGTGTGAGCGCACGAGAGAGAGAGAGAGAGAGATTTTCCATCATACTGACCACAGAAGATTTTACGAGAAATTTTGGTCTCACTTCGTTCTTTCAAAGTACAAGTGTACGTTTTATTTTTGTTGGACAGTCATCCAGAATCAAAAATGTTTAATCAAGTCATTGCTTTGAAGCTTATTTCCCGCCACCATGCAATACCAGTGAACGCCGAAGAACAAAGTCATTTTCATCTGAGAACAGTTCACGTATGAGATCAGTAGACTGCATTCATCATCTGTAAGTTTCAACCAAAACAATATTTAAACACACTCAGTGAATCAAACTATTTCCATTTTATGTTGTGTCTTAATCAAACTATTTCCATTTTATGTTGTGTCTTTAACAGTTTTTTTCCCTCTCTAATGAATAAACCATCTACATTGCGACGCATTGTTCCTTGAGTTGGCTCTTTGTTATTGTTGTTAAGTGAAGATGTTAATCTCGCAGTTTGGCCCGTTACGACCCACTGTGACCCACATACAGGCCTGTGCATGTGATGTTATGGCTCGATACATTGATCGCTTCAGTTCCAAGAGCATAAGGTGGGTTGGGGGAACTTCGGCACTGCGTGCATGCGTCCACTAGCGTGTTGACTTAACATGCTGCCCGCCTTTTCGTGTTCACGTGAGAGAAACATGCTTAATGCCAACGGATACTTTAACCAATCGCAGACCTGCTTTCAATGAAACTGCGACTTTAACCTCATAAATGTGCATTGAAAATCGTTCTGAGAACAAGTGAGTGTGTTTGGGGGAACTTCGACACCTTCGGGGGAACTTCGTCACTCCCTTCGGGGGAACTTCGGCACCACCTGAGGAACTTCGTCACTAGGCTTGAGAGTATTTGTTTTCATGGTTTCAGTGCCTTAAATGTGATGTGCTACAAACTGTAGGTCAGATTTCTTCTTTATTTTTATCTAACATGTGTGATTAAACAACTCTCTCTCTCTCTCTCTCTGAATGAAGAAGACTGTTTCAGGCAAAACTGAGCTTAAAACAAGAGGTTATTTTTGTGTGTATTCATTAAGCTAAGCAAATCGACCAGTCTGGGAATGTGAGTGTGTCTATGGTAGAACCATCCTGGAAGGCTATTTTAGTGTTAGAATATTTCAACTTCTTAGCTTACTCTTAAAACGAATTTCCCCTGTTGATGGTGACGGATTTCCCCCATGTACATTTTTGGTCGGGGGAACTTCGTCACCCTCAGTAATTTCGTGTTTATGCAGTGTTTTGATGTGTGCCATCGCTAAAGAAACATTTAAACTTTAAAATAAAGTCATGTTTATGTTTAAGACCCTTAATATATTTGATTTCATTCAAAAACATAAAAATAAGACTATACAAAGATAGTTGGGACTTTACCGGCAAAAGACACGTGAAGTTGGGACTTTACCGGCAAAAGACACGTGAAGTTATGAAGCAGACGAGAAAAGCAGTCAAGTCAGAATGCGATCATTTGACGCGTCTGGCTGTACCAAGTATTTTCACTGGTCGTTCCATCTATCGTTTGGAATCTTGTAGTTACTTGGGAGAGCCTATTTGGAGGGATGAAAGCTTAGTAAGTGCATTGAATTATAGAAGAAACTTGGGGTGACGAATTTCCCCCGAACCGCAAGGGTGCCGAAGTTCCCCCAACCCACCTTAGTTTGCGTGCATTCGGCAAACACGTTCTGAAACGCGCATATTGTTACTGGATGTGAAATGTCGTGTGCTTGAAGCTGATGTTCGAGGTTATCAGGACACGTTTGTCATACTGTCTGTAAATAACACCTACACTCACCTGTCGCGGCTGTCGTTTAAACTGTTGTAAAAACTTCTAACATTCATGCTGCCCGTTCGTAACTCGGGAACCAAGCCAATGATACGTCTTGGCTTGGAGTCCATGCCTCTACAGAACCGGTAGGAAACGGGAAATTTGTGGCGACTCAAAACGATGTCCTTTGCAAAACAAAAGAACAGCCTAGAATGGTCGAGAATAACGTAGCGTTTACGCCAAGCATACTCGGGCAGTAAAACTGACTGTGAATAAATCGTAGCAAGGGCTTTTGTTCCATTCGAGAGGCTAGCCGACGATTTTTCGTCGCCATGTTTGTTTGCGTATTAACAACGTGACACATCACGTGGTGTACCAGCGGTAAACAAAAGCGAAGCAGACGACACAGTCTACGTAGACACACGTAGGCGAATGCTCTACGTCTGCTACGCCAGATATATAGCGTCGCCAGCCGAGATCTTACGCGCGGTACACCTTCTGTAGCCATGCTAAAAATCTAGAGGTAAAATCGTTGTTTGAACCGACACATACAAAAAGAAAAAGAAATCATCCCACACTGATGTCAGCCGAGCAGTGAGATAGTAGTGAGGTACATGTATAATAATATGAAATGTCGAAAATGCTGGTTCACAATCACAGTTGTCATTACTTCTAAAAATTGTATGCTGTGTCACAGTTTACGTGGATGCACTGCGTGATCAGAGTCTTCTCTCCATGTGTAGGGCAGACGCGAAACCTGGCGTCGTGGCGGATCTAGCCTTTGGTCCGTCGGAGTCAACATCCGTTAGGTTGACTGTTGCTTGCAATTTAGTTGCAAAGAAACAAACCCAAATTTATCGACGATTTTAAACACGACATTTCGAGAATCTTGTATTTATTGTTGCTGTTTGGGTGAGCCTGGAGGTGTTTTGTTTATTTGTTGTGTTTCATGTGTATCAGACAATGCGGTTGTATTCAGAGAATACACAATTCAGATCGTTCTCACACTAAACATTGAAATTGTACGACTGTTGGTACAACACTCTCCGCCCAGTGTGTTCACCTTGTCACTGAGTACACTTCTGTAGGCTCAATGCCAGCATTTGAGAGGCTATCACTGTGCAGGTGTCTAGGTGTTGCGATGACTGACACCACAAAAACAACTCAAAATGATCTGTGAGCATTAAAATCACAAAGATTGTCCCTAATTGTGGCTTCCAGTGACACTTCAGTTTTGGCTAGTTATTCATACTGCAGCCATGTGCCCCAGTGCTTTGGTGTGTGTGATGGGTGCATTTTCTTTCCTTCGGTCTGCATGAACTAATAAAAAAGCACACACACACACACACACACACACACACACACACACACACACAGATGCTGAGCCAGAAATTAAAAAGTAAATAAAACGCTACAACACTTTGCTTGCACAACAAACATAATGCATAGTACATGTAGTCATTTTCCCCCATCTTTATTGTGAAAGATTGATGTCACAATTCATGCATGCACATTTTCCTACAATGGGTATACTTCCACAATTCATTCAATTATGTTTTGTGCATGACAACATCCCTGGAAGGTAACAACAACAAAAAAAAATCAAACAGAAACAGCAGCAATAGAACTGCAATTCCTAATGCCTGCACAACAAATATAACTGCCAGATCACAATACAATATGAATCATAATAATAATAATAATAATAATGAATTGTACTTATATAGCGCAAAATTCTCACAATGACTCAATGCGCGTACTCCCGCACTCACACCAACACACACACACACACACACACACACACACACACACACACACACAGAGCCGCTGAAACAGGATGAGGTAGGTGGGCTTAGTCGAAAGCCAGCTGAACATCATATGGCTGAACACACACATAGTGGTGGCAACAGACAAATACAACATGCATTGCTCAGTAATGCTATTTGTATTGTCATTTTGTTATACTGTCTCCTACAGGCTGTGTATTTGAAAATATAGAATTAAAATTATCTTCCATATTCATCCTTCTGGTATATTCTCCTACTGTGTATTCAACAGAAACACAAGAACCATGTCCCCAGCACATCATACAACTCTCATTAGGCTGACAGGAGCAACTGGTCCTCTTCATCCAAACAGATATTTGTTTTCCTCAGTCTGCTGGTCAAACACTTGAAACAAATACCGCCAATACTATTTGAACATTTTCATCCCCAAAATGCCAATGAACACCGCTCTCCAAACCACTAGCTGTGCAACACTGGTGTGCTTAAAGTGTACTTTGGCGGTTAATTCAGATACACTGTGACATTTTGCTGCCAAACAAAGGAACAATCCCACATGCAAACTAAGTAGTCAAAGTTATCCATTCTCTCCGGCAATGACTTCCTTGAATTGATATTTGCATACATACTGCACATTTCAGTCAGGGCTGTTCTGGACAGTAACCCAAATAATCAGCATTGCACACTTCATGTATCAAGAGATCACACATCTATTTTTATAAAGTTCGCTGTAGGCAATGTGCCTGACTCACTGCACTACAACATAACTTTCACATTTCCAAAAGGAAGGCTAGGATCCCTAATTTGTCTGGACATTGACATAAGTTAAACCAAAGCAGCACAGTTCACCAATTTTTTTTTCCTTACATGCTTCCACAAGTTTTAGGTTAAATACTTTCATGCTGGTGTGCATGTAGGTGTGGAACTCTCCCATGTTGGCCTACAAATACTGTACATGCATTTAGGACTGCCTTAGGCTTATCTCCTTGCCTCAAAATTTCAAAGTCTCTTTGCAGCCTCTTCAATGCCTTTCCTGAGACTGGTTGTTTCTAGTCTTCCCCTGGGTGCTTCGATGGGTGAATGGTCCAAAGGGCGTTCACATGCTGTTCTAGATGTGATAGCAGCAGGCAGTCATACAGTTCCACATGAACCTGAGCACAGAAAATATAAATTGATCACAGCATGGTGGGGAGTGGTTGCTGGTGGGTGTCAGTGCTCCTCACTAAAAACTAGCAACAGGGGGTGGGGGTGTATGTATCATACACATGTAATATGGTACACAAGAGGCCACACCAATGTCAAACAGGCAGAATTTATGAAGACTGTTCAAAGTGTTCTTTATCAGTCAATGTTTACCTCTGCATTTCTTCTTGTTTGTCTGATGTGTGGCAGTTTTTAGATGACTCTACTGAGAAAACATACAAGCATCCTGACAGATCAGAAGTTAGATCAGGTTTAGGAGAAAAGATTTACATGTAAACAAAGCCAACAGTAACAGAAAATAACAAAGAGCACCAGAACACACCAAACTCAAATGAGACCAAACCTTCCTTGAGATATCAGTGTCACTGTCACCACACTTTCCCATCATCTTGCTCAGCAGCAGCGCTTTCTTACACTGTCAATGTCATTGTCAGCTATTGTTTCACATTCACGAGGTGACTGATAACCTAAAGCTGGTAAAGGACAGAAAGTTTTGGTCAACACATTACTTGGGATTCTATGTTACCATTAAAACCAAACATGAAAAGAACAATTGTTCAGTGACTCCACAATCCTAATACTATAATTCCTCAAGAATAACTTCACAAAATCAGAACAAAGGTGTGTTGCTGTTTCTTGTAGAACTAGAAGATGCTGATTGGTGAGCTTTGTTTTCATTAGACTACAGATCTATGTGGTTGAGGTTACATTTGCTTTATGTCCAAATGTGTGTATGGAGACTTTTGTAAGTATATATATGTGTGATAAGATGTGTTCACTACGCACACCATATGTGATGGCCTGTGGTGCCGGCCGGCCGTATACACATGATAGACACAGGTCAATGTTTTGTCAGATCAAGTGTATTTCGAGCATGTTTCGCATTCATTGCCGGTGTAGCATCCGGTCCGGTCCCCCCTCTGAAGTAGTCCCCCGGGGGACCAATTCGTGGCAAAAACTGCTCTGTAATGGTCCCCCCCTTAGACATCCAGCCTCGTTTTCGACTGGTCCCCCTGGGCGATTTTGGTCCCCCCTCGCATCCAAAATAGGCCCCCTCTCGAACTGGTCCCCCTCTTTTCTAACCAATGTAGAGCTATGTCAGTATTTATTTTTAACTTTATTGTTACAAAACTTTATTGTCCCCAAAAGCACAGGGCCATAGGAACATTTTTATTCTTTTTTTCCGATTTATGTGCTTGTTGTTATTTTTGTGTGTGTGAGATATATTTGTTTGGTTGTGTTCTTGTTTCTTTCAGTTGTTTTTTTGCATTGGTTCTTTTTTGCTGTCCACATTTCCTGTCATTTTTTTAAACTGGAAATAGCATTTAGAGAATAACATCAAAGACCAAGTATCTAATATTTTCTATACAACGCCATAGAAAAAATATTTCTTCAAAATTAAGTAAGTGTCCATGACATGAAAACTAGTTGCCACCTTTGGCTTTCAGCGTACTTCAAGTAGACAGTCAAGACTGAGTACCAGTGTCTCAAATCATGACCCTTGAAACAACAAAAACAGCAGAAGACTAACAGTTCTGGTCTAAGGAGTGACACAAAAAACAGGAGCAAAGTGATGTCCAAGATTCATTATATAAATTACTCTGTCTGTTTTCAATGGGGCCGATTGCCAAACTGGCCCGTATTTCAGCCACCTAGGTTGTCGGCCTGGAGCCTCTCTTGTGAACACATACACGGGCGTGTCCAAGAGGGTGGCTGCAGCAAATATCTCAACCTCGGTGGCCCAAGTACGGAATGAATTGTCGTGTACTTATAATTATAGGCATGTTTGACACGAGTCACGTGACGTGTCAAGAAGCGTGGCGACCGTTTATAATTATAGGCATGTTTGACACGAGTCACGTGACGTGTCAAGAAGCGTGGCGACCGTTTTCTCATCCCACAAAAAAAAAAAAAAAAAAAAAAGAGAAAACAAATCTAAACTTTTAAAAGTGATTTAACTTCGTAGATTTGCCGTTCTATGTAGCCTATACTTTTGTTTTTTAGTGGCGACCGTTTTCTCATCCCACAAAAAAAAAGAAAAGAGAAAATAAAAAAAACAAAAGTATAGGCTACATAGAACGGCAAATCTACGAAGTTCAATCACTTTTAAAAGTTTAGATTTGACACTGTAACCTTGACCCAGTTCAAGATCATCTTGAATAACATCTCTGTACAAAAATGAAAATAATTATACATATAATGAAAGAGGTGTGTGTGTGTGTGTGTGTGTGTGTGTGTGTGTGTGTGTGTGTGTGTGTGCGCGCGTGTGTGTTTGCGTGCGTGCGTGCGTGAGTGAGTGTGCACGCGTGCGTGCGTGCGTGCATAATGTGTGTGTGTGTGTGTGTTTGAGAGATGGGGGGAGGAGAGAAAGTGTGGGGGACGAGAGAGAGAGAGAGAGAGAGAGAGAGTGAGAGAGATCCAGAGTCACGTTTTCTACTGAGTTGACACACACTATAACAATAAAGTTAAAAATAAATACTGACATAGCTCTACATTGGTTAGAAAAGAGGGGGACCAGTTCGAGAGGGGGCCTATTTTGGATGCGAGGGGGGACCAAAATCGCCCAGGGGGACCAGTCGAAAACGAGGCTGGATGTCTAAGGGGGGACCATTATAGAGCAGTTTTTGCCACGAATTGGTCCCCCGGGGGACTACTTCAGAGGGGGGACCGGACCGGATCCTACACCGGGACTGCTCTCATCAGCGTACCAACCCGTATATATTTGGTAATGGTGTTCATTTCGTCATTATTTAAGTTCGCTTTACAGCTTCTTAATGACGGGTGACGTTCATTTCGTCTTATGGGGGGGGGGGGGGGGGGGGCGGTAGGGGAAGAAGCAGCGGTTGGCGTAGATGTGCTCAATCTCTCCGCGTTTTGTGTTTACGCGCGCCTGCCGGCATTAGTTGCTCAATGTGTGCGGTTGCGGCTCGCGTACCCCTTCCTTCCACGGGGTACTGCCGACTGGAACTGAGACGGCCTTCACGCTCCCTCTTTCGGGCGCGCGAGCGCCCCATGTCCAGGGCCAATGGGATGGCGTGTGTCTTCTGGCTCTCTGTCCGGTGTGATCTGGTTGGCTGATTTCTCCCCTCGGCGCGCGTCTGTTTCCCTGGTCTCCTCTGAGTGTGGTTTGTGCGTTGAATCCTGCCTGTTCCATGCTCCAGTGTGTCCGTGTGTGGTACTTGGCGTCTGATATGTGATAAGATGTGTTCACTACGCACACCATATGTGATGGCCTGTGGTGCCGGCCGGCCGTATACACATGACAGACACAGGTCAATGTTTTGTCAGATCAAGTGTATTTCGAGCATGTTTCGCATTCATTGCCGGGACTGCTCTCATCAGCGTACCAACCCGTGTATATTTGGTAATGGTGTTCATTTCGTCATTATTTAAGTTCGCTTTACAGCTTCTTAATGACGGGTGACGTTCACTTCGTCTTCTGGGGGGGGAAGGGGGGGGGGGAAAGGGAACAACGGCTGGCGTAGATGTGCTCAATCTCTCCGCGTTTTGTGTTTACGCGCGCCTGCCGGCATTAGTTGCTCAATGTGTGCGGTTGCGGCTCGCGTACCCCTTCCTTCCACGGGGTACTGCCGACTGAAACTGAGACGGCCTTCACGCTCCCTCTTTCGGGCGCGCGAGCGTCCCATGTACAGGGCCAATAGGATGGCGTGTGTCTTCTGGCTCTCTGTCCGGTGTGACCTGGTTGGTTGATTTCTCCCCTCGGCGCGCGTCTGTTTCCCTGGTCTCCTCTGAGAGTGGTTTGTACGTTGAATCCTGCCTGTTCCATGCTCCAGTGTGTCCGTGTGTGGTACTTGGCGTCCGCCCGTTGATCTCCGTCTCTTGGTCCTTTTTCTTCCCGATTGTCCCTCCTTGAATAAATCGTCTGGTATACTCTAGTGGGTTTTCCCTTGTGCGTTTGTCTGTTTATTTGTTTGTTCGTTTGTTCGGGTACAGGAGCGACTTGTGGGTGCGTTCCTGTTTATGTGGTATGTGTGTGCCTATCATCCAATGTTGATAGCTCATCACACTCCTCCGTCTGATACAGTCAGACCGTATCATCCCGGCGTTTGTTTGTTTACTTATTTGTTCGTTTGTTTGGGTGCAGGAGCGACTTGTGGATGCGTCCCTGTTTATGTGGTCTGTGTGTGTCTATCATCCAAAGTTGATAGCCCATCACACTCCTCCGTCTGATACAGTCAGACCGTATCATCCCGGCGTTTGTTTATTTGTTTGTTCGTTTGTTTGGGTGCAGGAGCGACCTGTGGATGCGTCCCTGTTTATGTGGTATGTGTGTGTCTATCATCCAAAGTTGATAGCCCATCACACTCCTCCGTCTGATACAGTCAGACCGTATCATCCCGGCGTTTGTTTATTTGTTTGTTCGTTTGTTTGGGTGCAGGAGCGACCTGTGGATGCGTCCCTGTTTATGTGGTGTGTGTGTGTCTATCATTCAATGTTGATAGTCCATCACACTCCTCCGTCTGATACAGTCAGACCGTATCATCCCGGCGTTTGTTTATTTGTTTGTTCGTTTGTTTGGGTGCAGGAGCGACTTGTGGATGCGTCCCTGTTTATGTGGTGTGTGTGTGTCTATCATTCAATGTTGATAGCCCATCACACTCCTCCGTCTGATACAGTCAGACCGTATCATCCCGGCGTTTGTTTATTTGTTTGTTCGTTTGTTTGGGTGCAGGAGCGACTTGTGGATGCGTCCCTGTTTATGTGGTGTGTGTGTGTCTATCATCCAATGTTGATAGCCCATCACACTCCTCCGTCTGATACAGTTAGACCGTATCATCCCGGCGTTTGTTTATTTGTTTGTTCGTTTGTTTGGGTGCAGGAGCGACTTGTGGATGCGTCCCTGTTTATGTGGTGTGTGTGTGTCTATCATCCACTGTTGATAGCCCATCACACTCCTCCGTCTGATACAGTCAGACCGTATCATCCCGGCGTTTGTTTGTTTATTTGTTTGTTCGTTTGTTTGGGTGCAGGAGCGACTTGTGGATGCGTCCCTGTTTATGTGGTGTGTGTGTGTCTATCATCCACTGTTGATAGCCCATCACACTCCTCCGTCTGATACAGTCAGACCGTATCATCCCGGCGTTTGTTTATTTGTTTGTTCGTTTGTTTGGGTGCAGGAGCGGCTTGTGGATGCGTCCCTGTTTATGTGGTATGTGTGTGTCTATCATCCAAAGTTGATAGCCCATCACACTCCTCCGTCTGATACAGTCAGACCGTATCATCCCGGCGTTTGTTTATTTGTTTGTTCGTTTGTTTGGGTGCAGGAGCGGCTTGTGGGTGACGGCCGGCCGGCACCACAGGCCATCACATATGGTGTGCGTAGTGAACACATCTTATCACACGTCTGATAGGGGTCTAGCCCCAACCGTGTTCTTCCGCTTTCAGGTCGGACTCTTCTGATCCGCTATCATGCGATGGACTGTGCCTGGCTGGTCAAAACACTAAGACACAGGTCCTCTACCCAAACAAATAAACAAATTTACGCCGGTATGATACGGTCTGACTGTATCAGACGGAGGAGTGTGTAAGCAATCTGTCCACCCTCAAGGACAGACACACACATACCACACAAAAAGGAACGCACCCACAAGTCGCTCCTTTACCCAAACAAACAAACGAACGAACGAACAAACAAACGAACGCCGGTATGACACAGTCTGACTGTGTCGGACGGAGGAGTGTGTTACTGACCTATCAACCTACTATGATAGGCACACACATACCACCTAAAAAGGGACGCAGCCACAAGTCGTTCCTTTACCCAAACAAATGAACAAACAAATAAATGAACGCCGGGATGATACGGTCTAACTGTATCAGACGGAGGAGTGTGTCCTTGGCCTATCAATCTTGCATGATAGGTACACACATACCAAATAAACATGAACGCAGCCACAAGTCGTGCCTGTACCCAAACAAACGAACAAACAAACAAACAAACAAACGAACGCCGGGATGATACGGTCTGACTGTGTCGAACGGAGGAGTGTGTTCTTGACCTATCAACCTTGCATGATAGGCACACACATACCAAATAAATAGGAACGCAGCCACAAGTCGCTCCTATACCCAAAGCAACCACAACCCGGCACCACAATACAAGTGAATACGGGTAAACTCTCAACACACACACACACACACACACACACACACACACACACACACACACACACACACACACGCACACACACACACACACACACACACACACACACACACACACACGCACGCACACACACACACACACACACACACACACACACAACGAAATGAACGGCAACCCCCCACCCCCCACCCCCCGACATCAGACTCGGAGCGAACCGGGCCCAACACTGACGAACGAAAACGTCAAAGCGAACGCGAATACGCGTGAAAGCCCTGACAGAGACGGAAGACACGAAAACGGACCAAGAAAGAAGGTCCAAGAGGACACCAAGGCAGACAAAGCGTCGCCATCCAAAAACAGGGACGTCTAGACACCAACGGATGGTGTAACCGACAATACCGCCCCCCCCCCCCCCCCCCCCCCCCCGCTTCAACTACCGGGAACACGTAACCACACACGTGCACCGACCAGCCCCACCAGCCCCGAGGTCAAAGACCGGGTATTGGAATAACAAACGCCGGGATGATACGGTCTGACTGTATCAGACGGAGGAGTGTGATGGGCTATCAACTTTGGATGATAGACACACACATACCACATAAACAGGGACGCATCCACAAGTCGCTCCTGCACCCAAACAAACGAACAAACAAATAAACAAACGCCGGGATGATACGGTCTGACTGTATCAGACGGAGGAGTGTGATGGGCTATCAACTTTGGATGATAGACACACACATACCACATAAACAGGGACGCATCCACAAGTCGCTCCTGCACCCAAACAAACGAACAAACAAATAAACAAACGCCGGGATGATACGGTCTGACTGTATCAGACGGAGGAGTGTGATGGGCTATCAACTTTGGATGATAGACACACACATACCACATAAACAGGGACGCATCCACAAGTCGCTCCTGCACCCAAACAAACGAACAAACAAATAAACAAACGCCGGGATGATACGGTCTGACTGTATCAGACGGAGGAGTGTGATGGGCTATCAACTTTGGATGATAGACACACACATACCACATAAACAGGGACGCATCCACAAGTCGCTCCTGCACCCAAACAAACGAACAAACAAATAAACAAACGCCGGGATGATACGGTCTGACTGTATCAGACGGAGGAGTGTGATGGGCTATCAACTTTGGATGATAGACACACACATACCACATAAACAGGGACGCATCCACAAGTCGCTCCTGCACCCAAACAAACGAACAAACAAATAAACAAACGCCGGGATGATACGGTCTGACTGTATCAGACGGAGGAGTGTGATGGGCTATCAACATTGGATGATAGGCACACACATACCACATAAACAGGAACGCACCCACAAGTCGCTCCTGTATCCAAACAAACGAACAAACAAATAAACAGACAAACGCACAAAGGGGAAACCCACTAGGGTATACCAGACGATTTATTCAAGGAGGAACAATCGGGAAGAAAAAGGACCAAGAGACGGAGATCAACGGGCGGACGCCAAGTACCACACACGGACACACTGGAGCATGGAACAGGCAGGATTCAACGCACAAACCACACTCAGAGGAGACCAGGGAAACAGACGCGCGCCGAGGGGAGAAATCAGCCAACCAGATCACACCGGACAGAGAGCCAGAAGACACACGCCATCCCATTGGCCCTGGACATGGGGCGCTCGCGCACCCGAAAGAGGGAGCGTGAAGGCCGTCTCAGTTCCAGTCGGCAGTACCCCGTGGAAGGAAGGGGTACGCGAGCCGCAACCGCACACATTGAGCAACTAATGCCGGCAGGCGCGCGTAAACACAAAACGCGGAGAGATTGAGCACATCTACGCCAGCCGTTGCTTCTTCCCCTACCCCCCCCCCCCCCATAAGACGAAATGAACGTCACCCGTCATTAAGAAGCTGTAAAGCGAACTTAAATAATGACGAAATGAACACCATTACCAAATATATACGGGTTGGTACGCTGATGAGAGCAGTCCCGGCAATGAATGCGAAACATGCTCGAAATACACTTGATCTGACAAAACATTGACCTGTGTCTATCATGTGTATACGGCCGGCCGGCACCACAGGCCATCACATATGGTGTGCGTAGTGAACACATCTTATCACACGTCTGATAGGGGTCTAGCCCCAACCGTGTTCTTCCGCTTTCAGGTCGGACTCTTCTGATCCGCTATCATGCGATGGACTGTGCCTGGCTGGTCAAAACACTAAGACACAGGTCCTCTACCCAAACAAATAAACAAATTTACGCCGGTATGATACGGTCTGACTGTATCAGACGGAGGAGTGTGTAAGCAATCTGTCCACCCTCAAGGACAGACACACACATACCACACAAAAAGGAACGCACCCACAAGTCGCTCCTTTACCCAAACAAACAAACGAACGAACGAACAAACAAACGAACGCCGGTATGACACAGTCTGACTGTGTCGGACGGAGGAGTGTGTTACTGACCTATCAACCTACTATGATAGGCACACACATACCACCTAAAAAGGGACGCAGCCACAAGTCGTTCCTTTACCCAAACAAACGAACAAACAAATAAATGAACGCCGGGATGATACGGTCTAACTGTATCAGACGGAGGAGTGTGTCCTTGGCCTATCAATCTTGCATGATAGGTACACACATACCAAATAAACAGGAACGCAGCCACAAGTCGTGCCTGTACCCAAACAAACGAACAAACAAACAAACAAACAAACGAACGCCGGGATGATACGGTCTGACTGTGTCGAACGGAGGAGTGTGTTCTTGACCTATCAACCTTGCATGATAGGCACACACATACCAAATAAATAGGAACGCAGCCACAAGTCGCTCCTATACCCAAAGCAACCACAACCCGGCACCACAATACAAGTGAATACGGGTAAACTCTCAACACACACACATACACACACGCACACACACACACACGCACACACGCACACACACACACACACACACACACACACACACACACACACACGCACGCACACACACACACACACACACACACACACACACACAACGAAATGAACGGCAACCCCCCACCCCCCACCCCCCGACATCAGACTCGGAGCGAACCGGGCCCAACACTGACGAACGAAAACGTCAAAGCGAACGCGAATACGCGTGAAAGCCCTGACAGAGACGGAAGACACGAAAACGGACCAAGAAAGAAGGTCCAAGAGGACACCAAGGCAGACAAAGCGTCGCCATCCAAAAACAGGGACGTCTAGACACCAACGGATGGTGTAACCGACAATACCGCCCCCCCCCCCCCCCCCCCGCTTCAACTACCGGGAACACGTAACCACACACGTGCACCGACCAGCCCCACCAGCCCCGAGGTCAAAGACCGGGTATTGGAATAACAAACGCCGGGATGATACGGTCTGACTGTATCAGACGGAGGAGTGTGATGGGCTATCAACTTTGGATGATAGACACACACATACCACATAAACAGGGACGCATCCACAAGTCGCTCCTGCACCCAAACAAACGAACAAACAAATAAACAAACGCCGGGATGATACGGTCTGACTGTATCAGACGGAGGAGTGTGATGGGCTATCAACTTTGGATGATAGACACACACATACCACATAAACAGGGACGCATCCACAAGTCGCTCCTGCACCCAAACAAACGAACAAACAAATAAACAAACGCCGGGATGATACGGTCTGACTGTATCAGACGGAGGAGTGTGATGGGCTATCAACTTTGGATGATAGACACACACATACCACATAAACAGGGACGCATCCACAAGTCGCTCCTGCACCCAAACAAACGAACAAACAAATAAACAAACGCCGGGATGATACGGTCTGACTGTATCAGACGGAGGAGTGTGATGGGCTATCAACTTTGGATGATAGACACACACATACCACATAAACAGGGACGCATCCACAAGTCGCTCCTGCACCCAAACAAACGAACAAACAAATAAACAAACGCCGGGATGATACGGTCTGACTGTATCAGACGGAGGAGTGTGATGGGCTATCAACTTTGGATGATAGACACACACATACCACATAAACAGGGACGCATCCACAAGTCGCTCCTGCACCCAAACAAACGAACAAACAAATAAACAAACGCCGGGATGATACGGTCTGACTGTATCAGACGGAGGAGTGTGATGGGCTATCAACATTGGATGATAGGCACACACATACCACATAAACAGGAACGCACCCACAAGTCGCTCCTGTATCCAAACAAACGAACAAACAAATAAACAGACAAACGCACAAAGGGGAAACCCACTAGGGTATACCAGACGATTTATTCAAGGAGGAACAATCGGGAAGAAAAAGGACCAAGAGACGGAGATCAACGGGCGGACGCCAAGTACCACACACGGACACACTGGAGCATGGAACAGGCAGGATTCAACGCACAAACCACACTCAGAGGAGACCAGGGAAACAGACGCGCGCCGAGGGGAGAAATCAGCCAACCAGATCACACCGGACAGAGAGCCAGAAGACACACGCCATCCCATTGGCCCTGGACATGGGGCGCTCGCGCACCCGAAAGAGGGAGCGTGAAGGCCGTCTCAGTTCCAGTCGGCAGTACCCCGTGGAAGGAAGGGGTACGCGAGCCGCAACCGCACACATTGAGCAACTAATGCCGGCAGGCGCGCGTAAACACAAAACGCGGAGAGATTGAGCACATCTACGCCAGCCGTTGCTTCTTCCCCTACCCCCCCCCCCCCCCATAAGACGAAATGAACGTCACCCGTCATTAAGAAGCTGTAAAGCGAACTTAAATAATGACGAAATGAACACCATTACCAAATATATACGGGTTGGTACGCTGATGAGAGCAGTCCCGGCAATGAATGCGAAACATGCTCGAAATACACTTGATCTGACAAAACATTGACCTGTGTCTATCATGTGTATACGGCCGGCCGGCACCACAGGCCATCACATATGGTGTGCGTAGTGAACACATCTTATCACACTCATATTCACAGAAATTTACACTATTTCATAGGTAACTGAAGCTCATGGACAAAAGGAGGCTTTGTGAGTTAACTAACTCAGCCTACATAAGAAGTCATTTTCCTTATTATAATTGTATATGAAGTAAAGCACTTACTTCTACTTGTGTGTTGGGGCATGGTCCTCATCCTGTAACAGAATGACATCACAATAAACACTGCTTACATCTTTGCATACATCAAATGCAGATCAATACCACTTCAATTCAGGAGAGGGGAAAAATTCTAGTGGATGAATCTCATGAAAGTTACACTACACATTCACCTACACATTTTCAGCTTGTCTGTCTGATGCATGGCAGTTGTTCTAGATAACTAATGGACAGCAAGTTCCCAGTCTGCAGAGAAACAACCAAGTTCAAAGACCACTAACTAACTGACTTACAAGTGCTCAAGCAATACATGTAGTAAGTAAATGTGTGTAAATTTACACAAAGCTAACAGTTACTCTAACAGAAAAAAGCACTGCACCACCTGTACCACACACCATACCTTCCATGAGACATCAGTGTCAGTGAATCCACTTATTCCATCATCTTCATCCTTGGTCAACAGTTCTCCCCAGTTGTGATGTCATGGTCAGTTTGGGTGACACTTACTGTGGGTGACTGAGAGCCTAATGCTAGTAAAAGAAATGATTTTTTAGTTGATTGGTAAACATAACATAACAATAACATTGCCTTAGTAACTCATTAATCATAATGTCTTACAAAATTCATACAAACATGTACCAGTTCTTGTACATAAGCACATCATAAAAAAAATTCCCACAATTTAAAAACAACAACAAACAAAAGACAAAACCCCTTCCGTGCTTCCGTGGTCCAGATCTATAGTTGATTTCTTACCAAAACAACCCACAACCACCCAGCTGAGTCCGACCAGCAGTATCAAGTAGTAGTAGTGCTGAATCTTGACTACTGAATCGACTCTAAATCTGTTTTCAGTCAGTAGATACCAAATCACCACCTTTCGGACCCCCTCTCTTTCTGCGCTTATTGTGAAATGGTTCCCGACTGATTCTACATGTTTCTGCGTTTACGCTGAAAAGCTGTTTGCAAAGTACATGTACTAGAAGTCAAGTTTCAGTTGCGTCACTGACTAGTTACATAATTATATACAAGCCGGGAAAGAGCGTTGGAAGTCAGGCGTCGATTGCGCCACCATCAAAAGCGAGGAGAATACTTTGTTCTCGTGTGCTAGTTCTACTTTTGATGTGGTGTATCAGTACGTTTCCTACTTTTTAACCGGAGATAATTAGGCCTGGCCTGGCGTAACAGAAGTTTGCCGATACGGAACAGTTCGCGACGTACCCCGGCTCCGCTTCACAGAAAAGAAGTTTATTATCTACTCATGATTACACTAAACAAAGACAGCAATCTTACAGTCACATACCATATCATTGTAGAAAATGCAGACATTTCTTGTAAACGTCACCGATGCAAATATTCCTCAATTTTCACCAAAAAACAAACTGCAGCTTGGGAGCGTTGCAAAACTGCCACCATTTTTATTTTGTCTCGGTCGGCCAGACAGGAAAGGGGCGGGGCCTCCGCTGATAGACTCGAAACCAAGGTCAAATCAGCGAAAACGAATTTTAGCCTCTAGCCATTTTCAGGGCCACTCGCCATCCGCGAAAAGTAATTTGCCCCCAATATTATGGGGTATGAGCATATAACGGTACCAGTTGCTATGCTCTTGCCACCACAGTTTTCACTTGCCCAGAAACACCTAGTTTGGAACTGTGGCTAAAGGTACGACCTCGACCTCTTAGCCACGTGACTGGGGTTAGCCCGTTCGATGCTTTGCACAACAGAGGCCCATTCTCACGACCGTACAAACACCTTGTTTTCGCTCTTTAAAGATCTAAGCTCCCAACAAAAAGCTTTCCGAACTGTGAAAAAAAAAATATTCAGTACAGAGTCGACCGTGCAAGCACAGTCAACTCAGTCACAGTTGCAGAGTTCACACAGTGTCCAGAAACCGCGACAGAACCGTGCCGAAAAACTGCCCCCACTTCCTGTCGGGGTCCGTCTTCACACTTGAAGAGGGAAAGAAAAACAACAACTGAAAACAACAATAAACAACAAAACAGATAAAATGGCATGATATTTGGAGAAACAACTTTATGGGATGGGGCCATTCCCCCTTGGTTTTTTGTTTTTGTTTTTTTTACTCTGCACACAAATTTTACAAGGGGCAAGAATTCTGTCCTGTATCAAATAGAAACGGAAACGGTAATGACTGCGAAGTGGTTACAAGTTAAGCAAATAAAAGCGACACAAAAGGGAGAGAAACCACTTAACTTTGACAAAGGACGGCATAGACTCCAGAGTGCAGTCCCTTTTCGGCGGGGCGTGAAAATGTGACTGCTTAAGCACCATTTTCAAAAATGGCGAATTTTTTTTTTTAGAAAAGCGAAGACTTGTGTGTCATATGATTCGATTTGAAACGAAGTTGTTGTAGAGATCGCGAAAAGTCACTGCATTTCGATGGAAATTTCTAGACCATCCCAGAACATGCGAGTGCAGTAACGTCAGTAGATTACGTAACCTTGGAAAGATTCCGTACTTGCCAGTATGTTGCAGAATGTTCTAGATCTGACCTCTTAGTATATAAGCAGCACTGCACAGCGTTCTGGGTTCTTCCTCTTTCATGAGTTTGTTCTTACGCATCTTCTGTTAATAAAGTATTGGAGTTCCAGCCTGTTGTATCCCGTGTCTTCTCTGCGAGTGCACCGAGAGAGCGACATAGCAGGAGAAAAATACAACAGAAATATTTGGCGTCGCCGACAGGATTCGACATTGATCTACCTACGAAGGGACAGTACTCTCCAGTACTCAAGAAACTCCAACTACAGAAGTTGCACCCCTTCAACTGTTGCAGCAGCGAAAATTGACTGACAATGGCAGAGACAGCGGAGCTGATAAAATTGCTCAGAGAACAAATGGAACAGCAGAAGGAACAAATGGAACAGCAGAATGAACAGCAGAAGGAACAGATGAGGATTCAAGCAAAGCAGCATGAAGAAGAATTAGCAGTCCAAAGAGAGCAGATGGGTGCGTTGATGAAGATGATTCAAGTTCAGACACCGACTGGGGATTCCAGTCCTCACACTTCTACTGTTTCGACTGCCGCTATTCCACCGTTCGCTGCCTTTGACTCCACTTCAGAACTGTGGCCTGACTACTGGTCAAGGTTCTGCACATTTCTTGTCGCCAACGCCGTTCCTGACGACCGCAAGGCTCAAGTCTTCCTCACTAATCAGACTCCGGCTGTCTACAAGCAACTGGCAAATCTGGCTGCTCAACAGAATCCAAGAATGAACATCAACGATCTGACGATGGACCAAATCGTCGAGTTCATGAAAGAACAATTTGACCCAAAACTGTTCATAGTGCGAGAACGTTTCAAGTTCTGGAGCAACATGGAACGGAAGCCAGGCGAAACACTCCAGGAGCTGGCAGCCCGTATACGTCAAGACGCGGCTACCTGTGACTTTCCTTCGATCCAAGATCCACAAGATGAAGCTCTTAGGCAGAGATTCATATGTTCTGCCAACAACGAAGCTGTCTTGAAGGCTCTTTTCAAGGTCAAGGATACCGAGTTGGATTTTGCCAAGGCTGTCAAGATCGCCATAGAGACTGAAGACGCGGCAAAGGTGGCCAAGGAAACTGTCTACGGTTCCAAGCCCAGGCCGGTCAACAAAGTCAAGGCGAACAACAAAGGGGGTCGACCAAAGAACCACCAGCAGTCTAACTCCACGACCAGCGATTCAGCAAAGTGCTACAGGTGTGGAAAGGCTCATAAAGCAACAGACTGCTTCTACAAAGACTCCAAATGCAACTTCTGTCAGAAGACAGGACATTTGGAGGCTGTTTGCAGGAAAAAACTGCATCAACAGCAACAAGGGGGACGACAGTCTGCAAAATCTTCATTGAAAAGTATCACAAAAGCAGAGCTCGTCAAAGCCATCCTCGGCGAAGTTCCCCAAGATACTCCTAGGTTGGACGTTCCAGTCACAATCCAGGATCAACAGTTCACGATGGAGCTGGACACCGCAACCACAGGAAATTTTGTTTCTGTGCCAGTCTGGAAACAGCTGGGAAAACCGAAGCTGGATGACGTCACACATCGGTACGAGTCTGCCAGCAAGCACGACCTACCAGTGTTGGGCACCTTCATGGGCCAGACTAAGGACCCAGTGACTGGTAAACAGAGCTCCATTCCCTACATCGTCACCAAGATCCCTGATCTCAACCTACTTGGACGAAACGCGATCCAGGCTCTGGGAATTTCAGTGGACAATGCCCTTGGACTGAAGAGCATAGAGAGTCAAGTCAAGAGCGAGGGTGCAAAAGAATCGCATCCGAAGACCTCCAGCACAGCTTATGCTTCTCTTCAGAAGGATTGTCACACTCTCTGCGACAAGTTCCCAGATCTCTTCAAGGAAGAATTGGGATGTCTGAAGGATTTTGAGCTGGAAGTAAAGTTCAAGTCCGACGCGAAGCCGGTTTTTCACAAGGCAAGGCCGGTTCCGTTCGCTCTTCGTGATGACCTGACGAAAGGCTACGAAGAAGGCATCGCCAAAGGAGTCTGGAAGCCAGTCCAGTTCAACGACTATGGAACACCAGTGGTTCCAATTCGTAAGACAAACAGTGCAGGCGCCCTGAAGCCAAAACTGCGGATCTGTGGTGACTACTCAGTCGGGATCAACGATCATCTTGCTGATCACCGTCACCCAATGCCTCTCCCAGAGGAACTGATGCAAAAGCTGGGAGGAGGATTCGGTTACACGAAGATCGACCTCGCTGATGCCTACAACCAGATCAAGCTGGCACCAGAAAGTCAACGCAGACTAGCCCTCAGCACTCACCGCGGGGTACTTCTGCAACAACGACTACCTTTCGGAATCAAGTCAGCACCTGGTTATTTTCAGGAGATCATGGAAAATCTGACCAGTGATCTGCCTGGAGTTGCCGTCTTCCAAGATGACATACTCACCAGCGGGAAGGATGCCAAAGATCATCTGAGCAACCTGGAGCGACTACTCACGCGTCTGAACGACAAAGGACTCAGATGTCGTCGTGAAAAATGCCTGTTTGCTCAACCCAGTGTGGAATACCTTGGACACACTCTATCGGCTGAAGGAATCTCCAAAGGATCCAAAGTCGAGGCAGTCTTGAAGATGCCGCCACCTACGGATGTCTCAAGCTTGAAGTCTTTTCTGGGCTCAGTACAATTCTACGGGAAATTCATCCCTAACCTGGCTACTATGGCAGAGCCGCTCTACCGCCTGACAAAGAAGGCAAATCCCTGGAAGTGGGGAGAAGAGGAACAAGCAGCTTTTGAACAGCTGAAGAATGTGCTTTCCTCTGATCAAGTCCTTGTACACTTCGACCCAGATAAGCCTGTGGGGCTGGCTTGTGACGCATCCAACGTTGGAATTGGAGCAGTACTGTTTCATCGCTATCCGGACGGAAGCGAGCGCCCAATTGCCAATGTGTCCAAGACTCTTACAGCTGCAGAAAGAAACTACAGCCAAATCCACAAGGAAGCCCTAGCCATCATCTATGGTTTGCGGAAATTCTACCAGTATCTGTACGGACGACAGTTCATACTGGTGACTGATCACAAGCCCCTGACGGCGCTGTTCGGACCAAAGAAAGGGACACCACTTCTTGCAGCTAACAGACTAGCTCGGTGGGCCCTATGGCTGAACCAGTTCGACTACACGATCGAGTACCGGAAAACTGCAGATCACGGCAATGCAGATGCTCTCAGTCGCTTGCCTTCTGGAGACGACATCGACTTTGACAGGGAGGAGAGTGGGGACGACACGGACATGGTGTGCGCCATCCGAGTTCTCAGTCTTCAAGTCAAACCTTTCGACGCCAACATCCTTCGTCAAGAGTCAGGCAAAGATCCAGTGATAGCTACAGTGATGCGCTACGTGCGCGAAGGATGGCCGCTGAAGCACGCTGAGATCAACGAAGATGTCAGAAAGTTCCAGAAGTTGTCTGATTCTCTCAGTATCTGCCACGGATGCCTCATCTATGGTACAAGAGTTGTGATTCCACAAAGCCTGCAGCCCAAGATCCTTGATCTTCTGCACATCGGACACTTCGGCATGGAACGCATGAAGCAGTTGGCAAGAACTGCAGTATACTGGCCCGGTATCGACGCTGCAATAGAGATGACGAGTCGACGATGTGACTCATGCGGCGAACATCAAAACAAGCCATCCAAACCGCCAGTTCATCCCTGGATGTTACCAGAGAAGCCATGGAGCCGAGTTCACTTGGACCACGCCATCAACTTCATGGGCACCAACTGGCTGGTGATCACGGACGCTTACTCAAAGTACCCATGCATCCACCCAACGTCATCCACGTCCACTAGAGCTACTCTAGACCTGCTGGAAGAAGACTTCGCTCACTTCGGATACCCACACACGCTGGTCTCCGACAATGCAACCACCTTTGCTTCTGAAGAGTTCCAGAGCTGGTGCAAGGAACGTGGGATCACGCACCTGACAGGAGCGCCCTATCATCCTGCTACCAATGGAGCTGCAGAACGGCTGGTGCAGACTTTCAAGCAAGCTCTCAGGAAGTCTTCTCTGCCCCCGAAGCGAGCACTTCAAGAGTTTCTTATGCAGTACCGGAGAATGCCGACATCCTGCGGATTCTCTCCAACTGAACTCTTGATGTCCAGACAGATTCGGACAAGGATCGACACTTTGCTTCCCTCGCCAGCACACATAGCTCAGGGCAAGCAATCCAAGGAGGCATCTAAAACTCAGGTGACTCCAGACGCTGGAGGTGTCGCCAAGGTGACCAGGCAGTACAAGGCCGGAGATCCAGTATACGCACTGTACTATGGACCTCACCATGCCAAGCAGCCCAGATGGGTACCAGCAGTGGTCAAGAAGTCTACGGGTACTCGCTGCTTCAACGTCAAGGTAGTTCCTCGTGGCCCAGTTTGGAGACGACACTGGGAACAGTTGCGCCCACGTTACGCTTCTGAAGAGGACAACGAACCTGGTGATTCAGCAGATACCTCTGAGCTCCCGATCGACCATCCCATGGAGATTCTGGAGAACGTGCCACCGACACAGAACCAGAGCAGACCACGACTGCCCAGGACCAAGCCACCTGTTCCAGAGTATGGTCCAGACAACCCCAGACGATCCAAAAGAACACCAAAACCCAGAGACAGACTTTGTTGTTGAAGTTTGTTGTGAAACAACAATTTTGGTAGGGAGGTGTTGTAGAGATCGCGAAAAGTCACTGCATTTCGATGGAAATTTCTAGACCATCCCAGAACATGCGAGTGCAGTAACGTCAGTAGATTACGTAACCTTGGAAAGATTCCGTACTTGCCAGTATGTTGCAGAATGTTCTAGATCTGACCTCTTAGTATATAAGCAGCACTGCACAGCGTTCTGGGTTCTTCCTCTTTCATGAGTTTGTTCTTACGCATCTTCTGTTAATAAAGTATTGGAGTTCCAGCCTGTTGTATCCCGTGTCTTCTCTGCGAGTGCACCGAGAGAGCGACATAGCAGGAGAAAAATACAACAGAAGTCTTGAATATCCGACCACTTTTCGTTTGGGCAAAATCTTTGCCAGCGGACAATTATTGCTGCGCTTTGATGGCACTGTTTACGTGGTGCACTGATCCAACAGGATATGAGTAAACGGAAAGGGGGTTGCACTCTGACAGGCCAAGGTGTTGCACTCTGCAGGCAAGTATTATTGCACGGTGCAGACGATCACGTACCTGCCTTGTGGTGGAATAAGAGACGATTACCGCAAAAGCATACACACCCGTGCTCTAGGACTGAATGTAATAATAGATCTGTCCATTCAGACAGAGAGAAAAAAAAAATGTTGGGCAGAAAAGAACAAAAAAGAATAGTGAAAATTAGCAATCACAACACTATTCTTTTTTGTTCTTTTCTGCCCAACATTTTTTTTTTCACACACAGTCCATGGTCTTTTGTCACCAAAGGATGGGTGTTGTGATATTTCTACTATTTTTTCTGGTCCTTTTCTCGCCCACCGTTTTTTTGTGTTTTTTTTTCCCGCGCCGTGTATGTCAGTACGTCCGCAGAGTTACCTTTTGTTTGTTTGTTGAAGTTATGTCCCATTTGTTTATGTCCTGAAGAAGGCGTAAGCCGAAACGTCGACCTGTGCCGTCCTTTGTCAAAGTAGACTCCAGAGTGCAGTCCCTTTTCGGCGGGGCGTGAAAATGTGACTGCTTACACCCAGCGCCATTTTAAAAAAATGGCGAATTTTTTTTTAGAAAAGCAGAGACTTGTGTGTCATATGATTCGATTTGAAACGAAGTCTTGAATATCCGACCACGTTTCGTTTGGGAAAAATCTTTGCCAGCGGACAATTATTGTTGCGCTTTGATGGCACTGTTTACGTGGTACACTGATCCAACAGGATGTGAGTAAACGGCAAGGGGGTTGCACTCTGACAGGCAAGGGTGTTGCACTCTACTTACTTACTTACTTAGGCCCTTGCCTCCACGAGGAGCATAGGCCATCGACAACCCTTCGCCATCGCACTCTGTTCTGGGCTAGTCTTGCCACTCCAGTCCAGTTGGTCCCCTGCTTACATAGCTCTGCCTCAGTGTCCCGCCTCCAGCTGTTGCGAGGCCGGCCTCTCTTCCTTTTCCCCTGCGGGTTCCATGTCAGGGCTTGGCGTGTGGTGCTGGATGCTGGCTTCCTGAGGGTGTGTCCAATCCAGCCCCACTTCCTCCGCAGGATCTGCTTGGCCACTGGTTCCTGCCCCGCTCGCTCCCACAGCTCTTCATTCCGGATCTTCTCTGGCCATCGGATGTTGAAGATGCGCCTCAGACAGGTGTTGAGAAATGTCTGGATCTTCTGCTGCATCGTCTTCGTTGTCCTCCATGTTTCGCATCCGTAGAGCAGAACTGACTTCACGTTGGAGTTGAAGATGCGAAGTTTGGTTCTTATGCTGACAACTTTGGATGCCCAGACGTTCTTCAGCATGACCATTGCTGCCCTTGCCTTGCCGATTCTGGCTGTGACGTCTCGGTCTGTGCCTCCCTGTCCATCAACCACACTCCCCAGGTAGACAAAAGACTCCACCTCCCTGATGGGCTCTCCACCGACTGTGACTGGTGTGTTGGCAGTGGTGTTGATCTTCATCAGCTCGGTTTTCTTCCTGTTGATCTTGAGCCCTGTTCTGGCTGATGTGGCTTCCAGGCACGTAGTCTTGTCCTGCATCTGGCTGTGGCTGTGAGACAGGAGCGCCAGGTCGTCCGCGAAGTCGAGGTCATCCAGCTGCGTCCAGAGTGTCCACTGTATCCCGTTTTTCCTGCCTGCTGTAGTGGTCTTCATGATCCAGTCGATGACCAGGAGGAAGAGAAACGGGGACAACAGGCATCCCTGGCGGACTCCGGTCTTCACCTCGAAGCTTTCTGACAACTGGCCAGCATGGGCAATCCTGCAGCTCATGTCATGGTAGGTGCACTGGATCAGGGAGATGATCTTCCCAGGAACTCCATAGTGCCTTAGCAGCTTCCACAGTGCCTCTCTGTCTACGCTGTCGACAGCCTTCTCATAGTCTATGAAGTTGATGTAGAGGGGGGAGTTCCACTCCAGCGACTGCTCCACAATGATGCGTAGGCTGGCAATCTGGTCAGCGCAGGACCTGTTCCTGCGGAAGCCCGCCTGCTGGTCTCGGAGCATGGGTTCGACTGCCTCTCTCATCCTCTCCAGTAGAATTCTGTTGAGAACCTTGCCTGGCACTGACAGGAGCATGATCCCTCGGTAGTTGCTGCAGTCCCTGAGGTCCCCTTTCTTTGGCAGCTTGATGACGATCCCTTCTTTCCACTGGGCTGGCACCTCTTCCTTCTCCCAGATCTTGCTGAATAGGCTGTGCAGCATGTTGACGGCTGTCTCTGTGTCTGCTTTGATGGTTTCTGCTGGTATCTCGTCCGGCCCTGCAGCTTTCCCATTTCTCAGTGTCATGATGGCTTTTCTGATCTCCGCCTTAGAGGGCTTGTCGCAGTTGATGGGTAGTTCTGTCTCTGCTGGTGGGATGTCTGGTGGTGTTTCAGGGATGGGGCGATTTAACAGCTCCCTGAAGTGTTCTGCCCATCGTTTCAGCTGTTCCTCAGTTGTTGTCAGTGGGTGCCCGTTCTTGTCCTTTACTGGTTTGTCTGTCTGCTGAAATTTGCCCGCGAGCTTCTTGGTCACCTGGTACAGGTCTTTTAGATTCCCTTGTCGGGCTGCTTCCTCTGCTTGACTGGCCAGGTTGTCGATGTAGTCCCTCTTGTCCTTCCTGGTGCTCCTCTTCACTTCTCTGCCAGCTGCTGTGTATTCCTCTTGTGCCTTTGCCTTAGCTCTTCTTGTTCGGCTCGTGTTCAGTGCAGTTTTCTTCTCTTTCCTAACTTCCAGCTTCTGGATGGTATCAGCAGAGATCCATTCCTTATGTTGGGTCTTTCTCTTGCCAAGGACCTCTTCGCATGTGTCGTGCCAGAGTTTCTTGCTGTGTTCCCACTGTGTCTCGATGTCCATTTCACTGTCTTCTATCAGGTCTTGCAGTGGCTGGAACCTGTTGGAAAGGCTGATCCGGAATGCTGCTTGTGTGTCTGTGTTCCTGAGTAGTCCAACGTTGTACCTGGTCCGTGTGTTGTTGGCGTTGGTGTGCCTCTTAAGCCGAAGTCTCAATGTTGTTGCAAGAAGGTGGTGGTCTGATGATACATCGGCACCCCTCATCACGCGCACATCCCGCCACGATCTCCTGAACTTCCGGCTGATGCAGATGTGATCAATCTGGTTCTCCGTGACATGGTCCGGTGATCTCCATGTGGCCTTGTGGATGCGCTTGTGTGGGAAGATGCTGCCTCCTATCACTAGCTGGTTCAGGGCACAGAAGTCTGCAAAGCGCTCACCATTTTCATTCATCTGTCCCAGTCCGTGTGTTCCCATGGTGTCCTCGTAGCCTGTGTTGTCTGATCCAATCTTGGTGTTGAAGTCTCCCATCAGTATGGTCATGTCCTTGGCTCCTCCTCTATCTATCACTGTCTGCAGTTGTTGGTAGAAGTCATCTTTTTTCTCCTCTTCCGCATTATTGGTGGGAGCGTAGCACTGGATGATGTTCAGCTTGATGTCTTTTTTCTTGGTGATGAATTTGGCTGTAATGATGCGGGAGTTGACAGGTTCCCAGCCGATGAGTGCCCGCTGTGCCTCCGGTGCCAGCATCAGGGCCACGCCCTCAGTGTGGGGGGCTCCATCCTCTGTGTGTCCAGAGTACAGCAATTGCTCTCCCGATGAAAATCTCAGCTGTCCTGTCTGTAGCCACCTTGTCTCACTCAGTCCCAGTACTCCTATCTTGTAGTTCTTCATCTCTCTTGCTACTTGTATGGTCCTTCCTACTTCATACATTGTCCTGATGTTCCATGTGGCTACTCTCGTTGTTGTCCTGGGTGTTAGAAGGGGGGTCGGCCTTGCAGCTTCCTTTCGGCTTTCACTGCAATGCGTCATAGGTCTCCGGGATGGAGACCCTTCCTCGCCCAGGTGAATGTCTCGGTTTGTTGCTGTCGATGCTTCAGTAACAGTGTTTTTTACAGGTAGGGCTGTTAACCCTACGCAAACCCGTTTAGCCTCTTGGAGAGGTGGTCCACATTCGTCTGACCTCTACCCTTCGACCTGTCCAGCTTGGGTGACCCTGCCAGGAGCATGTGCTCCTGCTGGCATAGTTCTCTGGGTCATTGAGGTACACAAGCCACTACCCCACGACAAGGGGTGGACCATGTAGGGTGTTGCACTCTACAGGCAAGTATTATTGCACGGTGCAGACGATCACGTACCTGCCTTGTGGTGGAATAAGAGACGATTACAAAAGCATACACACCCGTGCTCTAGGACTGAATGTAATAATAGATCTGTCCATTCAGACAGAGACATGTTACGTATGTCTCTGATTCAGAAACACGCCTACTTTCACTCTGAAGACAGCCTGCCATCACTTGCGCCACTGAGGATCCCTCTGGGTTCAGCTGGTCAAGGATGACATAGTGCGCGACCTTGTGTTTGAGAGCACCGAGACAATTTAGGCCCGTCACGGTAGCGCAGTGAGCGCCATTTCCCCACCGTGCACAGAGGTACTTTCCTCTGAAAGACTCTGTGCCCCAGAGAGTGTTGTCAAAGTTAAGTGGTTTCTCTCCCTTTTGTGTCGCTTTTATTTGCTTGTCCTGTATCAGATTATGTGTTGACGTAATCCGAATTATGTCAAAACATCCTGACGTCACACAGTCTGAACATGGCTGCAAAAAGACATGAGATCTTCATCTTCATCCGAATGCTTGAATTGGATCGCATCGTGACATCGTTTTCACACTCAGTGTTGCACCAGGCAAAATGGATTTACGAACCACCTCCATGAGCTCATATATATTCATATGAGTAGCTCTTGTGTGCAGCGAAACAGCACGGCAGCCTTCCAAACCACAGTAGGTAAAAGATTTAGAAATTTGTTTCACGCAGACTTGTGTCTTCTTCTTTTTTTTTTTTCATTTTCGTCTTCGTTCGTCAGTGCATACTTCTATTGATTGTTCATAATTTTACTGTGTTACACCGAAGGTACTCTGCTCTTACGATCTAGATGCGAATATTAGACAGACAGGGGCCAAGGGAAGTAATCCTTTGAAACTGACGTAATGTCAACTGTGAGTTTTCCCCCCTCAGAAGTTTACCTGTTTATACCAAATGTACTCTGCTGTTTCAGCCAGTCACTATTATAGCTGCTCATCTGAGACAGGCATGGGTTGGGTAACTTAATACTGTGACACTTGTCATGTCTCTTTCGTCCACTGTTAGTTTCCGTGAGAGATTTATTTGACCTGGATGATAAGTTCCGGGCGTGTGCAGCACATAACTCTATTGTGCCCGGGCCTACCGCCACGAAACAGGGGATTTGGTCTAGTGGTTAAGGCATCCGACTTCGGATCCTGAGCTGCCTGGTTCGAGTCCCCGGTGGGCAGGAATATGGTTGGATTTTTTCATACCATATCGAGTCAAATCCATATGCAGACTCGTTTGCGGTGCCTGTCTCGCCTTCGTGTACACACGCACGCACAAATATCAAGTGTGCACGCTAAAAATCCCACGTTCATCTTTCGAAGAAGAGTAGGCTGTGGCCGGTGGCGTGGTAAAACAGAAATACTGTCGCACGCACCAGAGTGAATAGCAGGGTGGAGGTTTGCACACAAAGTAGCGCCTAGCGGCAGCAGGCTTTTCCTGCTTCGTCCTCCAGCCTTGCGGCGCCTAGAGCATCTCATTAGAGATGGATACGTGCGCCGAGGAGAAGTCTACCATACCATACCATACCATACCATACGAAACTGCAGAAAACTGACACCATGTAAACAAACCACTCTGGAAAGCTTCACTGAAGACACACACACTTGACATTTTCTGATTCGTGAACTTTTTATACGTAATGAAAAATGGATAGAGAATTCAGTTTTGATGAGCCCGTGGGCGATGCATGGAGGACGAACCTTTGATCAAAGTCTCCCGTTATGAATGAGTTAAACGTAAACAGATTCGAGTGAGGATAGTGTTGTTGCTGTCGTTGTTGTTGTGTCGTGTTGTTGTTGTTGTGTTGTTCAGCCCACCAGATTTGAAAAATACTAGTAAATGCAATTCTAAATTCCGAAATTTAAATAGCTGAGCTGACCCTTCGCACCACGTGATTGTAATGTGTTTATGTACAGTGTGTGAGAGAATGCGTGTGACTCACGTGAGCGTGCGTGATGGGTTCAGTTCGAGGCTCTTTGAGCCGATTCACGAAATTGGATAAAGCGCCGATACAATACTCATTATTATTATTATTATTGTTGTTGTTGTTGGTGGTGGTGGTGGTGGTGGTGGTGGTGGCGTGTTGTTGGTTTTTTGGTTGTTGTTGTTTTAACTTTTTAACTTAGCAGAGTTTTGTACTCGTGCAGAACAATGTACCCCCAGCCAATGCCGACGGCCCCACCTCCTTATGAGCAAAGTGCAGGTTTCCCGCTCCAGATGGGGGGATACCCCCCTGTGCCGGGCGCGTACCCAGGGCAGCAGCCATACATGGGTGGGTACCCGCCAGGCCAGGCCTACCCTCCTGCTGGCGGTTACTACCCTGGCCAACCCATGCCTGCACAGGTGTACGTCTGTGTGTGTGTGTGTGTGTGTGTGTGTGTGTGTGTGTGTGTGTGTGTGTGTGTGCCGGTGTGTAAGAACTAAATGAGTAATCAGTGTATGTATCTTCGTATGTCACGTGTCGACTGTGTCTGTCCACTGATTTACAGCAGTGGATAGATCAGTTTGTCTGAAAGCTGCCTGAAAGTCTTGGTAATGATCTGGATGTGTGTCTGTTTTGAGTGTGTTAGCGATGGCTATGTGCACCCAATACCCAGAACGGTTTCCACGTCCCTACAGATGGCCTTGTTCAAGTTCAAGCAATACTTTATCGTCTGCATAGCAGATGTTTCTTGTGACCATCATGCTCAAAACATTGAAGAACAAAGAAAGAAAGAAAGAAAGAAACCAAAACAACAACAACAACAACAACAACAAACTAACAACAAATGTTAGCAAACAAAATCAGTCATAGGAATCGCAACAGAGTCCTAATACACATCTAATGGAAGGTTCAAAAGCTTGGCTGACACTGAGAGGAACCAAGGATATTCTGCATCTATTACGCTTGCACGCTGGTAATCTGTACCTACGTCCAGCGGGACACCTCTCATACTCTGATGACAATACATGGGTAGAAATGTTAGAAGCCATCTTACGACCATTCTGATCAATACTCCAAGAGTGTCTATCCACAATCAATGTAACTGGACCTGTCCACTTCCGTGTCGTCATGGCGACGATATCATCCTGTCGATGTGCTTGTTTACTGACGATGTCCATCGGCTCATTCACAGAGTGTGGTTTGGTCACAATGTGATCAGAGCTTTCTTTCAGTTCGTTCGATGGTTGTGAATGCGGGCGTTTTAGTCTATCGTCCTACGTGCCAACAGTCCTACGTGTCGATAGTCCTTCAGTCGATAGTCCTACCTGTCAATAGTCGTACGTGTCGATAGTCCTACGTGTCAATAGTCCTACTTGGTGATGATAGCCAGATTTAGTAGGACTTCGTAAAGAGGACTTCGCTGAGTAGCGTAACCCATTTACATGTAAATTAGGCTCACACGGCAGAGGCCGCGAGCTGCTAACGCGCTGCGATTGGCTAATGGCACCCGTAACGTGCCTAATTTACATGCAAATGGGTTACGCTGCTCAGCGAAGTCCTCCGTACGCCGGAAATCCTACTAAATCTCTCTGTCCTACATGTCGTTGGTCCTACGTGTCAACAGTCCTACGTCGATAGTCCAACGTGTCGATAGTCCGACGATTTAACGCATTTTGTATGGATATTCCGATTTCAAGTTTTTTTTTTTTTTTTTTGATAGTCCTACGCACAGTAGTCCTACCTGTCGATGGCCCTACACTTACTCAAAGTCTCGTCAGTCCTACGTATTAGTCCTACGTGCCGATAGTCCTACTGGAAAAATCGACACGTAGGACAGTTGACACTCAGGACTATAGCGATACACACCCTGTCTCAAGTAAATCCGACTGAATCTGTTCATCAGACTTGTGTGTATTTCGTGTTCACAGCGTGTACATGCAAGATCCCAACGCGAGGCAACGTGACAGTAGAAACGATGACTGTGCTCTGGGGGCTCTACTGGCCCTTCTATGCTGCTGCTGTCTAAACACGGACTACTGAACAATAAATCATGGGCCGAATTTGCCCTGTGAGTTGTGAATGTACATTCCCACTTTTATGTTTTGCCACGAGAAGCAAGGACGAAGACAGGAATGGAAGTTCCAAATATTATGGACTTTACCGGCGTTGGATAGAGTTTGGTTATTACACAATGCCAGTATTGCTTTAAGTACTTAGTCACTACGGTTTCTGGTGGAATCAAATAAAGCTACTGTAGTACACAAGTAAATTCTTTGCCTACTGGTCAAACAAAGGCAAGTGAGATTATTGTATTTTAAGAGACCGTGTCAGTGATCAGAAATGAACCGGAGATAATACAAGTAAACAAAAATTGTGCTGTAATGTACCGTGTGAAAATTTGTCCCGTTGCCTGTTGACTGAGAGAGAGAGAGAGAGAGAGAGAGAGAGAGAGATGCTATGTTCGCTCTCACACTGGATTAAAAAAAAAAAAAAAAACTCACTGATTTCCAGTTTTTTTTTGTTTTTTTTGTTGGTTTTTTTCCCAGTGTTTAATAAAGTGACTTCATTCACAATTGTCTGTCGAGATTTTCTGGTGCATGGTTTCATTGGTTTGACTTTGTGTTGACTGACTTAGTCGACACCACCTCACTCCTGCGGGGGGAGCGGGGTGGTCGAATGGTAGAGCGTTGGACTTCTAATGCTCGGGTCGTGAGTTCGATCCCCGCTGGGGCCAAATATTTGTGCTGGCTTTTTCATCGTTGCCCCGTCTTTGATATCACCCTATGTGGTGGAAAAGGACGTTAAACCCCCAAACACCCACCCACCCACCCTCACTCCTGCGGTGAGTATGTGGTGACGATGCTTTGTCATGAAAAAATAAATGTAGATGTATGAATGAGTTTTGCTTGTTTCCCAAATAGCGAATGATGATGATGATGACAACGAGAGTGACATAATGTGGCAGTCTGCGATGAGGCAGCGATATCGTCTAAGGGGAGCTCATCGTTAGGAAGCCGGAGTTTTCATGGTGGGTTGCTTCCCATGGACCAAGCACCTGCTAAGCAGCAAAGAGCGCACGCATGCACCCAGTCTTTCCCAAAGACTCTGACCATCGTGGCAGAAAGATTACTTCTTTCAGGATCTTTTATTATCAGCATTATGGCTTCTGTGGTGACCCATCTTGAAGTGAATGGAACTGGAGGTGCGTGCATGTGCGATAGAGGTAACTTAATGTGACTTTAATCTTACCTATATACATATGCATGCCTATAATATGTACACTGAGCGGCCGGCTTGTGATATACGTAATATATGATATGTATGATGGTGATAAAATATTTTATATGTCTTGTTTTTATGAACTCTTTTATGTCTTGTTCGTATGTTCCTGGCAGACATGTAATTTCCTGAAAGGGATTAATAAAGTATTGTTTGATTGATTGATGGAGGTTTTTTTTTTTTTTTTTTCCTGTTCGGTAGTGGTGGTGGTGGTGTTTGGGAGTTTAACGTCCTTTTCCACCAGTAAGGCTGATATCAAAGACGGGGCAACGATGAAAAAGCCAGCACAAATATTTGGCTCCAGCCGGGCCCGGATTCGAACTCACGACCCGCCGAGCATTGGAAGTCCAACGCTCTACCATTCGACCACCCCGGCTCCCCTTTCCTGTTCGCGCGGTAGGGTGGGTGGGTGTTTGGGGGTTTAACGTCCTTTTCCACCACATAGGGTGATATCAAAGACGGAGCAACGATGAAAAAGCCAGCACAAACATTTGGCCCCAGCCGGGATCGAACTCACGACGTGACCCGAGCATTAGAAGTCCAACGCTCTACCATTGGACCACCCCGGCTCCCCTTCCTGTTCGGGAAGTAACACAATAATAATAATAATAGCGATGATGATAATAATAATAATAATAATAATTGTGTATTGCGTAGGCTAATGAAGCTACACTGTGATTGTACCCCAAACCAAACCAAGTTCACCGAAAGCGACAAAGAAACGAAAATGCCACCCCGAAAATAGTCCTGTCCTTGTTAAGCCAAGACTGACACTACTCTGGCAGCTGGCCCCTTCCCTGGATTCTGGCGTACCCAGTGCCATCAATCAGTTGAAAGCCTATTTGCTCCCTGCCACGCCCGAAGCACGGAGCCGGTCGTCTTTGAGGTCCCCAAGGAAATAAGGGAGGACCGAGAAACAGCCGATAAGCAGGGGCCGTTTTCGCGCCCCACATCGCCAGTAATAGGTTGGGATCGTGACCGCCCAAGCCAAGCGACCAGGAGAGAGAGAGTTTGGGAGTCTTGACCAAGGTTAGTGGAACAAATGCTCCCGCCATTAGAAGATGAATGGTTCGGACTCTTTCGTGGGAGTGAGTGGACAGAAGGGGACTCTCCGTGAAAGCGGGGAGGGGACGGGGAAGGGGGGGGGGGTGTAAGTGAAATGGCGACGCTGTCTGCATAGAGTGAAGTCAGGTGGCGTAGGTGTTCGTCTCAAAGAACAATATAGTGTGTGTGTGTGTGTGTGTGTGTGTGTGTGTGTGTGTGTGTGTGTTGGGTGCGGGGGGAGGGGGCGGGGGTCGTGTTGGGGGGGGGGGAGGCAAGTGAAATGGCAACGTTACCTGCATATGGCCGGTGAGTTTTGCGCTAGCTGAACTTGACATACTCTTCATTAGGACACTGAGAAGTTGCGGCGGTTAAACAAGATGGCAGAGGGTTATTCCTGTGGTCATTCAATTCGACTTTGTTGACGACGATTACTCTCAGGCCAGTCAAGACACGTTTGAAATGTGAGCATGCACGCACTTTCACATTAGAATTATATGATTGTGTTTGTTCAAGTCGGTCGGCTCTGGTTCAGTGTGTTAGACTCCGGCCACGGTCGGGCGATTTCAATCTTTGACACAAACCAACCGAAATCCAAGGCCGGAATACCAGTTTCTCACATCTGCCAACTCAGTGAAATGGAATCACTCGGTGGTACTGATCGCAGATTTTCGGTTCGGCGATGTCAGTGAAAGAAAGGGGCGGTGGATCAGCCAGAAAACGACGTAAAACGTTTCGACAATATAAAGACCGGGGGAGGGGGGGGGGCATGCTCATGTTTCAAACATGTGACACCACAGACACCGCCGCCGCCGGCCATTTTGACTAAACCCCACGGAGAGTATGGAGTCTTGACCAAGGTTAGCAGGCTGAACAAATGCCCCACCATTAGGAGATGGATGGCCGCGGGACCTCTGTGGGTGTGGCTGGATGGGGAAAAAGGGTCAAGTGAGACGGCCAGTGGTGCCAGTCACGTGGTATGGTTTACGCGAGCCGCACGTGCTGAATGTCTTTTTTTTAGGACACAGACGTGTTCGCGAGGGGTGACTGGGTGAGTGATGCACAGCGGAAATGGCTTCTGTCTTCTAGTGTTGTTGTTGCTGAGTTTTTAGTTTGGAGTAATGTTGTTGGTAGTCATGTATACTGTATTGCTACCGTTCTGTGTGTGTGAAGGTCGTTGTCTCCAAAGTGCACTTATCATGGTACTTCAGTTGCTTGAACTGAAGTCTGTATGTTGGTAGTGAGTTCTGAGGGTAACACTGCCGCTTACAAAGCTCTCAGGTTGATTGCCAAATGAATGGATGCTCCGCTTGGTCATTGCGACAATTTTCACGTGAGTGATTTCAAGTCCGGCCGGGAACCTAGCCTGACTATAAGATGCTTCCTCAATGCCTTTAAATCCACACTCTCTGTCTGTCTGTCTCTCTCTCTCTCTCACACACACACACACACACACACACACACACACACACACCGTGACACTCACACTGACACACACGCACGCACGCACACACGCACACACACACACTGACACACCGTGACACTCACACTGACACACACACACACACACACACACACACACACACACAGACTGACAAGGCAATAGTACACAATACTCTTTTTTTCAAAGTTTTATTATCATGCTCTCTTCTTTCACAAACGAAAAAGCATTCTACCTTCCATGCTTGCCAGCAACCGTACGACATACTAGAAGACACACAAAGACTGACAAAGAGAACGAATGAGAACGAATGAGAAATGGGCTGCTGCAGTGAATGAGCGTTTAACTTGCAAAAAAATAAATAAGCGGTCAAGCCATACACACTGCTCTTCCATACGCGAGATGACGCCATGATTTGCGAAACTGACGCTACGCACTAACATGTAATGTCAAAACAAGTCCAAGCAGCTACGGTCTGTGACTTTCTACCGTCAGAGTTAAGTTTTCAAGCTACGCTTGCTCTAAGTATATCATACGAGCTCTCTATTGAAAAAATTGACAAAAATTCTATGTGACTTCAAAAACACTGAAAATTTATATATGCAAGAGAAAGAAAAGCACATTAGGTTTTGACACCCTCCCCCAACCCCCACCATTCATTTTTCTACGAAAAACGAGAAAAAGTGATAAAGCAGGAATACGGAATTACTCTGCTTTTATATAAAATTACAGTAAAATCCCTGTGGCATTAAAAGACGAATTTTGAATACAAACTGTAAATTGC
Source organism: Batillaria attramentaria (assembly GCA_018292915.2). Taxonomy (NCBI): domain Eukaryota; kingdom Metazoa; phylum Mollusca; class Gastropoda; family Batillariidae; genus Batillaria; species Batillaria attramentaria. Next base: position 1,096,626 of record JACVVK020000003.1, read on the forward strand.
TGTACAATTATTAAGAAAGAGAAAAAACTACAAAACAGACAACACACTGCGCACACATTATTCAAAGGTATTAAACAGCAAAGCATGTTACATCACATCTTGATCACTACAAGAACACACGTCATTGTGAAAGAATGAGGTCATCCATACAATCAGTCTGTTGTGACATAATGGATTTTTGAGTGGAATGTAAATTCACGACTTGACTCCAAAGACCTTCTGCCGTCACCTCGTATGACACGTCAGCAAACATTACGTCATCAGCATTGTACTGATTACATGACAACAGACCTTGCACAAACACCAGGACATCACTAACACGACAACAAACATACACGAAGGATTCCTAGATTCTCTAGGTACGTCACGAAACAGGCGTTCAAAAGAAATAATAATGCTCTACTTCTTCTTTCACTTTCAGCACAGGGCAAAGCTTTTATTGATTTCCATGTCATTTTGAATATGTCTTTCAAAGAAGTGAATTCCATCATACAGGTCCAATTTTCTCATTTTTCCCCCCCTCAGTTTCTCACTCACAGAGGAAGCGAAGTCAGAACCACATAGCCACAGAATCAACCAGCATTTTTTTTTTTTTTTTTTTGGTGTTAAACTGTGGTAGTAGTTTAGCTGCAACAAGGGATCGATAAAGGGAGTACGACGTCACATTGCTTATACAAGACAATATCTCCACAAAGATGGCGAAATCTGCCGCGGCAAATTTCTGCTCCGATTTAAAGCCTTTTTTTTTTTTTTGTATTCTTTGTATATTTGCTGGTTGATTCCATGATTTCATGCCAAATTCAAACCGTTACGTCAAGTTCAATAAATATGTCGGAGTGCGATTTCGTGCAATTTTTTTTTTTCAAAAGTCAAGCATACGACAAAAGACACAGTTACAGTAATTTTTGATATATCATATTTTGTGCTCATTACTGTGCCCCTGTCTCCCCTATATGGCAGTGAATTGCAGCTATGACATCCTCAAGGTGTGGATGCGAGTCCGGGTGGGGATGCAGATATAATTATGACGCCACTATGGCCACGTGATATGACGTCATTGATTCAAAATGAGACAGGTCTTTATGATGCGGTATATAAATAGGTCAGACCTGAAGGGCGCATGTCAAAACGAAATAAATATCAATACAAACGGTAAAGTCAAACTGAGCTACAGACACGATCAGTGTAAGCACAAGCGCAGAAGTGTTGAGACAGCGGTTCTTAGCAGATTCTAATCTTGGATTTTTGTCTGTCGATGCAATTTATCAAAAAAAAAAAAAAAAAAAAAGGGGGGGGGGGGGGTGAGTATGTTTGGGGGTACTTGGGGGGGGGGGGGGTAGGGTGAACTGGAAAGTCGCATAAGTGAAGCCATGAAACAACTCCAACGTACTCTGTGTGTGTGTGTGTGTGTGTGTGTGTGTGTGTGTGTGTGTGTGTGTGTGTGTGTGTGTGTGTGTGTGAGAACATCGATTATCATTTATTTTTATTATTCATGTCTTAAAACTCGTGTTCGGCGTCATTATTCATCACTGACTTTGGTTTTTATTAATAAAGACATGAGATAATTTTTTTTCCACTCCCAGTCTTTGAAAGCCTAGCAATCTGTTTCTGAAGCCGCCCGAACATGCTATTTTTTACTTCATTCCCCTCCCTCCCCCTCCCCCCCCCCCCCCAACTGGGGCAAGCTAACCGCTCGTCCAACACGTGCACTATGGCCCACAATGTGCGTTCCTCTCTTCCAATACGCATGTGGATACGGTTGTAAAAAAAAAAAAAAAAAAAAACCCTATGGGTAGCGTTTTTCAACTTTATCGCTGTGCAGAACGACTATCTAGAAACGCCACCGGAGTGATCTGCGCACCTGCGTGCAGTGTATTTCTCCATAGCATCCCCCTAAACATTTCTGATCTTTCACAAGCCGTATCTCTGGTGTAGGTTGTAACATTTCTCAAAGTAAGTGCGCGCGCGCGCGCGCGCGTGTGTGTGTGTGTGTGTGTGTGTGTGTGTGTGTGTGTGTGTGTGAGAGAGAGAGAGAGAGAGAGAGAGAGAGAGAGAGAGAGAGATTTACGGTGTTCAGTCGAGTTCGAACAAACCAAGAGATTTGTCTAGTATGCAAATTTCTACTGCCAGAATAAGCACAACAGACGGAAACATAAAGAGTGTTTTACCTGTAGTTTGAAGGACGCAAAAATGTAAAAAAAAGAAAAGTATGCCCTCCCTCCTTCCCTCCCTCCCTCCCCATTCTTATCACGTCAGTGAAACGATACATACAGCAAAGCGGAAACTGCGGTAAACGAGAAAATGCAGCTGCAAGGCGAAATGTGCAGATCAAAATAAAATGTTACTTTACCAAGTACATATAAACACATAACGGCTTTTAAAATGTAATTTGTACGTAATTTTGTTCAAACTGAAGTTTCACACACAGGCTCTCGACATGATGCACACTGCATACAACCGAACAGCAGGCAACTCTATCACAAATATCATATAGCATGGATTCTGTGCATAATAGTATTTTTTGAAAAAAACAAAACCATCAAAATTCGAACAACATTGTAACGTATAATCATTATGTACAACAGACACAAGTGTCATAATTATCACCTCTATACAACCAAACTGTGTAGTGATATTACGACACACACACACACCCTGGTCATGTGTGTGATATTGTGCAGATAACGGCAACAAAGTCAACAAATATAACAACAAACACAAAAACTTGAAGTAACGTGGTTCAAACGGACCCATCCATCACAGGAGTCTCCAACAAATTCATTTTGCATTGCATCCAACGCATTCAACTCAAAAGTTGAACAGCTCATTGCAAATTTAGAAGACAGTTATAACTGCTCGTATACCATGCGCAAAAAATACGCCATAGCCAGACATTTCTACCCAGAATGGCTCGCTGTGTAAAATTACAAAGGACAGTACAATTTTAATTGAAGCCGAACAGCAGGCTCCGACCGTAATAACCAAAACAGAAGCTTGCAGGCTGCACAAACTTTAAACGAGTATCACCATACGAATGTAATTTTTCACTTAGACTGCACAAATTGTTTTTTTTTTCGTTTTTGTTTTTGTTTTTGTTTTTTTTTGTTCTGCCGAAGAACTGTTTTAAAACTAATATCAGAGTGTCACTAAATCGAAGGCAAAACCCCCAGACCTATTTGTAATATTTAGCGGAACGACTTCGCCATGAAGCTTTCCGTAGGAAAAGGTTGCACATGATTATCCACGTTTAACACTATTCATGCTCTTTCTTTGGCCTAACGCTTCCGTAACTATGCAACACGCCGATCGACAAAATCACATAAAAATAGCCACCGGCCCCCGTAGTGTAGTGGTTAGCACTTCGGACCATGGACCGGGAGACCCGTGTTCGAATCCCAGCCGAGGCAAGCGGGATTTTTCATACCTAGGTCGGCTCTTACCCAGAGCGGGTGTGCTAAGGGCCCAGTGGGGAGGCTGTTGCCACACAGCCGAGCTTCACCCACTTCACGGGTGCGACTTTGGGGGTGCTTCCCTTGGTATGACACGTCTTATGATGTGGATGATTACACGGCCGGCACCGCAGGTGCCGTAGTTCCCGGGCCTGGTTAATGCCGGGATATTTATGACAGGAAGCGTGGAATGCGGCCCTGTCCCGCAGTCCCAAACCACGCGGAACTCCATAGCATCATCTTACCATCATCCTCATCTCCATCATCATGCATAATAAAAATTGCCCCAGCTTCCGAGCCCTCCGTGGATTCCACCCATAACCAGGGAGGAATACCACTGGAGCCGGCAAAGAGTTGTGGCAGAAAAAAAAAAAAAAATAGCCACCAGTCAGCACTGTCCTGTTGGTCTCAATCCGCAATCAAATAACGTCGTCTGCTCAGTACCGAGTACGCGGTACGCCTCTACGCCATCCGGAGTCACTACAATGGTTTTAGAGGGCTATATTGTGGCTGATTTTGATGCACGGATTATGCGCATTCGATGAAAAGCTTTTCACAGCCTTGCTGTATGCCTGACAAACGGATTGAGAGACTTGAATCACCAAACACGACGTAGGTCGTAACAGGTTGATTATATAATTATTTTACACAAGACATTTGCCGAAACACAGAAGGCTAACGCTCCAGATACAACTCAGCTGCTCAGTTTCTTGATCTTTATATATAACACATTGAAAGTCAGCAAGGACAATTCACAATGACGTTCCAGCCCAAATCAGCTGAATCCAATCCAGTTTCATTTAAGTTAAATACAGGTGCCATATATACAGAAATGAATAAATACATATTATGAAAGGAATTAAGCATAATAATTATGTCAACCACAAGACAGCGAGAGTGAACAAGTCTCGACCACAACGCCTGAATAATTCTATTAATAATTGTCAAGTCCTTTACTTGTGCGGCGTGCGCAATGTAAGTCAAGGCTTGTTTTTTCTGTCTGCGAACACTGAACAAAATAGTCAGCCAGTATTCAATTGCCAAGATTGTGTAGAACAAGATGTTTGTTTCACGCTCTGACGATGTTTGTGTGTGTTAAAACAACAAACTGAGAAACTAGCTACTGAGGCGCTTTGTTTGCTCATTTACTGTCTAGCGCAGCACCTTCTCAACCTGTGACCACAGTCTGAAGGTCTTGGATTCGAGTTCATGAACTTGTTACGTATGGGGGTCAATGGGCCCTCATCAATAAGACGCTAAGCCGTCGGCGTTGACACATAGATCTGAAAGTTTCAAGTCATCTGAACGTGAAGCTTAAAACTGACACTTAGATCTGTAAAGTGTAAGCCTAAAGTCACTAGCACCAACGTGAGGTTCCGAGCTGACACTTAGATCTGAAAGCCTCAAGTCAGTGGACCCGAATGTGAAGCCAAGCGCTGACGTTTTAGATCTGTGAAAGCTTCCACAAGTCAGTTGTGCTAGATGGGTATGGCCTCTTGATCGGTGCGTACGTTGCGAAGGCGTCGCTCGTAGTCCTGCTTATCGTCCGCCCCACCGTACACAGTCTTCTTGGGAGACCCGTGCATGAACTGGTCGTCGAACTCGTTGTGGTCCGAGTCCATGCCGGGATCGAAGGCGTAGGTTTCAGTGAGGGGCGTGGCCAGAGCGGACGAGCTAGCGCCCTCGCTATTGGTCAGGCCCTGAGGCTGGAAACCAGTCGAGTCCTCCTCGGAAAGGCTGCCAGGACTGTGGCCCACGCCGTAGCCCGGAGGGACGAATGAAGCGTCCTTCAGGCCATCAGGCAGCTCCGTGGGTCGGTACCGCTGGTTGGGTTTGGCCACGTTGCCGTTCAAGTCCTCCTCGCTGATGTGAAGAGGAGGCAACGGGCTGGCAGCTTCCCCGTCGCTGTCCGACTCTTGCAGCATGCCGTTGACAGGGGTCGCCTCCGGCCAGCTCGCACCCAGGAACGGGGCCTCGCTCGCTGTTGGCAGCAGCGGTTGTGTGATGTCACCGTTATCCGTGGGTAGCACTGCAGCTTCGGACTCCACCTCCGTGTCCTCGGGCCTCTTCAGCTGCGCGTGCGCGTTGGCTGTGGGCTGCGCCCGCATCCTGACCGGGGTGTCTGCTTCAGGCGGCAGGAGGTCCTCTCTCCTCCACGGACTCTCGTCGGGACGATCTACCGGGCCTGGGCTGCTGCCGTACTGAGGGCGGGAGGGGAGGTTGTCCATCTCGAACATCTCAGGCTGCTGCCCGGCTCTGATCACCGGCATGGACATGCTGTCCGGGACGTCGCTTGTCTTCCACGATTTGGGGCGGTCCTTGCAGTTGTCGTCAACAGATACGGCCTTGAGCCGTGACCTTGACCCCCTTCTTTCCACGCCGCGCGGCTCCCGGTCGGACTTAGGCCGCTGGCCGTTGAGGTAGGGTGGGGGAGGGGGCTGGGCACTGGGTGCGGCGTTCATGAGTGGGAAGGAGTTGTCTCGCAGGAAGATGTTATTGGGGTGGTTGAAGTTCGGCTCGCTCTCGTGTTCACGTTTGGGCGGAAAGTCGGGCGGAAAGTCGGGCGGATGGTACACAAGGTCGGTCTGCGTTTCCTGTGGGGAAAAAACAATTCCAGTTAGCGTCAGTATGGTCGCGAAGTGGTTCAGGGGAGAAGCATGAAAGAGCACACAGACGAACGACGCAGAGACAAGCAAGAAACAGTGGACCTGCCTCGCACAAAGACTCTTGTCATTGCTGACTCTGGCTACAGGGGGAGCCGGGATAGTCGAATGGTACAGCGCTTGACTTTCAATGCTCGGGTCGTGAGTTCGAATCCCGCCTGGGGCCAAATATTTGTGCTTGCCTTTTTCTCGTTGCCCCGCCTTTGATATTACCCGTGGAAATTATTATTATCGTGGAAAAGGACGTTAAACTCCCAAACACCCACCCACCCCTCTGAGACTACAGCAAAATGTTATTGCGATTGTTGTTATGTGGGGGATAATCGTAAGCCATGGCAAGGTAAGTTCCTAACTTCACAACAGTCCTCCAAAGACGGACTGTGTCTGCCCATGTGGCGGGGCACTTGAAACACTTGGTCTCACACGCAACTCTCTTATCCAAGGTGATTACCCTGGGAGAGTTTTTTTTCTTTTTTTGGGGGGGGGGGGTGGGGGTGGGGGGTGGGGGGTGGGGGGGGGGGGTCTCTTTCGTCTTACGTGTCGACAATCCTGCCATTTTACGCATTTTGTATCGATGGTCCGATTTTTAAATAATACTACCCTCGGTGGTCCTTCGTGTCGATAGTCCGATAGTCCGACGATTTGACGGATTTTGTATCGATTTTTTAATAGCCCTACGCTCGACAGTCCTACGAGACGACAGTCCTACTGACAAAATCGAAAGGAGCATAGGACTTTCCACACGTAGGACCGATGATACGTAAAACTGACGAGACTTCGAGTAGGTGTAGGACAATCGACCATAGGACTATGGAGAATTCGGACTATCGACAAGTAGGACTATTGGAATATTACTATCGAAACGTATGTCAGTTGACACGTAGGACTAGCGACACGCACCCGGAGAGTTCCTCCCAGGAACAAGAACAAAACAACAACAACAACAACAACAACAACAACAGCCGTGAAAACGCACCTTCTGTACTAAGGGCTTGAAGCTGGGTGCAAATTGTGGTTGTGGTATTCCTCCATGACCATCCGTCTTGTCCAAGAGAGCGTCCGCTTCAGGCCCACCCTGCTGGCGCCTCAACCGGCGCTTAGCCTCAAAACGCTTCCGACGGCGACTGTGACAAAGGTAAGATTACACGCCCTGATGTGAGGTTCTGTCAGGGGGTGAAACATTCTTCAACAACAACAACAACAAAAAAATGCTTGACCACGATGACCGTGGATGGCACAAACACACAACACGAAACAGAACTTTGCGTGTGAGAGAAGTGAGTGGTGTGGGAACACACTCACACACAATACACAGTTGTGAGTGAGAGAGTGGTGAGACAATGTGGACATCATTCACACAACACTCAATTGTGAGTGAGAGAAGTAACTGCTAGTGTCACATTCACGCGAGACAAACCAGTTGTGAGTGAGAGAGGGTGCCTGCTGGTATCTCATCCACTTGCTTGTGAGTGAGTGACAGAGAGTGAGTGGATATCATTCACAAAATACGAACCACTTAAGAGTGAGAGAGGATTCTGTCTCTATCATTCACATACTGTCATGCCACTTTTTTTTTTTTTTTTTTAAAACATCATCATTGTGTGAGATTAACACTCCAACATTCAACATCAGATTGTCATACACACCACAGACTTCACAAGCATTCTGCACTGCTGTGTTCATTCTCCTAAATAAGGTCGTGGAAGAGAGATAGCATTCAGAGAGCAGCATTTACAACATGCCGTTACTTCAGGGTGAGTTTGGGCTTTTCACATGCCGTCCTCAGAGGCTCATTCTCAAACGAGGCCATCTGAACTTCTTGGGCATGCGTAAACTGAAGACCTCCATGTGCATTGGTGCATTATGGGTTAGGTATAGGCGGGTAAATGGTCAGAGGTTGAGGTAGTGGGGGGGGGGGGAGGAGGATTGGTGTAAAGGTTTAGGGTGTGGGTGTGCAGGGTTATTGTGTTATTGTGTGCGTGTGCAGGATCGAGGTCAGGGTGTGTTTGTAGGTCTGGGAGTTAGGGTGTGCTGAGTGCTTAGGTGTGTATCGGATTTGAGTGTGTGTGTGTACAAAATTGGTGTGTGTGTGTGTGTGTGTGTGTGTGTGTGTGTGTGTGTGTGTAGAGTTGGGAGTATATGGGGATGGGGTGTGTAGGGCTGTGGTTAAGGTGTGGTATTCAGGGTTAGGGTTAGGGTGTACAAGGTTGGGTTCAGGGTGTGGGTTCACAAGCTTGGGTTTATTTCTGGATGTACAGGGTTGGGGTTAAAGTGAGGTGTACAGGGTTGGGTTCATTGTGTGGACTACGGGGTGGGGTTATGGTGTTGGATAGGGTTGGGCTCATTGGATGGATGCACATTAGGGTTGGGTTATTGTGTACGTACACAGGGTTGGCATCACTGTGTAGGTGTACAGGGTTGGGCTAAATGTGTGGGTACACAGGGTTGGCATCACTGTGTAGGTGTACAGGGTTGGGCTAAATGTGTGGGTACACAGGGTTGGCATCACTGTGTAGGTGTACAGGGTTGGGCTGAATGTGTGGGTACACAGGGTTGGCATCACTGTGTAGGTGTACAGGGTTGGGCTAAATGTGTGGGTACACAGGGTTGGCATCACTGTGCAGGTGTACAGGGTTGGGCTAAATGTGTGGGTACACAGGGTTGGCATCACTGTGTAGGAGTACAGGGTTGGGCTAAATGTGTGGGTACACAGGGTTGGCATCACTGTGTAGGTGTACAGGGTTGGGCTAAATGTGTGGGTACACAGGGTTGGCATCACTGTGTAGGTGTACAGGGTTGGGCTGAATGTGTGGGTACACAGGGTTGGCATCACTGTGTAGGTGTACAGGGTTGGGCTGAATGTGTGGGTACACAGTGTTGGCATCATTGTGTGGGTGTACAGGGTTGGGCTGAATGTGTGGGTACACAGGGTTGGCATCATTGTGTAGGTGTACAGGGTTGGGCTGAATGTGTGGGTACACAGTGTTGGCATCATTGTGTAGATGTGCACGGTTGGGCTGAATGTGTGGGTACACAGGGTTGGGAGTAAGGTTAGAAGAAGGATTCGGACCGGAGTAGTGAGTGAGTTTCCGTGCGCCACGATGCACTTACTTTGCCAGGCAGTAGGAAGCAATGCAAATGACGATGAACACCAAGACAGCCACAACAATCCCTATGATGATCAGCGTCCGCTCATACAAGAGCGTCGCTTCGCCTGCAAAAGAGAATGCATGCCACGGTTCAGAGGACAAGACAGGCCACTAGAAGACACAATGGTTACAGGCTTTTCTCTGGTGCAGTCACCTCCATGAAGGATTAGTAGGTCATCTGGCTTAGGATAAAACATTCGTTGAGAAGGTAGGTGCTGTTCAAACTGGCAACAGGAGATACAATTTCAAATCAATGCGAGGCAATGGTGTTTTTTTTTTTTTTTTTTTTTCGTCAAGTTGTACCCTACGGCTTTCAAAGTTCTCTCCCCCCCCCTCCCCACCCCTTTTCGGCTCTCAACCATCCCTTTTTTCCTCTCCCCTCCCCCTCTCGCAGTTCATTCAAATACTGATTAATTTTAACGGCAGTGTTGGATTGACATTGCAGAAGTTCATTACAGCACTAGATACAAATTCAAAGATTTACCATGGTACAAAAAACCCAAGAAATCCCCCCCCCCCAAAAAAAAAATAAAAAAATAAAAAAATAAACCCTAAACAAAACAGATATACTACTTTAGCCTCATCGGTTTGCATGGAAAAATCAGCGACCTAACAGGCACTAAGTGCTTTTAAGGTACAAAACTTGAAAATTTTACTCTGTTCTCATGCAAGATTAGTTCAACTCTGGTACTACTTACGTGAACATGCTTAATGCAGACAGGACCAGGAATTATGACAATGATATTTACATTTCACACAAATAGAGCGAAATAAACAAAACAAAACACACAAGAAAGAAACGTAACATTTCTTTTGCAATTTGACTATTTACTATTTCAACAACAACAACAAAATTAGATAAAACAAAATTGATAAGAATACGAAAATTGACTGTTTTCATTGTCATTCTGTTTCGAGCATAACTAAATTCGACCTAACAGCACATGAAATGCAACAACTGAAACCCTTTAAATCCCCGGTGCTATTTAAAAACAATCGGCCCCACAGGTTTGCAAAGGTCAAGTGAAATAGCTACCCTTCTTTCCTTCCTCTCCATTATGCCAAGATTGACATTTGAAAATTGACCATTACACTTCTCACACTACGTAAAAAATCCGAAAATCAGCAGTGTTATTTTTACGAAAGCCGCACGGAAAGGCATAAATATCAGCTGCAATTTACACAAAGCTATGCCAAACACGTAAGAAATGTTGTTTCCGTGATTCGCGAAGTGGTTCGACGTAAAATTACGAGCCTGCACTTCTACTTTGGTACTTGAAAACACAACAACTGCCGAGGGTCGTTCGATAAGTACCGAGATACCCTCCTTGTTACGTGTAGCTTCAAAGCCTTATTGAGTGCAATGCAAATTGACCGCGTGCTCGCGGCGGCCATTTTGATCAATCTTCCATGCACTTTTCCGTATCTGTTGCTAACACAAAAAAGCATCTTGAAGATAATTTCGAAATATGAAGCACTCGGTGGAGCCTGGCCTCTTCCCAAATTACTGTGTTTTTTCCCCTCTTCACTCTTCATCTTTCTCGCAGCGACAATTTAGCTGATTGGCGCGGAGTTATGCGAAGAACTTGCAATTCTATCCCTTCCCTAATCTTAAAAAAGTAAAACACCCCAAAACGAAAGTAAATTAAAATGAAATTCGAAACACATGAAATGAAAACACAGATGAAACGAAAATCAACAAAGGAAAAAACAAACAAACAACCACACAATTATAGTAAGGTAGCGCGGACATTATACGAATAAAACCCTCATATCAAATATCAGAAAGTTTGCAAGCTTTTCAAAGCAGGTAAGCTTAAAACGGCTATTTTTAAGCTTTGAGTGGCTATTTCAAGCTTCAACCGGCTATTTTCAAGCTTATGATGGCTATTTTCACAGCATTAAATTGAAAACTTGTCAGTGTGGTAAATCAAGCTTGTCAACACAACAAAACAAACATGTGCAAAGTGCGTGAACCATCTCACTGCACCCGAAAGCCGTGGACATTTGTGCACCGCACAGTACGTAAGCATCGCATGAGATGATGGAGATACTACATGAAAATTATTTCAGGGTGCAGGTGCGTAGTGCACACGGCCATGAGTGAAGGTAGCCGTTATCAGCACCACCAGAATGGAATGTGCTCAAGAAACTAATCTAAGAGACATCGTTTTTCTACCACGCTGTACTACTGCTAGGACAACTACATATACATGTGGATTACTTTGGGGCATTGTAAGAAACCTGAACGAGACAGAAGTGGAAACAGGAGATATCACGCGGAGACTGAAATGTTGTTCCCTTGTGAAAATGTTTCAAAAATGCCGAGGCCAAATGGGGCTATCATTTTGCCGAAGCATCACTGCGGGTTCCTAACATCATCAGTTCTTTTTATCAAGATGTCTTTAGCTGAAGGCTCGAAGCTTCTCTTTCAAAAAGCAATCGCTGCAAATGTCGACGTGTCTAGTCAGTGCGTTTTTCACCCAGCATTTAGTCTAAGCAACTTTGGTTTCTGTTTGAAAAAAATGCACTGTGTGTTAATGTAAAAATGAGCCTCTTCTAATTTTCACGGCAAATCGTGCATGTAATCTTACGCAATTTCAACCCTGCAAAACCCCGAAAATTGAATTACTTAAAAAAAAAAATTCCATTTGCAAACTTTCGCTTTGAAATGAATGTTTTAAAATTTCACTGGCAACGAAAACACAAACGTTACCCAATCCAAACTACGACGACAGAGAACGCTTGCCGAGTTTTGATTTTAATTTTTAAACAAATCTTAAAAACCCATTTGTGAAAATTCCCGTCAAAAAAAGACACCAAAACAAATGCTGCTCAAATGTTCATCTACATTTCATCTTCAGCAAAGCATGCGAAATAAGACGACTTGTCCTTATAAGGGCATGCATAAGAGGACAGCCGAAGCCTGAGAGGCTGGCGACCAATGGCAGTAGAGGATACATACGGCTATACTTGTCCGATAAGCTGTGATGGTCTAGGCGTTCACATCGCGGGCCCGCCCACTGTGCCGGACACCTAATGAAGTGACAGCAGCAAAGCAGGAGTGAGCAAAAGGTCAAGGTTACAGATGAAAAGGTCAAAGTCAAGGTCAAGGTAAAGGTCAGATTACACCAGTGTCAAGGCCGAGAGCCTGGTGGTGGTGCAGCGGCTGGGAAATAATGGTCAATATGTGAGTGAAAAAAAGTTATCAACGGAAAATAAACATGTAATGGACTGCATTTCTGCTCTATATGTTCAGAAAAGGCATGATATGATTTGATAAAGCTGAAACCAGAAGCAATACGTTCGACGCAAAAAAAAGCATATTGCAGCAGAAAGATTTTACCCACTCTTTCACGCTGCAATACCGCTTTCTAGCATTACGTCTAAAGTAGACCTGAAAAGGGTGTAATTTGTGCTAAAGACTAGCACTACCGGTACAATATGTTCGTTATGAAAAAAGTATTTACCGAGATCGAGATTTTACAAACCATCATTGCAATAAATGTACACTTTCTGTTCGCTAGATCATAACCTTTAATCGAATTTTAACAATTGCAGGACATTAACAGTTACTCACGACACAGCTCACTAGTAATCCTAAATGCGAACGCAATCACTTCAAATCCTATGCTGACATGCAACTCATTTTAGCATGCTGCATACATTCAATCATCAGTATCACATGTATGAATTCACAGATGTCAGCTCATAATTACAATCACAGACTACGGTTAAATTTACAACAAATGTTAGCTACGATGTCCCTGAATGTTCTTCGACTGAAATCTGTCCTGTAACGAGATTCATTATAGTCTGCTTCCAAATGGTCCAAGCTTCTCTGTGTCAGAAGCGAAACATTCCAACCAAAGGGCATCCGGTCCTAAGGCTTACGTCATGTATGCGGCAATATTTCTTTCGAACCATTCAAGATCCAAGGTATTTTATTGTCATAAGAAATACTTGCACAAACCCTATCCATTTTCCTAATTCACGGCGCAGCTCAAATGTTAATTAAAAAACAACAAAAAAAACCCACCCCCAAACAGAAACAAAACAAAAAACAGCCGAAAGAAAAGTAACCACAGGACCGCTGAAGGAAAGGAAGAAACAGAATGGGCTTGAGCGTCGCACAGGGATGTTCCTGCAAAGACACTAGCGACGTACCAGCGTGCCGCAGCCAAAAGTCCAAGCATAAATGGTAGTCGGTTACAGGGTTAGTGTACACGCACACACGAAAAAAAAAAAAAATTCACACGAAGGTATACATTCCACCATGTCACAAGGGCTCCAAACTGCAGTCGAACTCTTTCTTCTGTATGGCATGTCTCCTAGTTATTGTCGATTTCAATTAATTTGTTTAATTTTATATCTACACATTTCAATATCCTAAGCAATAAGCTTTATTTTATAGTTTTTTTTTTAGACCCCATCCCCCACCAATCCCATGCCCCCTAACACTCTCCCCTGTACGTTCAAATCTACAAAACTGAAAACATGCAAAAAATCTGGTTTATCGTATTCACTGCGACAGTACAAATTATATGGAATTGTTCCGTTAATTTAGCAAGATTAGTACGAATGTACTAAAAATAGAAATAAAAATGACCAACCAATCAAAACACTTCCATGCACAAAACGCAAAACCATAAACGGGAAAAAAACGCATGCATCAAAACCAAAATTCCATTCCAATAAATCACTCACCACTCGTCAAAATTATCGGAATTCGAGTTAAATAATCAATTACACCTCTCTGGCTGAATTAGTCTAACCCTTATTTCACTCCCCCCCCCTTCCTCCTCCCCCCTTCTTACTCGCCCTCTCTCCCCTCCAAACATGTTTCAGAACACAGACCTCAGCTCGGTTGTAGCCGTGCGGCGTTATTTTGGTTTTATATATTCAGTAACAAAGCTACGGCATTCTGCCGTTTCACTTCTCGTTATACACTACCCGTCGTTTCCTTTTGGCGTCAGCATTTCTGATACCCCGTAGTAACGCCAGACTAACAGAAGTTAATCCCGAAATTATCTGTCATGAAAGTATCAGTTACACGTAAAGTATACCGGCTGAAAAAGGTTATCTACCATATTAAATCTTTGACACTTCAGCTGACTCTAAAATGCAATTAGTGTCGATTTTTTTTTACACTGAAGAGTATGTCAACACAGCCATACTAACAAGGTTACATGACGAAAAATAACTTCGGGTTTGTTTTAAACAGTCATGTATTTAGACCACTAGGCGCCATGCCATTTCACACCATGACCATGCCAAACAAAGGGCTTTCAAAAAAGAAAAAAAAAAGTAGCCATTCTGTATGTTTATCTTTACTTTAACGTTACATAAAAGATTATCGTTGGTTTTAGTTGTCCACTGGGAGCCATGCCATGCGAAAGCGATCGACAACAGTTGTGAACCTTTTGTCAACATGTGGAGTAACTCCAGGGATCCTTCACCTGTCAGGATGGACCGATGCGCAATCTGCTTCTCACATCGTTTACCTTCGTACGACGCCGGGCATCTGGTTTTCATAATAGAGACGACAATCTTATGTGATTTGTCTGACGACCTCTTACAAGCGGGTGGGGCACAGTGGGATGGAGGAAGAGACACACACACACAAACACATCAGAGTATGCACACACTAATCGTGTTTTATCTCTCGGAGGTCAGTGGAAATGAAGGAAAGCAGCTTGTGGCGTCTGATTTTCATAATGTAGTTCGCACCTAGTTTTCTTCAGATCTCTCAGAATCGGAGGCCAATGAAAGTGAAACTGTAGCATATCTCTATACTATAGTTCCTTTTCGTGGGGGGGGGGGGGGGGCCTTCGGGCACCTCGGTTTCATAACAGAAACGATAAACTTATTTTGCTGACGATCTCTTGTGGAACAGGGGGTCAGTGACTGGAAGTAAAGCCGGACAGACACACCGCAGATTTTGCACTGATTAACTGTTCTTTTTCTTTGAATCTCTCCAAATCTGAGGTCAGTGGAAATATAGGAAAGGCAGCTTGAAGCCTTGTCCGGGCATCTGGGTTTCATTAAAGAAACGACAAACTTATTTTGCTGACGATATCTTACGAACAGGGGTCAGTAGTATGGAGGATAGACAGACACACAACAGATTTCGCTTTTATTTTTCCCCAGATCCCTCCAAAGCGGAGGTCAATGTAAATGGAAGGAAGGCAGACACGCGGTGGAGTTTGTACACAAAACACGACAGAGTTGAAAAGAGAGTCAGATAAGGGACAGGGGGATAATGCAGAGGCGAGGGGAGATGTTGCGTCCGTGAACCCTTCCCAGCATGCCTGCCATGGAAAGGGTGAAGGTCACAGCAGACGCCGTGACCTTCATACTGAAAGCTAGAAGATGGATGTGCGAGAGATTCAAATTGATGGATTCTCTCGTCAGATTTCATTTTTTCGGCTGGAAACATCCCCTGGAGCGCTGTCATCTTGTCTTAATCATTTGCTTTCATTTCCCTTTGATGTAAGATCTGGGTATGATCTCAGAAATGGTCCATCGGTGTGTGTGTGTGTGTGTGTGTGTGTGTGTGTGTGTGTGTGTGTGTGTGTGTGTGTGTGTGTGTGTGAAAAATATTATTAATGTGTATTTGATGCTTTAAAACACATTTGAACTTACAAAAGTGCACTGGATGGTTAAAAACACATACGTACGCGCGCGCGCGCGTGTGTGTGTGTGTGTGTGTGTGTGTGTGTGTGTGTGTGTGTGTGTGTGTGTGTGTGTGTGTGTGTTTGTGTTTACAAAAGTTACAAAAGTGCAATGGATGCTTAAAAACACATCTCACTATTTATCTCAGGGAAACCCATTCGGCCATTCCCAACCGTCTTCGTCAATTTTCTCGATTTCTGTAAAAGTTACAAAACGATAAAAACAATTGCTGCCAGTCATGAAATATTATACCCGGGACATACAACAACATTTCATTTGATCGTAGACTGATAGAAAGTCAGGAGTCAGTGTGTTATTCTCATATAAAACCTAAGAGTAAAGGCAAGAAGGTACTCACTCGCAAAATGTTTGCTGCATCTCTTGTATGTAGCGACAGGTCCCCCCATTGAAGCAGTACGTCTGTTTCTCACACGCTTTGTAGATTTTCTGTGGTGCTGTGACTGTAATGAAGAGACAGAGAAGGTCACTTGCGAACCACATCAATGTTCAAATATTGCATGAACACCCCCACAAAAGTGTGATACAGTGTATACCAAACTTAACACATTTCGTACCGCTCATGAGCACCCCGCGTTTATTGACTCTTTTTCGGTTTGGGCGCAGTATGCTTAAAGATCTAATCTCCCAACATAAAGCTTCCCAAAGCGTGAAAAAAAAAATTACAGAGTCGACCGTGCAAGCACAGTCAACTCTGTCACAGTTGCAGAGTTTTGAACAGCGTCCCTGAAACCCCAATAAAACCCAAGGGCAGCCTGATTCACAGCTCAGTTTGCGTTTTGACGCTGAGCGAGAAAGATCGTGCAGCACTCAACATCCCGGCGCTGGACACTGTAGCGATGTGTCTCACTCACTGACCAAAAGCCAAATAATGTCACGGCAAACCCGTGCTCTGGTGTTATAAGGGTCCCCGAAGCGCTGAAAACTCTGCAACTGTGACAGAGTTGCCTGGATTATGCACAGTCGAAGGAGTCACAGTAAAAAAAAAAAATTCACACTTCGGAAAGCTTTTTGTTGGGAGCTTAGATATTTAAAATCAGGCAGGATTAACGGTTTCTTAACGGCTTTTACAGCAGCAAACATGAGTATAATAAAAGTGCAACACTCCCACTATGCCGAATGTAAATGAATACAGCCATAGATTAATTACGATTTTTTTTTAATGAAGCCACCTGTGCACAACCCCAAACTTACTTGGTAGGAATTGAGTTAAATTAAAGTTGGACAGGACGCCTTCGAAAAGGAGAAGATTCTGGTATGATAAATGGCGTCTATGAAAGTACACTCTAACTAGCAAACCTCCCCCAAATACCACCACCGCTAACAACCACTATCAAACGCTGAACTTGCCGCTGAGAGGTTTCTCTTCTTTTTGAATGTATCCTGAATACCGTCTCATCAATATCTAACCACCTGTGTCCCCCTGGCATCCACATATGCCGTACATTCACGTTTTCATTGGTTTTGAATATTTCGTTATATACTTGTTACAAGTGACCTCGTGAACTTTCTTTCTGACAGTAGTCAATACTGAAGTGGCCTTTGGGACATGACCGAAGAGCGCGATGCGATGACATCGTACGATGTGGCACTCAGCCACCATTACATGCCACACATCTCATTAGAAACTGAAACACAATCTGGGATGCGATAGGGAGGCCAGCGGCTATTGGCCCACTTCCGCTTGTCCAACCAGAAACAGGAAATAAGGACGACCTTGACCAATCAAAAGCGATCTTACTGGGGGGAAGTGACGGCTTGCGCCAAGAAGCCGTGTAGTGGCCACTCCAGATTCACCACAGTGATAACGGTTTTTGAAACGATTCCTAACAATCTACAGATGCTTTACTGACCTACATAGTTTGTGGGAAAGCGATCTGGCAATTTAGTGACAGCCTGCTGAAAACGCTACTGTTTTGTAGAAAAATGGTCTCAGCGCTACGAATTTGAAAGGCATTTAGGCCTATTTTCATGGAGACACTTTCACCAAAAATCTTACAATCACTTATACTACTAGCCTGTCCAAAAGAAACTTAAACACAAGATGAAGTTCACCCAACAACTAACTGGATACTTCGCGAAACATTTGTAACATTAAGAAACGACGCATTTAGCGGGCTGCACAATATATATATATATATATATATATATATATATATATATATATATATATATATATATATATATATATATATGCTAACAATCATGCAATACAGAAACTTCATGCAGACAGACAATCACAACCACACGATGATATATTCACAATCACCACAATCACAACCTTCAGTGGAACTTAATAGAGAACAAAACATATACCAATCCAATACCGAAAACTTAATCCAAAACTGAAACATTCACTGAGCACAGGGACGTAGAGAGAAACTCTCCATGTCTCTGCTAAATAAGAAATACGCGTGAAGAATTTCACGACACTCAAAAAAAAAAAAAAAAAGAAAAAAAAAAGAAGAAAAATATGTAATACCTGTCAGACCAGTTTCAAACCGACCAGCTTACTTTCTTTGGCTTTTACTTGCTAAGCCCTACCTCCTCTTTGTATGACTAACCGTAGTCGCTTCAGTTAATCAACAAATGGCATGCAGACAATAAACAAGAGCCACGCTAGTACTTATGTGATGTTGACACACACACGCACACTTACAAGAAGTGGACCACTGAATGAAAAAAATCCACCAGTCTTCAGATGAAAAGTACGAAAGGTCAGTGTCAGTGAATGAGCCGTATCATGCTTCCGTGTAAAGTGATTGTACCAACAAACATACCCTGACTAAATTCTCTGAGCTAAGACGTAGAAACGAATGTCAACTTGCACCAATGTTTGGAAGAAAAGTATGGAAGCTGATGTCAACTGATGAACCCATTTTACGCTTCAGTATAAGGCAATAACTAATATTACTACTAATAAAACATCTTTCATTGAATCATTGTAGGTGTCACTGTCTTTCCGGGCAGAGTAACAACACAACTGAAAGAAATGCCACAAGGAAATGAAAACTCACACGATTTAATAAACAATCCGTTTAGAAATGAGTGTGAAACAGAATCTTAACGTCATGCAGAGGTCAGAGATGCCATAAGACTTTGAAAGTTTGGTCTCCAGTACAGAAACAGACTGTTCTTGATTGAAATGAAATGAAGAAATGAAAACTCACACGATTTAATAAACAATCCGTTTAGAAATGAGTGTGAAACAGAATCTTAACGTCATGCAGAGGTCAGAGATGCCATAAGACTTTGAAAGTTTGGTCTCCAGTACAGAAACAGACTGTTCTTGATTGGTCGAGCATTTTCAAATATAGCCAACCAAACAACCATTGGCCAGAAATGGCGCAAGACCTTGGAAGTTTGGTCTCCAGTACAGAAAGACTGTTCTTGATGAGTGGAGCATTTTCAAATTTAGTAATCCGAACAACCATTGGCACAATCGTTGAAATGGTTTTGTTTTCAGGCTAACTATTGGAAGAACCATTAAACGAGACCGTTTTCCATGGGAAAAAAGGCCGTACAGCGAAAATGTCCAGAAAGGCATCACTGTAAAATGTGACTGAACAAAATCAGATGGTAGAAGACCGCAAGGCTCAATATACACTGAAATGAAAGGTTACCACCACAGACTCCAGCAAAACACGAGAAACGGCCAAACTGAGGAAATAAAAGTTTCACTAACAGTCAAAGAAAAATGGCCGACCATGGATATCAGCGCTGGAATTAGCGTCCTCGTTCATGTAGTGATCATACACAGTAGTTTGACCTTCAGTCGTGGGTTCATAGTGTAAACCACCCACTGAAATATCAAACACAGTGAAGAAGGCATTAATATATATGTATATATTCTGTGTGTGTGTGTGTGTGTGTGTGTGTGTGTGTGTGTGTGTGTGAGAGAGAGAGAGAGAGAGAGAGAGACGTAGTCAGTCAGACACTCAGACAGACAGACAGACAGAGGACAGTATTTTGTCAGTTTAGACAAAAAATGACAGACTTCTGCAGTTGGAAAACGCCACTTCAGTTAACAGAAAAGAAACACAAACCAGTGTTTTTCCACAGAAGTACAACCAGAAACGCATAGTCTGCAATTCTACAGTCTACAATTACATAAACAGAAACCACTTCAGATCTACCGCCGGTGTGGGCCCCAAACATGATTATTCAGAGACCTCGCAATATAGACTCTGTTTTGTCTCTCTCGTCACAGACCGTGATGGAAAGCTAAAAGTTTTCAACAGGAGATGCGCGTCTCTTTGCACCAGAAGCAATCGGCTTCGCATCCGCGTCGAAGATTACAGGCAGAGTCGTACACGCAATGGATAAACATGAGATCGCCTGTCTAAACATACGAGACCCTACCTGAAGAATTGAGGTCAGGCGAAGAAGGAGCGGAGAGCTGACCCGATTCGTCGGGTAAAGTAATTACTTATCACCTGCCCATTTTATTTCACCTCACCCCTCTAGTCTGTGAAGCATCACGCACAGCCTTGCCCTGGCCCGGTAGTCTCATAGTATTGACGGAGGGAACATCTCTACTGTTTCGGTTTCTGCTCTTTCTTGCGGTCGGAGTACTCTATGCTCCCGGTGGCGGATCACAGACTTACTAATTGACTGAGCAAAGTCAATCCGAAAAAAAAAGGTATTTTGTGTGAACTGCTCTTGTAATACGATTGCATAATTATTTCGATTTATTTGCATACGGTGCAAAGAAAACAGATTTAAATTTACATCCGAAAGTAGACACCTTTTCTGATTGGCTGCAGTGCCAAGGAGAAATGACGCTAACCAATCAAACGCCAAAACCATAAGCAACACCCTAAAGAGACTGTTTACACTACAACCCGGGTTCAACCCGCGTTTACCTCGATTCGGGTAACACTTCGGGTCGACAACGTTTACACTTCATTCTTTGCAAGTCTAATCTGACAATGACGTACAAAAACTCAGTTACGTCATGCCCACCGTGACCTTGACGAAAGCAAGATGACGCAAGATGCATGTTTAGATCTGGAATGTGGGTTGAACTTGGACCCGGTTCAACTGACCCCGCTACGGAGCAGGTCCTTTACCCGTGTCGCTTTTAACCCGGGTTGGTTAAATGTAAACGCACCACTAAACCCGGTTAACTTGGCAAGTGTAAATGGCCTCTGAGTTACTGACGCGCTCACGACTGAAACTAGATTTTTACAGCTCTTTGCACAAACTGACTCGGCGCAGACAGAGAGTCACGGGCGCTGTGACCGAACCTTAATTCCCACCCACCCCCTCCCCCTTCCCCTCAGAGATTGTAGCTGGTTACGGCGTCAGAGATTGGTATAGCAGCGAAGGTTACCTGTGCCCCGTAGCCCCGATGTTTTGCTGAACTCTAGCGAGGGGGTCTGGGGTTTGGGCAGGCGATTTCTCATCATGATGCCGCGATAGAGTAAACTTCTGGGACATCATAACACCAGCCAACGTAAACAGGCTGCTGGAAACCCACCAGAGGCCTCTTGAAGCCGTTCTCTGGTACCAAGCATAGGTAGTAGACCTATACGTGTAGACCTATACGTGCAGGTACTTTTATTGGACTTCGGTAGTTGTGAGGAATCCCCCATCCCACCCCAGCCCTAGTAAGTAAACACGTATAATTACTGATTTGATTCTAGCTCAGCAGTTCTGAGAACTGAACCTCCCCCTCCCAAATTTTATGAAATCCGTTGTGATGACCATGCTACTTTCTTGGAAAATCTGCCGGTTTTACTCACCAACGCAAACTTAGCAATAAACACACATTACCCTCTTCCGTTTTCTCCTGTCACAGTCGAAGATAGGCCGGGGGGGAAATCAAGTGTCTAGACTAGAGATAGCAAAACCGCATTGAAACGAGCTTTGATTGACTGAAAACGTGGATTGTATCTTTTACCAGAGAAAAGTCTCCTAAATAGACAAACCAGTGCCTTCAGCAATTCTGATAAAAAAAAAACCATCGATCGATTTCAGTTTTTTTTTTGTTCACTGTACCTGAAAGGTCGCCATATTTGCCAACGGAATCCATGACGCCAGGGTGAGACAACTCACACGTCTGCACAGCTAGTCACATGGACCAATCAAAATCCCCGATGGCCCGTATAATACAGTATTCGACGATTGTCCCCCTTGAAAGGGGGGGGGGGGGGTCCTATCTCCTGGCTTCCGCTTTGCGAGTTCCTAAGCCGTACTCACGATAGAAGTTAATCGCTGGATTGCACTCAGTGACATTTTTATCAGCCACCTTTTGGCCAGTCCTGACACTCGACTCCCATAGTGCGGCTCCTGAACCATCTGTAGGGGGGTTATCGTAGTAAATACCTAGCACGGAGCGTGGTTTCGTGCAAGGGATGTCTAAGTGGCCTCATTCCCTGCAACTACCACCGAATAGTCTGTAAAGACAGGATTAGACGGAGTACGGATCTACAAAAAAGGGGGATTTTTTTTTTTTTTTTTTTACCGACCAGTACATCTACTTCGCAGAGCTAGAGAGAGAGAGAGAGAGGGGGGGGGGGGGGGGGCTGAGAGAGATCTTGCAGACAGGAAAGGTAAGCAGACGACACCCAAGAAGTGCTCGGCGGTGAAAAGCCAGGTGAGGAAGGAGAGAGAGAGAGAGAGGGCTGGGGGGTGGAGGGGGAGGAAGAGGTGGAGGGGAATTGGTAGAGATAACTGCACCAGGTAGATTCGGGCATCGAAGTTGTCTCCCGTGCTGCCTTTGAAGTAGCGCCATGGCTGGGCTCCCCGCGAAGGGAAGTTTATGGGTTTATCGGAAACTAACCGCAGGTATCTACAGCCTGCCCCGCCTCCCAGCCCCTCCCCCCCCCCCCCCCGCGCTCGCGCCCAGAACCCGCAGGGTTTTTTTTTTTTTTTCTTTCTGTCTTTTTGTGCTCCTACGTTTGGCGGTGTTGGTGCGGGTGCGTTGCTCTGGAGCGCGCGCGCGCGCGCGCGCGCGTGTGTGTGTGTGTGTGTGTGTGTGTGTGTGTGTGTGTGCATAAACGTGTGTACGCGCGAGCACGCCGCTGATTAAAACAAATTATTGCGAACACCAAAAACATACTTCAGTGATATTATGTTCTATTATTATTATTATTATTGCTCAGTGCTTGGATGTGGAGTCTAAACTCAGACGTCGTGACTGACACATCAATTTCACAAAATGCACAGGACCACACACAATTCCTATGGATGATATACAAAAAAGAAAAAAAAATCTCAAGTATGAAATGAGCTTTTGATTTGCAGATAATGCTCTTTCTGCATATATACATACTCTTCTTTCCTTTCTTATATCAAATCAAACATGGCGTGTTTTCTCGTAGCTCCCCGCAAAGCGCGTTCCCAGTAAGATAGTGTCTGATAAATGTTTATTTATTTTGTCTCGGTTGTAGTAATGTAGCGAGTGCTATGACTGGCAGAGGTGAACAACCGATCGGTGAAAAATAAATGCGATAATCTTCACGTTGCTGAGGTCTTCAAGATTGAGGGTAGAAAACAAACGTTTGATGTCGACCGATGCAAGTGCAGTCACAGTGTGTGTGTGTGTGTGTGTGTGTGTGTGTGTGTGTGGTGTGGTGTGGTGTGGTGTGGTGTGTGTGTGTGAGAGAGAGAGAGAGAGAGAGAGATGAACACACACACACACACACACACACACACACACACACACACACACACAATCTTCACAAATCCAACACTACATTGCAAACACTTTCCACATAGACAAGACTCGCAAAAGACACATTTCCACACACACACACACATACACACAAACTTGACATGGCGCAACAATCTTCACAATGCTCGGTCACTCTCACCATTACTTCCAAAGTCCTCAATATAGAGTAACTGAAGTATCAGAATTACTTACCCTTGACTGTGACATTTTTACTGGCCTCCCCAACAGCATTGGAAGCAACACAAACATAGACTCCCGCATGATCCAGTTCAGCTTTGGAGATTTTTAATCTGGAGCCTCGTCTGAAACAGAGAGGGGAGAAAACAGATGAGCTTTTAAACAGACGAACAGGAATGTGAGCAGTGAACACCGCCAACAAAACGGGAACAAACATCAACCATTTGACGCCAGCTGTGGCCCAGTGAGGCGGACCTACAAGAGAAGCTTTGGGGACCAACAGCGTCGCTGCGGCGGACAGCGGAGTTCGTCACCAAGACTGGACTTTCCATTTAGCATGGCCGGGAACGCAGAAGAAGAAGAAGAAGAAGGCACTAACCATCCCAGCTCGGAGACCTGTACGAAGCAATACGATCTGTAATACAGTCTTCACAAAAAGTTAAGGACCAGTCAACATAATGGGCGACAGTTTCAATAAATCAGAAAAAAAAATAAACGAATAAGATTTTTCCCGTAAAATTCGGTAGCAAGGTTAAGGGGTAATTAGTGAACATGGCGACCACTGTGTGGATGGCACGTGCGCGTCACACAGCATGCTTGGCGCGTTTGAAAATCTGCAATTTCGGCAAAACTAGACCGAGTTTCAGTGTTCAGTGAGCGATACCATTCTAACGACAACAAACAAAAAGTGCACTCTCTCTCTCCCTTCCTTCCCCCACCCCCCTTCACCCCTACCTTCATGTCTGTCTAACTGTCTGTCTGTCTGTCTCAGTCTTTCTTTTTCTCTCTTACTCTCTCCGCTGTAAGAAACAATAATGGGCTGCTTGCTGTCTTGCCGACAGGGTTAACAAGCCCGGCCGACAAGTGTATCTGATGGAACAACAACTTTCGCGCAACTGTTTTTGCTAACCTGATAACAAAGCGTCAGGAGATTTGCCTGGCGCTACGCGAGATATGACACCCGATCTGAACCGCCGCCTTCTGCTGCTAAATCCAGACAGAGTGTTACTCTAGTGATGTGTCCATTTTTTATTTATTTATTTATTTATTTTTTTTTTTTGGGGGGGGGGGGGGGAAGGGGGGGAGGGGATGACCTTTCCCAACCTCATCTGTCAGGCAAAGCGCATCCTTCGCGAAGCAGTCAATCAGCCAGGGGTAAAAATAAGGTTATCGAGAGAAATTTATTTTGCAGAACACGAACGTTAAAGGTGCCGATTCTAATATTCCAAAGCTTAGCAGTAGTGTTTTTTTGTTTGTTTGTTTGTTTTTGCAACAGTTGCGTTTGAGTGCAACTGTACCGTAACAATAGTCTAGGCTAGGATGATGACTCTAAGTGAATTTAGTCCTTTTGATTCTTGTCCGTCAGATGCCATGCATAAACATTTAAAATAATAATTAAAAAATGTCCGAATCGCACATAGGCCATCAGCCATTATGTTTTTAAGATAACTTTTGTTTGGGAACAGTTGTGCTTGTAAGTGAACATGTATACTCGGAATATAAATAGTGATAATTAGAGTTCTAAATACGCCGGCATCTGCTGGTCGTGCAAACGATAACTGCAACGGCCCGAAGCTGTTCTAGTCTCTCCTGTGGCAGACGCTGTTCTTTCCGGCTTGCGTTTCGGCTTGTTTGTTTCATTGCTAGCCTGTGTGAGACTGTAACTGCGGCTGTGACGCTGTGCTTTTCGGTTTGCCTTTCGGCTTCCGTTTGCTCAGTGCCAGACTGTGTGAGGCTGTAAGTACGCACGTACCTAAGCGGTACGATGTCAAACACCAACACTGAAAACAGCTACGTGTGAGCCTATACATTGTCTAAGGTTGCGCA
This sequence comes from Batillaria attramentaria, assembly GCA_018292915.2. Taxonomy (NCBI): domain Eukaryota; kingdom Metazoa; phylum Mollusca; class Gastropoda; family Batillariidae; genus Batillaria; species Batillaria attramentaria. Next base: position 1,122,265 of record JACVVK020000003.1, read on the forward strand.
TTTAAAGAGAAGCTTCGTTCAAAAACAAAACTGTTTTGGCCACAAAAAAGTTACAAAATGGCTGCTTGGGTTTCTCTGAGATGGAAACTCGCTTCAAGTGTTGTAAAAGCAAACAGGATGTTTCTTTTTATTCCCCAGAACTCGTCTGCGTCTGGTTCCACAGGACAAGAAGAAAAACACGACAACATCCTGGTGTGAAAAGTACATAGTTGCCTTCCTGATGCTTATCAAGAGCGATTACGTAGAGGCAGCCCTTAGTGGCTAATTTCATGAAACAATAAACAAACTGCACAGACACTGACTGATTGGGCCAATGACAAGCAGAAGTGGAGCGAAGATTAGGCCTACAAAATGTCTAAAAACTGCAAGAAGCCGCAAAAGTTGGCAGCCAATCCGTTCGATAATTGGACCTGTCATCGCTTTACCGGAAACTCGAAGATGCTGCATGTGTTTCAACCACGTCACTTAGCGAAGTTTCGTGGTTTGGGAGAGTAAAAAAACAAACAACCCCCCCCCCCCAAAAAAAAAAAAAAAAAAAAACCCACAAAAATAAATATTCGGAAGTGACGAAGAGCTAGAAGACCGCAGGAAACATTAACATTTTTTCCCGTCTCCCCTTTACGCGTCTTTTGCTTCACGTGCAAGGTGCTAAATGGGGCATCAGTGCACCATTTGCACGTTGCATCACCTCTACGCAGACTGCGGCCATTCAAGGTGCAGACGCCGGGCAAGCCTTATCGCATTTTGGATATTCTGCCGCGTGATGCAAATTCCGATTCTGCTGCTAGTGAAATTCGTGCTCCCTTGTGATAAAATTTAAAGTCTATATCAAAGAACGAAAATAGCGAAAAAACGAGGCCGTATAAAAAGAAAACTGGGCGCCCCCCAGAAATGCCGTCTCCGTCGGAAAAAAAGGGGGAGATAAAAACAGGGGAGGTGACTGTGGAAGTGCCCGTCTTGAAAGGTGTATCAGATAGTGGAAACCGAATGGCACCTGAGCGCTGACAGACAGGGAGGAAAGGTAAGGAGGAGAGAGAAGGTGATTGGTGGAGGGGGTTGGAGAAGGAGGGTAGAGGGGGAGGGAGAGATACAGCAGGTTGTCGGAAGTCTGGTGGCTTCACGCGTCTCCAAAGTGTACAGTGTAACACGGGGTATAGACACAGCCAGTCACGCGCAGCGTGCAAGTATGACGTCATACATGACGAAAATGGCGCAGGTGAGGAAGTTGGAGAAACCAGAGGGAACATCGGTCAACCTAACAAAACTGGAGAGACCCCCCCCCCCCTTCCAAAAAACAAACAAAAACAAAACAAAACAAACAAACAAACCAAAAAACAAACAAACAAATTCCCCCCCCCCCCAAAAAAAAAGAAACACACACACACACACACACACACACACACAACAACAACAACAACAACAACCAAAACCGAACAAAACAAAACACAACACAAAAACAAACAAACAAAACAAGTAAACAAACAAAAAATCCAAAAACCCAAAACATCATCAACAACTACAACAACAACAAAACAAACAAATAAAAATAAACAATAACAACAAGAGCAAAACAAAGCAAAACAAACAAAATTGCACGGACACTGAATAGTCATTGAATGTTCACTCCTAAAAAGTGTCATCTCGATACTCACGGACTGTATTATGTATACTCTGGCTGCCCCAGGGTTTGGTACAGCAAAAGAGAGAGAGAGAGAGAGAGAGAAAGAACCGGAAAGGTAGATTTTGCTTCGATGGTGTTTGGGACTGACTATGATGTTGCAGGCGGTTACTGCAGTAGCGGGCGGCGATGGCTGGGTGGGCGGGTGGTGGTCGAAGAAGAGGGAAGGGTACAGTAAAGGGGGGAGGGGGAGGGGGAGAGGTTGGGAGGTGGGAAGGGGGAGGGGGTAAGTCTAGCAGCTGCTAGTGCTGTCTCCTGGCGTGCGGCCAAGGCAACCTGTGAGTGCGGATCTGGAGTCGCCCAGTCTCGCCCTCCGGGGGTCTCCCTGCAACACCGCCTCTCACCTTCCCCGCTCTACAAATAAGCAGTCAGGTAGCAGCAGTCAAAGTAGCAGTCATAGCCAGGTAGAGCGGCAACGAAGCGAGATCCAGCGGCATTGGGCCGCCGGAGGCACGACCAGAAATCGCTACTGCCAGACCACTGCCACAACCACCACTACAATATCGTACAACACGACCACCTGAGTCAGTAAGGCCGCGCCGGCATAGACTGCTCGTACAGTCTTTGCCCTAACATGGCTTCTCACTTCAGAAGACTAACAGGCTTAACGTAATTAAACGAGAGCCGACGGTGGTGTAAAAATGCCACTTCCGAAGCTCTAACTCTGTGTGCGAAAGAAGTGATGCAACAGTTGGACATTGTGACCGTTATTGTAACTCTAATATTGAAGACATCCTGCGTTAATATTTTGTTGCCCTGCGAACGCCGCTACTCAGCTATAAATAGGAACAAGCCTACGTGACCTCACGGGGCAAGGCGTGCTCTGACCCTCTACTGACCCGAACACTGGCCTGATGTGTTACGATTGGTGACACTGAGAGAACACTTTCAAGATTACAGACACAGTATAAACAAACTACACTGAATTGAATTCGATTGAAACCCGTTTGAATGTAACCCTTACTTTGAGCCCGGATAGCCGAATGGTAGAGCGCAGGCCTTTTAATGCTCGGGTCGTGAGTTCGAATCCCGACTGGGGCCAAATATTTGTGCTGACTTTTTCCTCGTTGCCCCTTCTTTGATATCACCCGTATGTGGTGGAGAAGGACGTTAACCCCCTTCCTCCCACCCTCCCCCCAAGCACCCACCCACCCGTAACCATTATTTTGGCAAATAAGCCATTTTGAATTGAAGCGAATTGAAATCGAACACATAATGTATAATCACCACCCTCACAAAGGCATTAACTTACACCCGAAAGCAACAAACTAGCCTACCAACCGATGTCGACTTCTCTAGCGTGACACCCCAAGATATCAGCATCAACTTCTGAATCCTGCAACCACCACCACCACCACCACCACCACCGCTGCCGCCAGTGAGTCAGTGCGACGGGTGAAACAGGTGCTAACATCAAACGTTGTGCAACCGCTGGTGGTGATGAGGTGGAAGTGGTGGTGGTGGAGGTGGTTGCCGAGCGGCTGCCGGCGTTACAACTTCTGCAGCCCAGTGAGAGTAAACAAATTTAATTCCCATCATAATCATCCCTGTTCCCAGTTTTCACGGAAGTCAAGGATGGGTGAGCCGCGGTACAGGTGTACTGCCAGAAAGGCTGATCTACTTCTAAGACACCGTGTCAGGGTTTGGCGGTAGGTGTTTGGTAAATGCGTAATTCTGAGTGGTTTTTGCCACTACCAGGTGTATCGAGTCTCTGCAGAAGACTGAGACAGACGTGGTGATTTGGTTCTACTGGATGTGTCACAGAGTGAGAGGTTAGTTGGTTGGTCGGCTACAGGATTAAAGTCCTTTTCCACCACATGAGAGAGAGAGAGAGAGAGCGAGAGAGAGAGAGAGAGAGAGAGAGAGAGAGCGCACGTCTTCCTATTCTTCATGTCCATGCTCTCGTAGCGGTTGGCATGTCTATCTGGTAGCGTACAGTAATTTCTTTGTCCGTTCGTTCGTCTCACTAAGGGAAGTAACAACCGCTTTTGTTTCTTTTTCTTTTTGTAAAATTTAAGAGAAAGCGCTTCCCTTTCGACTGGAAAGAAAAAGCGATACATTTCGAGCAGCGTGACCGGTACCAGTGATCTTCTTTCTTCCTTCCTCTTTTTTTTTCTTCATGTCTTCCTTGTGTTTTTTCTTCTTCTTCTTTTCCCTTCCGTCTGCTCCTCGAGTGATGCACGATTTGTTTTACATCAACTGCACGGTCCCCCTGTATACCTGCCCTCTCCCTCACCTCCCGACGCCTTTGAAGTGTGGCCGCGGAACGGGAATGTCACAACTAACCAGCCGCACGCATGTACCCCCCACCCCACCCCCTCCCTCCCGTACCCCGTTCAGACAGCCGGCTGTCCACACAGACATGTAAACATACAGACAAGCAAAAAAAAATCTTCCTCGACTCATAACACCTGGTTGTCTCTCATGCGCACCCAGCACCAAGGAGTAGATGAAGCAGGGTAACTAAGCCTATATATGTCGAGCGCGAAATGAGTGGTACGCCCGGCGAGTCAAAATTTCATATGGACGAGACCACTGACGAGGCTTCGTTTGAAAAAAGAAACGGCGGAAGTCGCAGAAAGAGTCCCTACTGTGCTGTGGACAGTGCGAATCTTCAGGCTACGTACCACAAATGCAGATTTCAAAGAAAACGATATCTATTCATATTGAACATAACGCTACGTATGACACCCCAGAAATGCACCCCTCCCCCTCGCCCCCCCCCCCCCCCCAAAAAAAAAAACCACCCAAACAAACCCAAACAAACATCAAACACCCCCCCCCCCCCCAAAAAAAAAAGTAAAACAAACAAACAAACAAACAAAAAACCCGAAACAACCCCCCCAAACAAAACAAAACAAAACAACAACAAACAAGCAAACAAACAAAACAAAAACAAAAAACATACAAACAAAAAAACAAACAAACAAGCAAAACCAAACAAACAAAACCAAAAAACAACAACCAAACAACAACAACAACAACAACAAAAACCCCAAACAAACAAAACAAAAAACAAAACGGTGCCGGCGTCACAGAGAGTGCGTCTTTAAAGAGTTAACAGAGAGTATTTCGAGCGTACAGGAGCACTCACAAGCGCAACTTTACCAAAAAGTTGTTTACTGTGAAGCCAAGTCACGGGGTGTAACGTGGTGGTTTGAAGCTGTCCGATGAGACAGCGATTTACGATGAGAAAGCATATATGGTTGGCGAACTATTGCAAAATAGCAGTTTAGAAAAAATCCACTGCCGAGGGATGAAAAAATAGCCGTTTTTCTTTGCCAGCTTTCTGTAGACTGGAAAAAACTGTTTTCACACACACACACACACACACACACACACACACACACACACACACACACACACACACACACCTCTGTCGATCTTTCTGCAGAAAAACTGCCAGATTGCCAGACTGCGCCAACCACATAATCACGCTTTCTCGTCGTAAATCGCTGTCTCATCGGACACCTTCAAATCACCACGTTACGCCTCGTGCAGGTAATCTGTCGGGTCCCTCGGTTGTGTACTCTCTGGCTTCGCAACAGTGTTGACTGCTCCCCTGCAGCGCGGAGTGCATGAGCGGGGAGCTGCTTCTAATTACCACTGTCGCTGCTAATGAAGCACATCCACGCTGCCTCACGCACACCGCATTGCTGCTTGTTTTGGCCAGCCGGGGCTAGGGCTGAATACTAACGGCGTTAAACAGGTTTTCAAGTTCGTCCTAGCCTATGATAGAGTAGCACCTGTAAGGTGCCAACTGAGACAGATGGCGATGTCGCTGGTGCTTCAGAGGTGAAAATCTGGTTCAGAGCTTCAGAGAGAGAGAGAGCTGCCTTCATAGTAGTCCAAGGACTAGGTTTATCCATATATCTATCCTGAAAACATTTTTGGCAGCCTTTCAGTAAGTATCTCAAATCTGAACCTGACTGAAAGGCGTTAGGCTTTTGCAAAAAATATTAGGTCTGGAAGTTTTCGCAACTCAGTCAGTCAGTGACCGGGAAAGTGACAGCTTCAAACTTCTTCTTCTTCTTCTTCTCTCTCTCTCTCTCTCTCTCTCTCTCGTTTGTTTTAGGTTTCAACGTGATGTCTACCTATCTGACACCAAACTCACTCGAACTTTCAAGTCCTATGAATCCAGTCGTGGACCGATTCAGTCACTGAGTTGGCCGGCCGGCAGGTTCGAGATACGCTTCTCAGTGAGTCAAAACCATTAGACAGTTCGAGGTCTGATTTTTGCAAACATATTTATGAAGCAGTGTAAAAGTACAACCCAGTTAGAGTTGCGAGGTGTAACAACATCACTTTGTTTCGTTCCGTGCAAATACTTACTTGCTATTTTTGATGCGCTGCCCGCGCTCTGAAAAGATCTCCTTCCCATTGCGGAACCACTGGAAAACCGGGTTCGGTTTGGCCTTGGCCTTGCACCTCAAGGTCAAACTGGAACCGGTTGTCACAGACTTTGGCGCCTTGACCCTCGAGATTGTCGGTGCCTGGGCTGCAACACAGGGAGAAGAGAATCCATTGTATTAACGCCGCTTTAAACAGACGGACATAAATGGACTTGTCACATTCACCATCATGCATAAGAAAAGTTGTCCCCCCCCCCTCCCCCTCTCCAGATTTCAAGCCCTCCGTGGATTCCACCCATGACTTGAGAGGAACACCACTGGGTGTGGCAAAGAGTTGGGGGGGGGGGAGAGATACGATTTTGTGTCCCTTGTCCACAATTCTAACTCTACAACTTTACCACCGGTCTTCTTGAAAATTGCCTGAGCGCCACGAATTTCGTAGGCGATGATGTCCTGTTTTGCAGATAACAAGAGAGTCTCTCTTATGAGTACAGCTGGGGAAACCGTGCGGCAGAACATTACAAAAGCCTGGAACATATTTCTGGACATTTCTTTTCAAATATCATCACCGAACGCCCTCGCTGGCGACTCAGTGCAATCGATTCATGTGCAGACTAACTAGCGTCCTTATCTTGACACCAGATAAGGACTGATTTTTTATCCTTTTAAGTGGTTTCACTTACTTTTCTTCCTTTATTTTAAAAAAAATTCTTTTAGTTCTTTTATTTCTTTCGGTTCTTTTATTTATTTTTATTTTTTTAAGATCAGGCCTCCTGCGATCTAATAACACTTAGACACGAGACCGCTCTAAAACGTAAAGCGATATTGCCGACGGTGTTGGAGTGCACTGTCGATTTCCCAGTGCTATTTTCGTCTCACAGCCGCCAAAAGCCAGATTGCAAAGCGCCGGGGAATTGTTAGTCCTGGACAAAACATCTAATCTGCGCCAGATGCATAATCAAAATCAGCGCGGCAACAAGCGGCTGTTCTGGAAACGGCTGACACTCCCCCCGCCGAGAGGCTGTTATTGTAGAAACCAGAGAGACAAAAGACCGGGGCATCAGCCACGTTGGTAAGATGTTCGGAAGAACTACCCCCCAGGGACGCGCGGACCCCGGGGAAGCACCCCCCTCCCTCCTATCTAGCAGCGAAGGAGAACAAAATGTTGTGAGAGAAAAGAAGTCAAGCACTGTCATGTGTTGCTGGCTGTAATAGCGAACACCTTCCGTGCGCAAACACTGGCTGTAGGAACGAGCCTACGGAGAGAAACTAATCCTACGCATTAAATCTAGCTTGCAATTTAGTATAGTATCTAACAAACTGTAAGTCTGTTCCGCCTGTTTTAAAGCACTTACTACGTATATGCTAAGAGGTTCTATACCTTGGCGGAACAGACTTACATTTTGTCAGACACAACCCAAAATTCATGCGAGTGGTTATGTACCGGCGTAGGGTCGGTTTCTCTCCGTAGGCTCGTCTCTGTGCACCCTGGAACAATGACGGGGCTTGCTTGACTTCCGCTATAATGCTCATCAGTTAGGCATTAACCGCGAGGAGCAGAGCACTTCAATTTCGCGGAGAAGCGATTGTTTGGCCGGTTCCACTTCATCTTCGTCGCATGAATCCGTTTGTGTTGCAGTCAGATCTGGTACATTGCTCCCCAGAAACTGTGCGATCCGTAGTGCTTGTTAACCCCTCGGTCGCCTTCACTTGCACTTGTTACTTCCCAAGGTAGAACTGAGCTGGAAACTGAGACCTCTACGCTGATGCTCTGTGTGTGTGTGTGTGTGTGTGTGTGTGTGTGTGTGTGTGTGTGTGTGTGTGTGTGTGTGTGTGTGTGGTAAAGGGTTAACTAGGTGAAACAATGGGAATTAAGGTTCTTTTGTCTGTTTTCCTAGGTTGGTTAACTGGAGTCTAACGTGCTTGCAACAAGAGGGATTGTAGGCGGCCCTAATGGGCAGGTTGTAGAGGGGCAGCTACCTTCACCGAGCAGCCCAGGTGGACAAAATTCAATTCAGACAGACCGACAAGTCGCCAATTAGTTTGTTTGTTTGTTTGTTTCTTGTTGTTTGTTTGTTTCGGACTGCTTGGACAGTTCAGGCAACACAACAGGCTCACAGCCAGAGGAAATACGCAGCGCTACGGGCAAGCACGGATCTCTTGTCCGCTCGTGTACTTTTGGTACTTTGATTTCTTCAAACTAGACTGGCTCTTCTTGCCGCCAGACCCTCATCGAGAATCTAGACGCGTTTACACCATCACTTCGGCAAACACGAATAGTTCCTCTTCACCAGCAACGCAAAAGCCATCACCATCAGTCAGTCACTACCCTAAAGACGTACTGACACTTTCATCTGTAACGAAATACTGCAACCGAATCGATCGTCAAGGGGTTAATAAGAACACCCAAGCCGCGAGCGATGCTCACTGGGCAAACAGAACTGTGATGGAGTGCAGTGGTCGGACGGAGAGACCGCGTTGCGGCTGCCGAAACCAAGTGTTCTTTTTTCGGATCGAATATAAATAGTGCTTTGGTCTCAAAAGAACAGTCTTGTTTTTTATGCGTGTTATTGCCGCTTCTGTTCTTTTCTTCTCCTGAAGATTGTGTGGGAGCAGGCAAGTGCAACTGGCGGTTAGACCACTCGAGTCAACCGTCCTCTGCAAAATAAAAAAAGGCCCAAGTGCTGCTTAAATTCATGGCGCCTGTGTCCTTTTTCCGGATGATAATAGCAGCCGACAAGAGGCAACAGGCCTACAGAAGCGGCCCTGATGTAGGTCTGGTAATTCTGAAGGAACAGGAATAAACTGGAGCCGACGCTTCTTCATCTCGGTGCATTCCCATAACTCAGTAATTGTTAGGCATGCAATTGATGTCGTAACGTGTTTTATTTTTACTCTAGTCAACCTTCTGGAACTACGTTTCGTCTTGTCAGTTCTGGGTATTGCAGATAACAACGTGGTACAGTATATCAGTTCACGATATTGTATTGTATCATACTAATTTGGTATTGCATTGCATTGCATTGTATTGTATTGTATTGTATTGTATTGCATTGCATTGCATTGCATTGCATTGTATTGTATTGCATTGCATTGCATTGTATTGTATTGTATTGTATTGTATTGTATTGTATTGCATTGTATTGTATTGTTTTGTATTGTATTGTATTGTATTGCATTGCATTGCATTGTATAATCAACGGCAGCCGGGATAACCAAGTTGCCCTTAGTAGGGCGTTGGACCGACTGTCAATGCTCGGGTCGTGAGTTCGATTCGCGCCTAAGAGCCGAAACACTATACTGGGTTGTCCTTCCTCTGTCTTTGGTATCAACCTTACTTGTTGGGTTAGTTAGTTAGTTATTTCGGGCTTAACGCCGCGCAAGCAACAAGACTATTTCGCGGCTACCTTACTTGCTGGGAAAGTCGTGTCAGTCAGTACCCTACTCTCACACACCGTGGCCTACCCCCATCAGTCACCGGCCACTGACCAGCGAACCGACCACCCAACAGACGTTGCAATGGATTCAAGACTGCGATGACAGCAGCAAAGTTTATGGACAGATAATGTCCAAGGGATGAGCAGAGAGTATGTCAGCCATCCAAGCGGTGAACTGCGCGCGAATGACCACAATAAATTCTTCACCTCGCTTCGTGTACAGCACCTGCTCGAAGATCACGCGAAATACAGTTTCGTCCCGGTCTCAGTTTCACTGACTGACCTGCACCCCCTACATGGATAATGGACCCAGCCCGACCAGCGGCAGACAACCAACTTGACCGTTTAACGTTTGGCAAGTTCCCTTGAATTCGCGTTTTGTTTTCCAGCGACTAACATACTACACCGCATTATGTTACAGGGATGCGTGGCCAGACACTGCACTGACGTTTCATGCTTTCTGCCCCGGAACTGAGGTTGATTTCAAAGAAGGGGGCACTGAAAAAGGCCTGTACAAATTTTAAACTGTCCGGACTGATTTGACTGAACTCACGACCTTCCGGTCTCGATTCAGAAGCCCGGCTCAACCGGTTCGGAACCCTTGAGTCCCAATGTAGCATGTTGCAGCGGGATCTGTTAACCGTCTACTCCGCACAGTCGCATAGTACTTTTCTTTGCTTTTGTTTTTAAATACACGTACGTTGTTCGCGGGTTTTTGTTGTTGTTGTTGTTGGTGGTGGTTTTTGTCGAAGCGGGGGACCGTTAGGGATGCTTCGGTCCTCTGCCCGCACACACACATACCATATCCTCCTCCTCTGGCACCTATTGACAGCAGAAGGCGGCTGTATGGAGGATGCCCCGAGGTGCCGGCACACGGTGCGCACCGATCACCATACGCGTGGCTCTGTTAGCGCAGGTAAGAGTCACATCAAAAGCTCCCTGCCGCCTCTTCTCTCTACTCGCAGCTAGCGCTATACCTGCGTTTCCATCCTCCGTCTTAAAGTGCCCGCGGATCTAGGCCGGTTGGGGCTGAAGAGGATGAATGCATACGGCGGAGAGTTGAGAACCTGTATTGCTATAGCTTCCGAGGTGCTGAAGCCGAGTTCTGACGCGCATTCAAAATGCAACGCTAGCGAGAAAAGTAACGGAACAGATTCAAATTCTAAACAACGGCTGATTAAAAATTGGCAGTGTCTGTCAGATCACCTCCGTTGAAAAATAAAAATCGTTTCGTTTATTGGTTTGACGGGAGAGACAGTTCCTGCGCTGCTGAGATGTAAAACGCATTGTCTACGAGCAGTAATGGTGGAGTCAAAGCACGGGAAAATGGTGGAGTTCCGGCGTACTTCGCCGCAAGGTCCCTCTGTTCAGTCGATACGGGCTAAATTTCGTCATTAGTTCTGAATGCTGCGTAGTCTGTGGGTTATGTCATGGGTTTACAATGCAGCGTTCTAGAATAAGAAACTGGGATTTTACAGAGCACGAAGAAAAAGCGACAATTATCGGTAAGTCTGGGCAAGAGAGTGAATCTGCGACGCCAGTTCAGAAGCCAACAACAATCATCTGCAGTTTCGGCCGATTTTTAGCTATTACTCAGTTCATTTAGTCTTTCCCCCAAAAGTCTTGCTTTCAACTGGTCTAGTAAATCAACAAGAATGTAAAACGACACATGTTTTCCCGTTTCTCCAAACTCAAACAAATCGCTCTAGGCTTGACGAAGTGCTCTGTGTTTTGACACGAACTTGAGCCCACGAAAAGGCTCGTCTATTTTCAGAGAGCAAACAGGAAGACTCCCCCCCCCCCCCTCCCAAAAAAAAAAAAAAAAAAAATGCAAGGCACCTTATTGCAAGCTACCCTGACAGGCAAACGAATTCTTTTCTTTTTACAGATCAATGCAAAGACAAGAAGAAATCAGTTGAAGCTAGCGGGAAATGGCTGCCAAAACATGCTACATAACACGCTACCCCGATGCGTCAACCGACATCAATGGAATAAGCAAGAAACAGTATTCTAGAAAGGAACGCCAAGCTAAGATGTATTGCTCAGCAAAAAACGAGAGAGAGAAGAAAGAAAATGTGCATATGATCGTCTGTCACATTTCCCCTCTCGCAGCATTCCGCCCAGAGGGAAATGAAGGTAATAAAAGTGTATGCCCTCGATTTTCTAAGGGAATATGACAGCAGTTTGCACGCCTTTCTCCCTCTGGTATCTGGCACTCCTGCGTGGACCCCCTTGTATCTGCGTGTCTGCCTTGCATGGTTATCGCAAGGGCGACTGTTCTTATCGCCCACAGAATTAAGATACATGGAGACATTTAGATCTAGAGACAAGAGTTGTTTTGGAAGGAGACCAGAAGCCAATTTTCACAGCTCCGTCTGTCCTGATTTTAATGAGGTGACCGACAGGATAAAAAGTGAACGCGGAAAAGAAAAGAAGAAAATCATCAAGGAAGAACGATATGCCTGAAGCAAAAAAAAAAAAAAAAAAAAAATTAAAGCGAGGAATATTTTAAGAACGTTGTGGTTCATATGCCGGGACGGGAAAGCTAAGCAAACCCGCTACATTGGTCTGAATACAAACAACTTCCACATTGACGACGGCGACATTGGCGAGGTGATAATAATAAAGATGATTACGCGAACAACAGATATGATGACACAATGTGGGACGACGACGATGATGAGGATGACATTGAAGAGCGATTATGAAGGCGAAGACACCAATGCACTGATGACGACGACGATGACCGCTCACACAGAGGAGACAATATGCCGGCCGACACTGATGATGAGATGATGATGATGATGATGATGATGGATCTGATCACAACAAGGCCAACGCCGATTATACTGGTGACAGCGACAAACAAAATGACGACGACAATGACAAGAATGACTAACGACTACATCCAGTTCTCTTACGGCAGCTTTTACTATTCTTTTCACTGGAAATATCCGCAGAAGTAATGTCCTCAGCAACCCACTGACTCCACTCCCACTGAAACGCCTGTAATATACGACTGTCGTGTTATCTGCGCCCTGCCAAATGGCGGGGAGTCACATCGCGATAAAACTGACTTAGTGCCAGAAGTCTTCAGGGCTTGCAGGAGGAAACACCTCCAGAAAGTGCCAGATTTACAAAGTGTGGAAACACCTCCGTCTCCCTATCAGAGACGGTAACGTCAGACTCATGACCTTGCCGCCTTGCTCATGGCCGGGGTGTAGTCAAAATGGGCCGAGTGTTTCTGGTGCTACATACTCCGCTTCAAACGGCGTTTCGAGGATGAGTGCTCGCACGCAAAGCCGTATCAGAGAGCATGTACACTACAATGAGTAGTAGTATGCGTAGTATACATGCTGTCTGGCCGCATGTTTTAGGATGTAGCATGACTGTGTGTACGTAACGTGTATGTGGCGTGTATTAATTTTAATGTGTATGTATTGTGAGGCGCCCAGGGCCCGTATGTAAAACTCGAGGTTAATTTAACCCATGGCTACGGGCCTAACCCAAACTAGGACAATCGAAACCCAAAAACAAACTTTTAAAAATAAAAAAGGAAGCAAAGAAAAAAAGACAAAGATCCTTCTATAACGGCATAGGCATCTTGCTGGAATGGACCCGCTTCCTGATTTAAAACAAAACAAAACAAAACAAACAAAAAACCCCAGAAACTTTAACCCTAGAGCTAGTTTAGTTCGAGGTTAGACTCTAACCCGGGGCTAAACTCCCTAACCCTGACTTTTACATGCGGGCCCAGCACCGGAAACACTCGCGTCCATGTTGACTACATCCCGTGTTGCTCTGCTTCTTCCGGCTGGATGATCTGTGAGCGACTGTCAAGGTCACAGCACTGAAACCTGGATGAAGCGGCGTGGGAAATGCAAACGATCATGAGCTGCCCATGTGATTTGTGCGGTGGGATTCCGCCCGGATTGGCGTTAACTTTTCACGAGAAGCGCAGCCGATCGGGTTAAATATGGATGATCGTGTGTGTGTGTGTGTGTATGCGTGTGTGTGTGTGTGTGTGATCGATGACGTGACGCCGTTGTATTGCAACCGAATGGTTGGGTGATGAACGCTTCCTGTCACTGGCCATGAGCCTGGCTGATTTCAAAACTGGAGGTACCCGGAAAGGGTCTGGGCAAATTTCGGCCCCGTTGGGGTTCGCTTCACTGAACAACGATTTGATCCGAGAGCCCATCGCTCAATTAAAAACAGTCCCTTGTCTTTGCAACAAATAGCAAAGACAGGACTCGGTCAAAACTGAAAGACAGAAGTCATGATGGGTCATACTATCCTACAAAGACTGAAAGAGGGTTAGTTTCTTGGAAATGACCGTTCCGCTACGGAACTGCCCTCCACCACTGAACACCCTGGACAGGCAGGACAGCGTAAGAAAACCACAAACTCCTGTTAATCGCACACGAACGCAAAAGGACCTCTGCCACAGCTTCTTAAAGGACGTTCTCTAACCTTCATTCACCACTCGGTGAGGTAACTCATTAAATTACGCACCGTTCGTTTCATTCACACGGGCGGGAATTTCAACGGCCCCAAAAATATGAGGCGAGGCCTACGAGCACCTAGAAGTCATTCATGCGTGAACACAGCCAGCGTCAAGCCCCGATAACCTCAGAGCTTTGCGCAATCAGCATTTTGGGCAGGCCCTCCTCAAAAGTCGTTTGAAGCTGGCTCAGGAGCAAACAAGCGTAACTTGATAAAGATAAGAGCAATCCTCTTTTTTGTGGACTGCTTTAAGTGTCTGGGGTCACCCACGCGTGACCAGGATATTCCCCTCGAAGTGTGCGTGGGATGTGAATACAGCGATACGGTATTTTGCTATCCACATTCGACAACGTTATGAGAAAGCAGGTTAAGGGCACTTGATGTCTCGGGGTATCTGCATGCACCCACTTCTAACCATTGTGCGATATCTGTGCTACATTAAAGACAGGTACGATATTTGTTAGTATTCTTAATAAGATAGACAGGTACGATATTTGTTAGTATTCTTACTAAGATAGCATTTACCTGAATGAATTTTATTCATTTATTTATTGTATTTATTGTTTTTACGTTTAAAGATGGGCCAAAAGAACAGTTCTGTCAGACTTTTATGAGACAATAAAGTTATATTGAATTGAATTGAATTGAATTGGAGATACCAGCACAGTGTAAAATCTATGCACCAATTTCCGGGAAACGGAAAACGTAAGAGAAAGGTACAGGGGAAAAAACGAAAATATGCCATCCTTCCCAAATTTTCGGTTAAAATCCTTTTCATCAGTGGTCATAATATACAGGCAACAAAACGTAATTATGACGAGAGAGAGAGAGAGAGAGAGAGAGAGAGAGAGAGGGTATTTTCCCTCCCACCTACATCCTGATCTAGCAAAAACGCCGGTCCCTCATCGACCCCAACGGCAAGATATTATCTGTTGACACCTGCGGTCACCCACGTGTCACCCGATCTACATTCCCCGTCACAGGACATAACCGGAAAGGGGAGCGGATGAGAGGGTCGAGGAGGAACGGTGATGGGAGAAAGCGGATGTGTACTCACTCCTTCAGGCCACAATACAGGAACTCGACGCAGGGGGGACCAAAATAACTGATTCGGCCTGTAGCGTGTAGCGAACTCAATGAAAGACACACCTGTTCAGGTGCAAATATGCAGCGGGTTGAGAGAGAGAGAGAGAGAGAGAGCTAGCTGCTTGTACCTTTACTACGTGCCGTAAGAGTTTGTAAAAAGAAGTTGAACGAAGGAAT
>JACVVK020000003.1:1142500-1152500 GCA_018292915.2 Batillaria attramentaria
GGATAGCTTCCGGTAGTGTCTTTCGGATACTGAGAGGAGACTGACCGCCTATGCAACTTCGGGCAGAAAGAATAAGTCTGTGTTCACTGTGCGTCGATGACTATTTGACATTAAGTTTGCTCTTGTTCTGTTCTCCATTTAAACACACACACAGACACACACACACACACACACACACACACACACACACACACACCGACCAACCACCACCACCACAAGCCAAACAACAGACGGCAACTGACCATGAACTACAATGTCCTTCCCGAGATAGCCGTTTTTTTGTTGTTGTTTTTTTTTTTTTTTTTTTTTTTGCTTTCTCGCCGCTGACAACTCTCAATAAATTCGCCCGGCATAGGAGATCGTTGTTAGGTGCACCGGCCAAGTTCTTTGCCCTAGTCGGGTGGCCCGTTAACAGTGCGTGTGACTTGACTTTGGCAGGGTGGCCTCAAGTCAGTCAACCCACGCAACACGTAGCCTCGTCACAGTAACAACAGCCATTATCAGGTTGTGCGTGTGTGATAACTGTTTGTTGTACACCCCCCTACGCACGACCCGCCTTCCGCTCTCACGTCCTGTGGATACGTCTCTTCCCTCTTACTTCCCTCCCACTGGTTTCCTGTCGTAAACATTACAAACTAATTTAACTTACTGAAGCCCCGCTCCCACTGAACTCGTGAGTGCAGGTCATTTACATGGATTAGCGTTGTCATGGATCGCCAGTTATTGCAATAGCTGGGCTTGAAAATGGGCGCAACGAACAAGCTAATATAACTGCTCAACATGTAAACTTTATAAACTTGTTGCGCATTCCGCATAAGAACGACACAAACACAAAATTGTATCAATATCCGTCCATTACTCGATGGAATTTTTGGTGTTTGTTGGAGGGAAAAAGGGCCAAGTTGGAGAGGGGGGGGGGGGGTGTCAAATGATGTAGGACGGGCGACCTAAACATCCAACAAACTGTATCAGCACTGCTTTACTGAAACAAACAAACAAACAAACAAACAAACAAACAAACAAACAAACAACCCAATAGGAGCTGGAAGGTCGCAGTTATTCAGTCAGTGTGCCAGAGTTATATATCAACCTTTTCTCAAACGGGTTACAAAACTGGAACAGACTGGATGAGACTACAGACTCGGTCAAACAAAAGAAAATAACTATTTGACGGATGAACCGTACATGATGATCGCATGTGCGGTCTTCGTACTTTGACCTTTAGCCGGGCCCTCTTTTGCTTTCGATTCTCTAACCGATGTAGGTTACACAAAAACAGTGTCATCTACAGTCAATTCTCTAACTGACAGATAAAACAGTAGTGTCAGCTAGAACTGGCCGTGCGGACCAAAAAGCCAAGGCCGCCAGACACGTGTTAAGGCTGAACAACGTATGTAGGCTTCGCATCACGTCAGCAAAAGAACTTGACAGAGAGTGACGTCTGAGAGATTCAAAGCCCCAACAGAATCTGGCAGTCCCGCTGAACCAGCTGTCTGTGGAGACAGACAGGAGCTGAGTGAGGTCTTAGCAACACGTCACTGCCCGTCAAACCACGTGTGATGTAAGAAACATTTAACCTTGGCCTGTCTGATCACTGGAAGGGTAGTGATGTATGGAGAGGGGGGCCTGGGGGATGAGGGACGGGGCGTGAGGGGAGGAAGGGGGGAGGTGGCGGTGGACGTACCGGCACGAAAGCAAATAAATGTCAATGGAATATAGAGCGACACCGCCGATGCTCAGAATAGAACGACTCTGACTCCAGTGTCTCCATTGCATATGTCAGGTCACCGCGGGCAAAGGAAAATCAGTGCAAGCGAACTCAACTGGGGACAGGCTGGTAACGAAAACCCGCTGTTCTACGTAGAAAGCAGCTGTTCTGAAGAATTCTAGGATACCCGAACTGACATACGATAAGCCACGTTACATTCGACACGTTAAAGGACAAAGCATGGGAGGTGGTTAGCTAGCTTGTACTGTCCGCACAACCTTTCTCAGTTTTACAGATCGGATTTAGCTGGCCGCAAGAGTTCCAGTATACCCAAACCGGCTTACGGTGTATGCCACCAAAAAAACATAAAACGTGATAGTGTCACAGCTTAGAAGATTTGTATGCTGAATAGTTGTGTCCGCACAACTGTCGCAAAAAGTTCCGGATACCAAAACTGACTTATGATAGAGAGCGTTAGAGAACATACATGTACATTAATATTATCTTACGGTCAAAACTGAAGCAAATAACCCCAAGCGGCTAACGTGTCAGATGGATAATTACTAGCATGTACTGTCCGCTCAACTCATGATTCAGTTGACTCACCAGAAACGGTTCGTCATGACGCTATTGTTTCACAAGACTTGGAGATTTTGCCAAGAGAACTGAAAGTTTCTCACCTTTCTTCTTCTTCTTCTCTCCCTCGCTCATGTTCACAGTGTAAAACCATCAGAAATCACAAGACAAAAACAAAACCCCTCCTCTGACGATCTTGGTGACAGGAATAGGTATGAGGCATACATGAATCAATGTGCACCCACTCCGATCCAATCAACGCACATCTTGTTGATCGTTGGAGAAACAATAGGCTTCAACTAGGCAACACTGAGCACACCGACTGTAACAAGTTTTCCGACACACGCCGGCAATGTACAACACAAAGGAGCCAAGGATTAATGAAGCGTGAACGACGATTGACTACACTCCAGTGACCACCAACCAAAGCTCCAGGATTCCTCAGACGCTTTCACAGTGCTCTGGTAAAGTCGCAAAGTACTTGGCGCAGTGCTGGTCTTCTGGTCAGTTCTTGCGCAAGCAGCATGCACACAGATGCAAAGAATCGATGACGGAAGACTGTACGCTAATGGCCAAGATTTTGCCGCAGCTTTTTAGGTCTACCTTGTGAACGTCTGTACTTGTCTTCGAAAGGCCGGGAAGTCAGTACGTGGCGCAATGCAGTGGTCAGTGTTAGTACCTGAGCAAGAAGTATGCACATTCTTGCAACGAATCAACGAAGACTTGTGTGATTATGGCCAAGATTTCGCTGCCGCTATTACAGTCTACTTTGTGCAAGTCTGTAGTTGACTTCGCGAGTGTTTACATGACTGTTGTGTTGCGCAAATTTCGTTCCCACCCATTGTGGTCAAGTTCAAGGTCGCGTGAATGCAAAGATCCTGAATTAGCGCTCCTCCTCGTGTGCAGAACAGCTGGATCGTCTGCTGTTCTGATTTGCAATCCTGTGTTTGTCTTCCAGTGATGACAGTGAATTTCTGCTTAAACGGTGGATCAAATTTAAAAAAAAAAACAAAAAAAAAACCCAAACACGTTCAATACATTAGACAGTGGCAAAACACGCTCGCAGTGCAGAACACAATGCATACGTGGAATCTGACCAGTAGAACACTGAAACATTGACACATGCAAGACCTAGTTGCAGCAGGCAGAAATACCTTGACATGTCCAGAGACCAATTTTTTGTGCTTAATTGCGAAGAACTCAGGTGCGTGCTGCAATAATTATGATCGTAGAGGTATAAATGACGCGTGCACATCCTGGATTTTGACTTCAATGCTTCCAACCTGCGAAGCTTCTGTCACTTACAGACTAAGGTCTGCACAGCTCACCACTCAGACGACACATGCGGTCACTCTTTTCAAAATTCAAACACGCAAGGTTCGTTTCTGTCAACAAACTTTCCTGGGTCTGTCCTCAATGCTTCCAGCTTGCGAAACCTTATTAGATCTACTCAGCTCATTGTAAAGACGACGCATGCAGTCAATCTTTCTAAATCCCAAACATGCACAGGTTCTTTTCGTTCGGCAAAACAGCCGGAGCACAAGCTAGGTGAGCAACTCTTAGTTCTGTACTTGCTCAGAGACAACGGCTGTCAACACTACACACAACTACACGACTGAAGCTCTCTCGCATTTTTCATTGCAGTAAATGTATGTCACAGGGCCACGGGTGATATATCACCTATGCCTGTAGTTCAGCCCGGGTAAGCAAGTTGAAAGAGGAAGGTTTAACGGCTACAAAGTGAAGTTAAGCCCGACAAGTCTGTTAAGGGAGATAGCATACCCGAGTCAAAACCATTGTCATAGAGAGTTCCTGCCCTGCTGTAGAAGGGGAGAGAGAGGCGACGGGAGAGTTACAGGGAGGAGGCGGAGCAGCGAAGCATATTCGAGTATATACGGATTTTGCAAAGCATAAAGCACAGCTCCGAAGCTTACTGCTTTCATCTGCAGCCATGTAATACACAAAACCTGGAACTCGATAACAACAAACAGACTGTAGAAATAAGCGGCCCGCATTCCAGTAATAGAATTGTCCACCATCATTCTTTTTCAATGTGTATTTTACTTACTCCATTTGTGCTGTAAAGAAAAAAGACCTTCCTTTGCACACACTCTCCCTCTCTTTCTCCCCCAACCTCCCACCGCCCTTACACACACACACACACACACACACACACACACACACACACACACACACACACACACACACACACACACACACACACACCGCCCTTCTCGAAAGGAGGAAAGCGATAGCGGACGAAAGTGTGATGTAAACAATATAATACCAGCGGGAGGCCCGATCGATCTTTGGGTTTCTGTGTTGTGCCGCGTGTCTTGACTCGGTCACAGCTCAATGGCTTTGGGCACATATTCACATGTTCAATACTCGTATATATATATATTCACAGCTGATTGCTGCCGCGCACTTACACATGGCAAGGCAGCGTTTGTGATCATGCATCTATGAACTGTGTCGTGACATGAGGCATTCAGGATGCAAACAGAGAGAGAGAGAGAGAGAGGGAGGGAGAGAGTAAAACGTCTTCAAGAACCTCCTTCAGTTGTTCTTTGTTTAAAAAAAAAAAAAACATCTTGTAAACTTCTATCAATAAATCTGAATAAAACTGAATTGAATTAATCAGACCCCCCCCCTCCCACACCCTCAATATAAAACAAAAACAAACAACAAGAGAATTTACGCCCCCGTGGGAACCCACGACCGACACACAACTCACACACACGGCGTACAGCGGCAATGTATCAGGTTTATTTTAATCACACCTCTGAGTTATTTGAAACACGCGACAGCGTAGGCAGACTCGCGATTGTTCTTTCTTCTTTACGAGGAATAAACTACACCACACCACGTATTCTATTTCGCGGCAGTTTCTTAATGTCACCACCAGAAAAAAATTCAAAGCATTCCGGGCGTGCACGTAACGATATCATCTTGAAAGGGCCTAGGCGGCACCTATTTGACAGGAGCTTACGTCCTTTTTCAAGATGACGGTCGATGTGGACAGGTAATTTTCTCAAGAGGTTGGTGCGCAGTCTATGGTAATAGCTTAAGGATTCGGCGAGCACTTCCTTGTGTGGCCGGCTTTGGAAAGTACTCCATCTTGAGTTAACGTGGACGAGTAATGAAACTTGACAGACCCGGACACCTGTGAAATCCCTCCCATAATCGGTCCTGTACAAATACTGCCTCGAGAAATACCTGGAAGACATGCCACAAATAGGGGCATGATTTCCTCGAGAATGAAGGCGGACCTGTAAAATCGAGCATGCCTGAATGGTCATCTGGCCGAAACGACCACCGGCCAACGCGACCACTGGCGAAACTGACCACCGCCTACAACGACCACTGGCTAAAACGATCACTGGCTTAAACGACCATTGGCAAAAACCGACCACTGCCTACAACGACTACTGGCTAAAACGACCGCCTGTCTACGGCAAATGTTACTGGTCGTTTTCTAAGACCCTCCCCTTCCGTTTTGGTTGGTTCGTTTTCTTCTTGTGTGTGTGTGTGTGTGTGTGTGTGTGTGTGTGTGTGTGTGTGTGTGTGTGTGTGTGTGTGTGTGTGTGTGTGTGTGTGTGCGCGCGCGCGCGCTAATAAATGCAGAGATCAGCTACATATTAATTGTCCTTTCATAATTCCCATTATGGTCTGTCTGACTTGACTTGCCCTTGCAGTGACGGCTGCTAAAATAAACAATGGCTAACCCATGAAGCTAGACTGAAGCAGATCTAAGCTGTTTGTCATCGTTCAGGCATCCTGTTTCTGTTTCTTCAAGAGGCAGCAACACGTTTCATACAGACAGATTTGACATCCATTGCCCACACACAAGACGGAATAGAACACTACACACAGTTCTATCGTCATTATTTTGAAAAAGGTCTAACTGCCATGGACTTGAACAGCGCTTGGGCCTCTCTTGCAGATGACAGCAGACTTAACAGCCTATCCAGTTACCAGGAACCTTCGTGTTTTTTTAAACTACTCTCTCAGCAGGACAAAATTAATGTCTTCTGCTACAGACTATCCTCTTACGCATGCGCATTTGAGCAGCCTCGTGCGCCGCCGGCCCGCGGAGGCAAATTTGATTAGGTTTCGCTTGGCCTTTGGCATTTCACTAGAAGACGCTGCGGGAATTTGTCTTGGTTCTAGTGACAAATAGCAGTTTTCCGTAAAACAACGGAATGAGAATTCGATACCCTTCATAATCAAAACACCGTGTGGCTCAGAGGGTTTCGTCAGCATCGCATATAGACACAGGATCGATGGTGCTAAAGGTCCCTGACTTTCTGTACGGTGCATACGGGATGTAGTTAAAAATGGACGCCAGCGTTTCCGGTGCAACTCCGCTTCCTCCCCCCCCCCCCCCCCCCCGGAATTGCAACCGCAGTTTTATCCGTCTTTGTTGATCGACAGGTGTGTGTTTGTTTGATTCCATAGACAAAGTTTGCTTCAGATGGACAAATAAAGTTTTGTTGTTAAAATTACTTGGCTGTATTCGTGCATGGTCTTTAGATTGTATTGTCTGTACCTGGGGATGTTTGTGCGCGTGCGTGTGGTTGTCTGTGCATACAACTCCGCTTCCAAAGTGGCACCGCCAAGAGAGAGTGTTTCCAAACAGTAGCATCGATTGTTTCCGAATTCAGATTTGAGTAACACCGAGTGTTTCCAACGGCCGGACTTCGGTCTGCCGGCGTGACGGAAAGTGGCTGCTTTTTATGGTGAACGATGGTTCGCCACCCCTACAGTCTGGAACTCTCTGCCTATGGGGCTGAGACAACAACCATCTTTATCAGCTTTTAGATCTGCACTGAAAACCCACTTATTTCAACAGGCCTTCAACTGATGTGTCTTTGTATTGTGCGATGTGTAATATGTATTGATTGACGTGTTTGTCTGTATAGTGTGAATGTGTATGAGTGACGTGTGTTAGCGCAATGAGTCACTGTGTCTGAGAAGCGCGCTATATAAATGAAATTTATTATTTATTATTATTATTATTTTTACCGACCAGATAACTCTTAAAACCCCATCCAAACTGAATTCGCAAGTTGACTTGAACTATTCAGATCACTAGGATCCACTTCAAGCCACTATTACGCAATCTGCAGCAGTCTCGGGCCTAGCGGGGAAGGCCCACGCCTTGCGTAATAGTGGCTTGAAGTGGCTACTGCTGGTGTGCAGTGGCTTGTTCATTTCAACTAGTCTTACCATGCAGCGCGCACGGATGTTCAGCCTCGGGCGCGTGAGACATAACGACTTTCACTATCGCGTGACTACAATGCAAAGACGGTTTGCACGCTCACATTTCCAGCGTATGACTTTGCGCGCGAGCAACGCGGCTGTTGAAACTTTTGCAGCAAAGCAGCACCGGAAACGCTCGGGTCTATTGTGAGTACACCCCGTACACTTTGAACGGTGCAGGTACTTGGCGACTTCTTGTATAAACCTGGTGGTGAGGTAATCAGTGAAAAAGGAACTTGTGCGTTATTGACCTCCTGTCATGTACCGGTGTCAGTGTGTGTGTGTGTGCTGCACGTGCATGCAAGAAGCTAGTAGTTGTGCGTCAGGTCGGTGAAGAGTTCACTAGAGCGTTGACGCGCGCGTGCTTTGTTTTGCGCGGATGTGTTTTGCATCATCTTTGAGGCTGTTGACGGTTTTTTGTTGTTGTTGCAGTTGTTAATGAAGGCCTCTCTCTCTCTCTCTCTCTCTCTCTCTCTCTCTCCAGTATCCAACTTTTGCAGTTGGAATATTAAGTTTCATCATCACCATCGTCGTCGTCGTCGTTGTCATCATCATCATCATCATCCTCTCTCTCTCTCTCTCTCTCTCTCTCACACACACACACACACACACACACACACACACACACACACACACACACGCACGCACGCACGCACGCACGCACAGAGCTTTATGAGATCTAAAGTGATGTAAAAAAGAGCGTACAAACAGAACCGTGCGTGGAAAAACACTTGAATGCAGTGTCGTTCACACTTCCCTTTGAATATTGCGTTTTGCCTTGGTCTTACTTCGCTGAAGAAGGCAGACACAGTTTGTGACTGCTTATGAGCACAATCCAAAATAAGAAAAGGCAATCAAATAGTGTTTTATTGCACTGCGGGTTCGACTTGTCGCCTACGAAGAGTAGTTCGCGACTGCGTGAAAGTACAATAAAAATGATGGGGAAAAGAAAAGCCTACAGGCGATCCCATGTATTTTATTTCTTTGCGGTTTTGATTTTTGATGATGTACCGGAGCCAACTGGTTGAGTACGTGTACACACTTCTAAGCAAAAGCACACCGTCAGTATTTCAACTGATGGCATCATTGTAACTGCGGCGTAAGGACACACATTGACCGTGGGGTCATGTTTGGTGTTTATTTGAGGAACCCTGTTCGGCGAGTTTGCTAGCTTGTAATGGTTTTTGTTGTCATGAGTAAGCGTGATCTTCGTATTCTGTGGGCGGAGTCGCATGCCCGGGGGCCGCAACAAGAAGCAAACTGCCAGTGAAGCTGGGACTTTTTTGCGCTGGAGAGCGGTAAAAGCGACGCAAGCATATTTGGATGAAGCGGCTGTGTGGCCTAAACAGAAAGTAGACTAGCATTACTCCAGTGAGCGGAAAGGAGACATTCAATTTTTTTTAAAAACTAAACTCCTGTCAGGTGCATGGTCTGTGCTTGGTAATCTTTGTTTCTAGATTAAAACATTTTTTTTAGGGGTGACTATGATGTCTGAGGCTAATAGGGAATATATAGGCATTTTGAGGCCCAGTGCAATTTTCTTTGGCCCGACGTTGTTGTTGACACGACAAACACCTTTCACAGATTCCCCTTCACAGCGGTTTGGCCTAGCACAGCGCTAGACAAATTCGACAAGCAACAACACCACCCCGTGACTGACGATCGTAGGCAGTGCCATCATGCCAGTTCCAAAAACGGGCACACCGGACATGCACGTAGATTCCCTTTACAGTTTTGGCGCAGCGCTAGCCAAATCCGACAATCAGCAACAACACTACGTGACTGACTATCGTAGGCAGTGCCATCAAGCCAGCTCCAAAATTAGACACACCGGACATGCACGTATCCGTGGTCCTCGAGATTTTTCGAGGCAGAGAACAGTTGCTATGTCAACAGCACGACAACATAACAACACCCGAACCTTGTCTGGAGCAAATCCTTGGCAACCGGAGAGGTCACCGAAAATTGGCAGAAGAAGAAGACGCTTGTGCGTTTCACTGTACGAGACGATAAATCGATTGAAGCGCTGGTCATTTTGCTGCGCGGAGAGAAATGAAGAGTGGGGGATAACGGCAAGACTACTAGACTTCTTTGTGGCTTTCTTTTTCATTTTTTTTTTTCATTTTTAGGGAATCAGGCAGACGGTCCGTAGAGAACCGTTTCATCAGGTTTGAATTTGTTTGTTTGGGTTTTTGTTTGCCCTGTTTTTCTACTTCTTCACCCTTTCTTCTTCATTTTCCTTTTTTTAAGTTGGTATTAGTGGTGTTTGTTTGTTTGTTTGTTTGTTTGTTTTTTGGGGGGTTGCACTTGCGCTTGAGTGTGCACCAGAACAGTGGAAATGTCAATCTTAATCACAAGTACAGCTCTAAATGCAATACACTGATGTCTGCTGGCCGCGCGAATCAGAAATGAAACGGCCCGAAGTTCCGCTAGTAAAAGTGTGACAGCAAC
>JACVVK020000003.1:1155000-1182500 GCA_018292915.2 Batillaria attramentaria
AGCCACTTATCTTTATGTAGGCGCGATACATTTGCTCTGACTAAGAACACCAAGTTCTTAGCCACGAATTTGTTTTTTATATTATTGTGCTTTAGGGTTGTGTCACAAAAACGCCGCTCCTGTGAAGAATTCCTTCGACTTTAAACTTTGAAATTTTGCATAGATATACTATCAATTTGAAGATTGTTCTAATCAACGATATATTAATTAGTTTTGGATGATTTGCAGAATCTCAGGAGAAAAAAGAGCATTCTCACATTTACTGAGCTTATCTCATTTCCTGCATGTGTGTTCAGGGTTGGTTGGTTTAAACAGTGTGTTTTATTCATTTTGAACAAATAGAAAATGCACTCTCACAATTTCCACGAGGCCGAGCACAGCAAGTTAAAAACTTATAAATGTGCTCATAAGTACAAAAAAAAAAAAAAAAAAAAAAACATTTGCGGCGGAGGCGTCAGATAGAGTATTATGAGGGTTGGTTACATGGGGGAAAAAAATCACGGTTTTAACTCTTCTCTGAAATGGTACAAGTTACTACCCTTTGCTCCGGATTCGCCACAGTGAGCTGCCCCTGAAAAAGTCTGTGTATAACTGGATTAAGCCGTTTGAGATCAGAGCAATACTGACTCACACAGGGGCTTTTTGCTCTGTAAGTTGTGACGGTGCTGGCAAACCATACTCAGCACAGAAGATTCATTTTCCCACGGGTGTCTTGATATCAGACAAGAGCAGGGGGGTGGGGGAGGCGGGGGGGGGGGGGGGGGTCATTCAACTCAAGAGTCCAATCGTATCACTTGTCGAGTCTTAATTTAAAGTAATGGCAGGAGCCGCCGCGTGGCATGCTGGGGGCTGTTCCATCAAACGCCGTTCCACCCACTTGTGTAATTTATAGTCACCTTTGATAACCACTTCGGGGTGGAGGCATGTGCCTTCATTACCAACGTCGCCTGCTCAGTCGGCACCAAAATCCGTAAATTAATTACCATGAAGGAATGCGACGCGTACAGTGGGGGGGGACTGAGGAGCTGAAGCGGAACCACTAACCTTCAATGGACCGTGGACTGACACTGGTAATCTAGACTGAGCACGCGGCAAGAGACAAAGGAAAGTGTGTGAGCTAAGTTGGTTGTTATGACGTGAGTCAGCAGTTGGTTAGGTATTGCTGTATAAACTGCGTGTACCAATGAAACGGGAATGTGTCACTCCTACAGAACAAACCGTGGCTCAGATCGTTGATCTAAATGCGGTATGGTTTGTAACAGTACGCGCAATTCAGAAGACCGGCTTCAAACAGAAGTAGGATATAACGGGTAATTCTTGGGAAAACGCACAAACAGGAAAACAAGAGAACAAACAGATCCTGGCTGATCTAATAGTGTAGTATTTATTTACGTGTGTATGTGTGTGTGTGTGTGTGTGGAGGGGGGGGGGAACTAACGTACCTTTACACTGAAGTTAAGGTAATACCAAACATGGGGCAAGAAGAAAAACGTCAGCACAAACTTAACTTCAGTCTCCCAGCTGCGATTCGAACTCACAACCGCGCACTGTCTACCACTGAACTCGACAGACCTGGTTCCTAATAACTGAAAGAACTCAACTTCTCCACATAGGAGTCCATCAGTCGCACGCATCGTGTCTATAAGTACATCGTCAGTGTATCACCAATGAAGCTGCTAACATGCATACACTTTCCGAATATCCGAACTGACATAAAACAGCCACAGATTATCTCAGTTCACCCAGACGCCGGACCACGCTTTCGGCCTTGACCTTCGGTTCGTCGGCTCCTTGCCCGACGTCCCCCGCTCCGTGAGAAGCATCTGAAGCCACAGACGCCTGACCTCTTTCAGCCCAGACGCGATAGTCTCGCGAGATTATCAGGAGGAGCTCTTCTAGGGTGAAGGAGCAAAAGCGGCACGTTACAGCAATGTAGCTAAAGCCACTGACTTCCGCAAAAAGGCGAGTATGTGCAGTAACAGGAGATTCTGTGGCTGGTTTCCTGTATAAATCGATCAAAGACATACACAGCAAAGACTAGCCTCTGATATATCTCTGAATGATAACACTGACTACAATTTTTTTTTTTTTAAAGTAACCGGCAAAATGCCATACCATCGGAAAGGCAGCATTAGCTGCGATGATGAATATTGCTTAGTTTCAGTTTCGAAAAGATGAATGACTCGAGAGTGAAAGTTTGCGACCATCTCTACTCCTTCCTCGTTGATTTGTTTTTGTTTTGCCCTAAAATGAGAAGGCATGGCTGCTAAGTAGTCTTTCGTAGTACTGTGCAGCTCAGAGATAAAATGAAATCTGATTTTTTTTATATTTTTTTTGACAGACTAAAGTTAGAAGCAATGGTAGCTGAACCCATAGTGGTTTATACAGTTCTCAATAGTAGCAGGGGTGTCGGTAGCTCACAGATACGTCAGTTACACCTATCTCGCACTTAAAATATCGCGGTTTCGTCGAATGTGGGGTCTGACTTGGCCTCACAACAGGAGGTAGAGCCACGAGGCAGAACAGATTAGTTTCACGCAACCAGCAAATTTTATGTATTTGCACTTCTCCTTTCTGAAGCAGCGGGACTAACCTGTATAGAAGGGGGAGGGGCATGGGGAGTGTGCGCGCGCGCACTTGTGTTTCACGGTGTGTGTGTGTGTGTGTGTGTGTGTGTGTGTGTGTGTGTGTGTGTGTGTGTGTGTGTGTGTGTGTGAGGGAGAGTGGAGGGTGGTTGAAGGATAACTTTTATAGTTTCCACGAACCACAAGAAGCCGGCTGAGAGAAATTGTTGATGGTATCTCTTCGGGACCAGACAGGTGAATCTCCTACCACGAAGCGAATCAACATCACTGCGGGAACTTCACTTGACAATCTTACCTCCAACATAACACCGCCATAAATACAAATCAGCACTGAGAGAGAGAGAGAGAGAGAGAGAGAGAGAGAGAGAGAGAGAGAGAGAGAGAGAGAGAGAGAGTGGGTGGGTGGGGTGGGTGGGTGTTTTGGGGTTAACGTCCTTTCCCACCACATACGGGTGATATCAAAGATGGGGCAACGATGAAAAAGCCAGCACAAATATTTGGCTCCAGCCGGGATGCGAACTCACGACCCGAGCATTAGAAGTCCAACGCTCTACCATTCGGCCACCCCGGCTCCCAGAGAGAGAGAGAGAGAGAGAGAGAGAGAGAGAGAGTAATAATGATGATTACGTTGAGGAGGCGGATGACAGATCTTAAAGTCATTTGAGCTTAACCGCTTGTCAGCTGTCCGGCTATACTTACCACTGCTCAGCCTGGGTAACAATGAATACACAATACAGAACAATCGACTAAATTTAACATCAAGCTCTACTCTACTCGTGTTTTGAGGTTAAAAAAAAGTATAAGGCACCAGTTTTGTATTTGATTCTCTAAACTTGTGAACTGAGAACCTTTTCTTTTCCTCTTACCCCCACTAGACGGTGGGGAACAGAATGTTAAGGTCATTAGCTCCTCCGTCATAACTTGAAAATACAAGTGACTAGACAAAAATCAAACAAACAAACAAAAAACGTATGCTGTCTATTGCAAAAAAAATCAAATACAAATAAATCTGGGCCCGTATGTAGAACTCGAGGTTAATTTAACCCAAGACTACGGGTCTAACCCAGACTAGGACATAAGAAACTCCAAAACAAAAGTGAATTAAAAAAAAGAAAGGGAAGAAGGAAAGACAAAAATCCTTCCACAACGGCATAGCCACCTTCACGTGCTGGAATGGACCCGCTTCCTGATTTAAAACAAAAAAACAACAGAATACAAGTTTAACCCTAGAGCTAGTTTAGTTCGAGGTTAGACTCTAACCCAGGGCTAAACTCCCTAAACCTCGACTTTTACAGGCGGGCCCTGGTAGGTATCAGGTCAGTAGTGAGTTGAGATTTGCGGATATTCACCACCACCCCAACACCACTTTGCTGCTGCAGCGAAAACACTGACTAGCCGCACACTGAACAGCACCAGCTCCGCCACACACTGTACTTTACCTAGTGCAGCTGGTTGTAAGAGTGTGATGCTAATGAGAGGCTACATGAAGCACCTCTCTCCACAGCTTGCCGTGTCGGCAGCCTGGGTGGGAAGCTGGAAAGCTATGTGCCGCCCGCTTCAACAGACGGGGGGGGGGGGGGGGGGGATAAGCCCCCCAAATCACCTGGCTGATCAACGGCTAGTGCCAGATATAATGGGCCTACAGACAGCATTGTGTCTGCTAACCTAGCACCAGACTTAACTCTTAGATTTTCGCCCAGAAGCAGGCAGGCAGGCACTGAAGCATTGCAGTGGCACTGAAATGCTGTACCGCGTAACCGGCAGCGCCAGTCAGTGCAGGCCGGCGGCTTAGTCAAGTTAGTGTAATGTAAGTAGTTTGCTTTGTTAGTGCCAACGTGTGGTGTCTTTGCAACTGCTCATTAACAACTCGGTGCAAGAAATCACTGAGTAAACGGTTCGTGTGTTTCAGTAAGTGGAAGGGATCGGAACGTGTGTCAGTCAATGTGTGCGCATAATCGCTTGCTTTGTTCTGCCGCGGCGGCTTTGCTCTGTTCAGTCTCAGTGTGTAGATACGGTACTTGAACTGACTAGGCTTGCACTGTAAAACCAGGACACCGACTTGACTGAAATGTTCAGCGCCGGCCTCAGTTGACACTGACTAACATTGTGACTTTTTTTTCGTGCGCTTCTCTAGTTGTACAGCTGCGCCGGAGGGCATAACTGATCTCCTCCAAGCACCACACAGCATCACTAATCACAGTCAGTTCAGTCCTGGCCCTCCGGAGGGTGGGTGGGTGTTCGGGAGTTTAACGTCCTTTTCCACCACATAAGGGTGATATCAAAGACGGGGCAGCGAGAAAAAGGCCAGCACAAATATTTGGCCCCAACCGGGATTCGAACTCACGGCCCGAGCATTGAAAGTCCAACGCTCTACCATTCGGCCACCCCGGCTCCCTGGCCCTCCGGAGACAGAACAAGGACCAAGAACAAGAACAAGAACAAGCCGGAACAAACTTTATTGCCATGGAACCCTTTGTGGTTATTAGACACAGTGATGTTTCCTAACATTTCCATCGAGATGTTGGTGAATTATATCTAAATTCGCGAGATGTCTCAGTTTGTGTTGGGTTATAATTGATGAGTGTCCCAGTATCAGAAGACGATAAGCGAAGTCTGGGGTGGGACCCGATTCAGTTGGACCCTACGTCGGGGTCCTTGGGCAAATACGGTCCTGGACAGCGCAACATCCACCAAGCCGAAAAAATGGTTCTTGCGTGCACCTACTCCGAAGGCACAACGACGGATGATCAGCCAAACCCCTCCCCTGACCCTATTACTACCCTGGTCGAGTACGCGAAATGTTAACCTTTGCGGCGGAGTGTAGACCCGGCTCGGAAAATACGACACTGAGCATCAGTGAACACTACTCACTCTCGAAACAGGCAGCGGCAAGAGCTAATGGCGCCCGTCACGCTGTGGTGCCGAAACTCGCGATATACTGACGTGCCAATGTTACGGGAGATGCAGTCACAGGTCTAGTCCTAATTGGTTTTCCTGCTGTACAAGTAGGCACTAGACAAGTTCTGTTACCGGGCCATTTGCTCAGCTCACGACCAGCACGTGTTTCTAGTTGACCTGCGCCGCCCCCCTGTGTAGCTGTTAGTAGTCTCCCCTCAGCGGCAGTGGTCTCCCATTAGTATCACTGAGCGAGTCTATCACAAGTCAGGTGGATCTCTTGAGTGAGTGTCTTGACCTGGGCCGAATGTTTACTTTTTTTCAGTTTTTTTTTTTTTTTTTTTGGGGGGGGGGGGAGAGAGCCGGAGAGAGAGAGAGAGAGAGAAAGAGAGAGAGAGAGAGAGAGCTGAATAGATACAACTTAGTCGACACTTCACATTACTGAAATGTCTCAGTCAGTTCCGCCGGACCGGGGGGCGGCGGCGGTCCGGCACACACTGACTTTACTACAAATGCTATATAAGTTTTACTGAGTCAGTGTGCGAATCATCAGTCAGATAACGAATGCAGAGACAGGCAAAAAAGACAGGGCAGATAAAAACTTTCACTTGGATAGAAACCTGACTAATAAAACGGAGTCTTAACTGCGCCACCAAGGACTGAAACAGCAAATTAGTTATCTCCCGTCGATACCAACGGTCGCCGCCGCAGCTGCCTAACCAACTGCTGGTGCGACAAAGCCAAACTTTGCTGCGCGGTGCCTAGTCTGTTGCCGCTAGAGAAGCGCCGAGTTTACCTGAAGACCCCAAACGGCTGGAAGCCCACGAGTCCCCCGCTACCTGCTTTTCCAATACAGGTGCTTCTGCTTAACCCCTGCATCGGCGCCGGTGGCTGCTCTACACACCAGACGCGGCTTTGAATGACTCAGTAGTATCTGGTCTGAGCCCCTACACTGACTGCCCCCCCCCCCTTCCCCCCTCATTCCATGCTCCCTCCCCTATCCCTACCCCCGTCCCCGAGCGTTGAGGCAGACAGTACTAGAAATCCATCACCACTGTGGGACTGACAACTGCACCGATCTGACACCCTGTGCAACACTTCAGGCTTTGAACAGTCATGAATCATGATGCATCGGTTCTGGTTTGACTGGTCGTAACCGAGGAGATGGTCTATGTACACGCTGAAACATTGCAGGGAGGAACTTCATTTTGCTCTGTGCGGATCAAGGGTCAGTGAACACTGAACACACACATTAATGGTATGCACCTCAAACTTTGCGCTTTCATTTTTTTTTAATATAGAATAAAATAAAATAAATTTCAATCACCACCCCACACGAGAATCCGCCGTGTCGCTATCGCAAGTTTCTCAAATACAGGGTGCATGTCTGACCGCGGGCTAACACTTCAAATTCAACCACAATAGAAACTTTCTCACAACTCGAGTCCACCGGGAGGAAGGCGGAAAATATCACCACATCGCTAAAACTAAAAAAAAAAAAATCAAATTTTATCAATTAACTTCATAAACTGATGTACAGCGAGCTGCCGGCCACAACACAACCGCGAACCATGCATGATAATGCCGGGTAGGTGGGGTGGGTGTTCAGGAGTATAACGTCCTTTTCCACCACATTAGGGTGATATCCGGCAAAGACGGGGGCTACGAGAAAAAGGCCAGCACAAATATTTGGCCCCAGCCGGGATTCGAACTCACGGCCCGAGCATTGAAAGTCCAACGCTCTACCATGATAATGCCGGTTCCTCGGTATACTGACTACCAAACACTATGTACAGATCCACTACGCTATCTTGGGTACCTACTCTACTGTTTACGCGTTCATACCAATCTATAGGGCTGGAATTGCCTCCCTTCTCAACGGCCCGTAATAAAAAGAGCGCAGAGTCCATCTGGTTTGAAGATTATGGCGGGACTGAGAGGTACTGTAGGAGGTGCTCCCGCTGTGTTTTACTAACCGCGAGGGACCGACAGTACAGGTAAAAGATGGGCTCTCTCAGTCAGAACGAGCAACCAAGTGAGCCTGGTGTGAAATAACCATGGCATATCACGACAGGGGATTTGGTCTAGTGGTTAAGGCGGCGGCATCCGCGGACTTCGGATCCTCCTGGTTCAAATCTCTGGTGGTCAGGAATTTCGTTGGATTTTGCTTGTCCAAATCGAGTCAAAGTCAGTCACCGTGCACACTGACTCGTTTACGGTGCCTCAGTCGGTGTCAGTCTCGCCCTCGTGTACAAACGAACGCACAAAATCAAGTACTGACGTCTGCACGTTACGTAAGAATCCCATTCCGCACGGGACAAGCCGCGGAATGGAAAAAAATCACGTGCCGTACAATGACGACTCTGCCCCCCCCCCTCCCAGCAGTCCGAAACTACCTTACTATAGAAATAATTATACCACTACTGCTACTATACTACTACTGCCGTATACTGACTCTGTCGGGAACTCTGAACTCTGCAACCAGCGTAATACTTTAAGAGCACACACACACACACACACACACACACACACACACACACACACACACACAATCCCTCTGTGACACCGAATCACCCTCACACGTGAAATGCTTGATACAACGTATAGTACAGCCAACTCAGCCTTCCTCCCAACTTTAAAGCCTCGTTTCCTGCTGAGTAATAGAGAAAAAAAAGTTCCGTACACCGCAGACCTGCAAAGGCTTTATATCATAAGGTCAAGAGCGGTTTGGGGGGTCGGTCACATAATCCCCCCCCCCACCACCACCCGACCATTGCCGGGTACCCTGGCATGGCATACAACACACCAGCCGGCTCATAACCGGACAAAACCACCCGCCCACCCGCCACACTTTGAATTTCATGAGGCCGGGTGGTCTGTAGCCGTGACTACGCTGGGAGAGATCGCTGAATGTGGAGTGTGTGTGTGATCCGGCACTGGTCTGTCCTAATCGTTTTTTTTTTTTCACTATGCGTGTGTGAAATCGATATCGTGATTGAGAGGGCGCTTTCATCTTCACGGCTGACCGTGCGAAAACGCCAGCCGACTGATTTACATTAACCTGTCTTTTGTCCACATTCTCTCGCTTTTTTCGGTTAACCGGGACAGTCTGATGGCTCAAGTGGTCATAGTAGCGTCGGCTGGACTCGAGATCAGCTAGTTTCATGTTCGAATCCAGACAGGTTCAAAAATAAATGTGTACAGACCTTTTTTTAAAGTCATGTGCTGTCGAATGCACAGCATGGGTTTAAGACTGACAACACGTAGGCTACCTCGGGTTTGCGGTAGATTTTTTGGGCTGAAGTATGAACTGAAAGAGACCATTTACTTGTAAACTCCACGGTGCTTCAGTAGAAACCATCATACAGCCCGGCTTTCAGTGCTTTTGCTAATACGAAAGGATCTTCGCCAAAAGTCGACTGTACTGATGCAGCACATTCGCGTCTGCTCCGAATTGCCTCAAGAGGCCTCTGTGATGCGAAAATAACTCTTTCTGATGACAGATCTGTCTCGGTATGTCTATGATGTGACCCTCAAGACTCTCTGCCCATCTCTCAGTGCACAGACACGCCAGAGGATTCGCTGATTTAGCAAAACAGTGACGTCATTGCGATTTCTAGGACCTCACTCGTTTGGACCGAAACACAGGCGAGTTCCACCTGTTCCAGTAATCTACCGTGCAGTCGCTGCTGCAGAATTACCGCGCGAGTTATGTCGGGGGGTGAAAGACGTGTGTGTGTGTGTGTGTGTGTGTGTGTGTGTGTGTGTGTGTGTGTGTGTGTGTGTGTGTGTGTGTGTGAGAGAGAGAGAGAGAGAGAGAGAGACGGTGCTGTGTGTTCAGTAGCAGGCACAGGGGATTCACTGTGACAACAGAAAACGTTCAAGTTCTTGGAGATGACTATTTACACTAAACATGAGTTGAGTGGGTGGTGCTGGGAGACTGAAATAAAAACTGACCGTCGTTCATGTCCACTGCTAGAATGAGTACGGTAAATATCATTCTGAACTTTCTCAAGTCTGACCTGTACTACGTTGTGTACACCCCGGGACTTTCTGATGCCGCTGCTGGTTGAGTGATGATGATAATGATGATGATGATGCCCGGCGGATCATCGTTCAAATTCTTGAAAGTGCATGCGATGTCGTCAGTACTGGAAATGCCGTGGATTTCAACTGCGTCTCGACATTTTTCTGACTTGACCTATAAGGTCATGTAAACCCAAGATGCCGCATCTGTTCCAGATCAGTGATGACTTTCGTTTAAAATTCTTGCAAGTGCGTTGCGCAAATGGATATAACTTAACACTGATATGCTATGTCTCTGACGTCACATAAACCCGAAACCGGACTAAAATTTTGCAGCTGCTGATGACGATTCTCCGCGATTAAAAAAAAAAAAAAATCCTTGCAAGTGTGATGACCGCCCGCGCTTACAGGGATTCAACTTCCCGTGAAATTTCTCTGCCCTGACCTGCAACGTCACCACCCAGACGCCAGTTGTTCTAACCGCGACATGGTGGTATGCGAAAGCTCCATGTGCCGACTGCAAGGAGTGAGGAGTTCTTCCCTCGGCCCGTGTCCCGAAACGGGTCCGACCTTACACCCCCTGTCAGCGCTCCCCATCTCCGCCTTATCGGCTCCCCTGATCCCCCCGGGGACCCCCGACCCTCCTAGTTCCAGGAGGCCCGATAGCCAGAGAGATGCCCCTACAGGTAAGGGACCAGGCCCCGCTTTGAGTTAGTGGCTTCATTAAACCCGAGGACCTACGCAAGCTGGTGCTGGAGGAGATACGGACCTCAGTCTGTACCCAGTCCGCCTGGATGAGAGAAAAAAAAGACTTGAGGTGTTATCTGTGGTTGGGTGGATTTTGTTTTAACACAGGAACCACAGTACAAAAAAAACTTCTTTCATGTTAAGCCTCTTGCGCAATTTTCACGCCTCCCCCCCCCCTCAATCCCCTCCCCCCCCCTCCCCAAACCCTCGCCCCCTAATCCCGCCTTCCCCCACCTGTTGTTTACAACTTTAAATAGCCCTACGATGAGATAGAAAAAAAAAAACCATTACGACAGTAAACAGGCTTAACGAACAGCCACAAAACGAAAAGTGGATTTGCCAAAACCACTGTTTGCACCAATACTTACAAGAAATACTAAATTCTTGGTTTAAAAAATAGGGTGTTTTTGTCAGGATGAAATCAAAGGACGACAAAAGTTCTAGCAACTGATGATCAAAATTAAAGGACACTAGACGATATAAAGTTGTTTTGTTTATTGTCAAATAAACTTGTTTTGGTGTGGTTTGGGTGTTCTAACAGGCTTTTTTTTTTTTTTTGCTTTTTTTTTTTTTTAAAAGAAATGGTTTGTCATTCGCAGTACTAGAAACAGGAGAAGCCTTTTAAGCAGACTGTTCATTAAAAATAGTTTCTACCATCAAGTGACACGTTTCCTTGTACACCAAACTACGTCCAAGTACGTCAAACGACGTTCAAGTACGTCAAACAACGATCAAGTACGTCAAAGTACGTCAAACTACGATCAAGTACGCCCAAGTACGTCAAAGTACGCCCAAGTACGTCAAACTACGCCCACGTACGTCAAACTGCGTCCTGGGCTGGTAACCAACGGGGGGCTTGTCAAAGATGTGCTACACCTGAGCCGAGTCAAGATATTTGATAGATTACTTTGGGTCCCCCCCTCCCACTCAGCACAAACAAGGCTATGAATCGTCTTCAGACCCAGGCACCTATCGCGTTACAAATGTCCCATTGTCAGTGGTTAGCGGACCACCACGGCGAAGTCATGAAGAGGCAGGCATGCAAGTGGGACTACGTGTTTGGCTGGAAGTCAGTCATTCAAGTTTAGCTGGTGGGGGCGAGGTTGGTTCAAAACTGACTGGCGAGACCTTTGTCGACTGTTTACTGTTCCTTATGAAAGAAGCATCTTGACACATAATTTACCAAAACCACCCCCCAAGTCTCCGCCCCACTATGTATACTAAATAAATATATGTCTGTTGTCCACCGCGAGAGTGGTTTCAAAGACACGGCCTGTGCAGAGTTTGGCCCTGTCAAGGTTCGAACCCGGGACTACCTGATCTCAAGTCCAATGCACAATCTTTGCTCACATATTTCGACCCTGTCGGTCGAGATTCGAACCTGGGACCATCTGATTTCGAGTCCAACGCCGCTCAACCTGTTGAGCGCCCTCCCCTCCCCCCTCCCCGCCCCTCCCCGGCTCCCGTCAATACACCGGTCCACTTTCGGCTAAGCCCCGCCCCTTTGGCAGAGTCCGGCAAGCTCTGGCACACGCGCACAGTCAAAATGGCGACGACCGCGTTAGCTGTGCTTCCAGAGATGACAATGAGTTGGCTTAGTACGAGTTTAACGCAAAGATCGAGGAGGAGAGGCTACATCAATTTTGCTCAAGGGTATGTGCACCGCATATCCTTCAACTGCCCGACCGATCTATTTTATGAACTGATGCTTGTCTACTGTCTGCAATACTCTTCTACTGCACCCTCCTTCAAATAGTGAACACCTAAATTTTTACTACCAATTTACAGTTACCAATGTTTTACCAAGACTTATCTCGTGCTGACAACTGCTAGCAGAAGTCACCGGATAGTCCAACATGTGTGCTGACACCGACAGTGTGGCTGGCACGGGATGTTTACATTGACTGTCGCGGCTACACTGATCGCCGTGTTGCGAATCTCGCCCTGTACGATATGCACGAACCAGATACAATTTGTATGCGAGAAAAGTCATATACGACAGGAAATAAACATTAAATACCTTGGAACACACATAGTGGTGTTTGGTAATCCTCTCAGGATTGAGTTGATCGTGTGGGCGCCCGCATGCTTTGATCCACTCTTTCGTCTCTTCAAGTCGATTCAGAGGCTTAGGAATGGGGAACAACTTGACTCCAGGAAATCTGTCGGGGTATCTTGAATCGGACTTACACTCGCCGTAGCAGCAGTGTTTGCCTGGCATTGTTTAAATCGATTGTTTAAGCGATTTTCCGTCAGATCGCACAGGCTTTCCACGATGTTTCCTATTCGTAAATGGCGGCTTTTGCCGGACCTCATGCGGGAAAACAAACGCACGTGCTTCCGCAGCCACCTCATTGGCTAGGATGGGTCACGCGCGCCCGCTGTGAGTGACGGCTTAGCCGAAAGTGGACCGGTGTATTGCGCTCCATTGTCTTCTGTTCGAAACAGCCCGATCCATATTAATGAGCAAAGTCTCCGTTCAGATTACATCATGCCCAAACATATCTCACTGTATCGGCATTGTGGTGTGAATCGCGTGGGATTAAAGTTAACAGACTGCGGGATTAGTTTTATCTGTCCACCAAGGCAGCGCTGTTCATTCATGTCTTGCGTTTCATTGATAAACCCACAAACGCCTTTTATCTGAACGGAGATGTGACCAGCAAGCACTCACTTGCTTACTAATGCAACGAAACGTGTAGGTGATAGGAAATGGTGGTCTCCCTGGCGGCCTTTTCACCGATCTTGGAGAGATAGAGAGAGAGAGGGGGGGGGGGAGTTAACGCCCTTTTCCACCACATACGGGTGATATGAAAGACGGTGCAATGATGAAAAAGCCAGCACAAATATTTGGCCCCAGCCGGGATACGAACTCACGACCCAAGCATTCGCAGTCCAAGTCACGTTCTACCATTCGGCCACCCCGGCTCCCCGAGAGAGAGAGAGAGAGAGAGAGAGACCATGGTGTTATCTTATTTCCAGCGCACAACTCTGTGTGTGTGTGTGTGTGTGTGTGTGTGTGTGTGTGTGTGTGTGTGTGTGTGTGTGTGTGTGTGTGTGTGTGTCAGTGTACATGTATAACAAACCGTGATCAGCTGTAGGGTGAAGAGTTAGGCCGGCCCCTTTCACAGCTTCTCTGATCTCAATGTATCACATGACGGGCCGGGGACAAAAATGTGCAGTGTCACCAACGCAATTCTAAACTGAAGGAATGTAATTCATTTCAGTCACCTGCGCCTCAAAACACGTCATTCCGAGCCGTGGCGACGTCTTATGCGGTTACGGTTTAGGGTTTCGTGTTTCTCTTCAGTGTAAATACTGTTAGAGGAAGCGGTCTAGATTCTTCGTGTCCTAGCTAAACCGTCGATGGCCGTGCAATCCAGAGAGAGAGAGAGAGAGAGAGAGAGAATGTGTGTGTTTAGTTAACAGGTCGGGTTGACACCTTAGGGCCTACATATACCGTATAAGCACAGGTAGGGCCGGAAAGAGTAGACTAGCATACGCGTCCCACAACAGGCAATATGGCTTCCGCGCTTTGGGATTGAAAACTGTGGACTCACGCCAGCACTATCAATGCACAAGTGTGTGTTGCCTTCTTACCACTGTTCGAACCGAAATAAGCAAACTGCCGTCCAACGGCGGTGCTCTTTCTGCCTTACCGAAGCCTCTTTGCGGGAAAGTTTCTTGTGTGCGATTTGCCAAGAACTGACAGGATTAATTTTGCGGTACTGTCATAGGTAGAGAACCTGCCCCACCCCTCACTGTACGCAAAGCCGTGTCCGTATTGGGGGTCGCCACGTTTTCACCTGTGGTTTGACTAAAGACGATTTCGGCATGTCACCGTTCACGTCGAAATGAGGTCACGAGCGAACTCAAATAACACACGTGGGCAAAGCGACAAGAGTCCCTTAGGGTCCTAGTACAGATGTGTTATTTTTCAATGTCACATTGATCACACATTCCGATGAACTTGAACTTTGTACAGTAACTGTTGTATAGAAATTGTTTGGCAAGGGACACAAGTGTGGATCTTATGTAGTGCAACAAGCACATACTGTGTAGTGTTAAATGTCGGTAACTTGCCCATAGTTCGCGAACCGGCAGAGCTATGGCTAGGTTATTGTTTGTCATAAATCCCCCCCCCCCCCACACACACACACAAACATACACACATGTAACTGTTGAAAAGAAAATGCTCAGCAACTGAGACCTCTCTCTCTCTCCCTCTCTCTCTCGTCTTTCTTGAACCGCCGATGCAGGGTTGCTTTAATTGATTTTTTTTTTTAGTGAGCATGTCATACGTGCGACTTTAAAACCAACGTGTAATAACCACACTGATGCGACGAACGCCGGTGAGCTGTTCTCACGATTGTCCCCAGTACCCTTTCTCACATACCCGTGGCTTCGGCTTTGCACCCAAGCTAACGGTACTCTCTCTCTCTCTCTCTCATGCCCCAAGAACTGTCTCACTCAATGGCGATAGCATAGAGACTCACACGGGGTGAAATGTACCGAACTGACTGTGTACTGTATCTACTCGACCACCACAACAGATAAACACAAGAGCGGACTCGGGGACTAGAGCTTATAGACACCGACAGTCCCCCTTCACGAACACCAGTTCCCTCTCTGCCGTTACACGCAAGACAATCCTGCTGTTTCCGCGATACAGGGTGAATACAATACGCACTTTATACCGTATATACGGGCCGGCGGTGGATTGAAACAATGCGCTGGTCCCTGACAAACACGCGGGAATGAAAAGGCCTTGACAACACTGTGTTTAACCGTGACTTTTTATGGAGCCGTGAACACATCGCTTCGGCGGCGTGAACAGGTGGATGAAAAAAATACCTGTCAAGAGTCTCTCCCGGTTAAGGTCGAACTTACAGTCGTTAGTTAGGTTGTGATCTCTCTTTTCTTTTCTTCTTTTTCTCTCCTCCTGACATATGTATATTCGTAGCTGTTTCAGTGATTGATGTGTCAGTTCTGCAGTTAGCCTACCCCGCGGGCAAGTACGTTATGTCCACATATATGTTCATCCATATAAAGATACCTCGTATTGTCAATCCACTATGTCAACTGAGTCTGATTTTGGGGGAAAAAATGAAAGAGAGAATTAAAAATAAAAAAAAACAGTTTGCGTCAGTCATTTTACACGGTCCAATGACCTCAGAGATAAGCTTAAAACATTGTGATAGTTTACAGCAGCGACGAACGACAGTTGTTTGTATGAAACCGATTTAATTTCTTTTTATTTGTCTCCCCGTCAGGCTCGAACTAGTAGTAGGAAAAGTTGAAGAAATACTGACACGTCAATGTGAATGGTTTCTTGAAATCGGACCGGCTTCATCAGTTAGTTCTAATACTTAGTTTACCGTGCAGCGTCGAATGACAGTTCTAACCTGTGTCTTATACAGTTCTCAGTCGAGCTGCTTGGTTGATGTAGATAATATTCGATTACGGTTTCAGTCGTTCGTACCCGACTGTACTGACTAGTGTAAGAAAAGAAAGTCACGCAATAATCACATACATGATATCAGTAAGGACTTGGTCGGTCAGTCGAGTCGTCTGAGTGCACTACCAAGAGAAGGGATTTAGATATAGAATCAGTCGTGAGTTTACACATGGTAGTACACATTGCACTGTTAACGTGTTATCTACAAGCATAGTGAGGCTGTGAAGTGTATGACTTTACACAGAGGAGAAGTAGAAACTAAATAAGGAAAACGTGACACCCGGGCCGATCACTGTGTGTATGGTATGCATGTCAGTGTGTGTGTGTGTGTGACGGTGTGCGTGTGGGGGGGGGGGAGGGGGTATGGATTGGAAGCTGCCTGTATGACAGTGTTATATTACCCAATGCATTTCACCTTTTCAGTCGGGACTCTCTCTCTCTCATGAAAAAAACAAAAAAACAAACCAAAAACCTGAAATAATCAAAACTGGATGGACTGACGGAACTGGCTATACTTACCACCATTCTTCTTGAGAATCTTGGACACAATCCTCGCCTCACGTCTGTTCTTTTTGACGGGCAAGGCGCTGAGTTCAAAGTAATTTCCCTTTTTGTCCCCCACATCCCGAAGGAAGAAGATATACGTGGCACCGTCATCGACGTCACCCACACACGAATCCTCCTCCCCTCCATCACCTTCACCAGGGGCAGCCGCCTCACGACCGGCCGCTGGTCTGATGGACACAACATTAGACACATGGTCCCCAGCGGCGCCTGTAGTAAATTTGCCGATTTTGATTTTCCGTCGTTTGTCTAACTTCACAAGCTCCTTGCCTTTCCAAATGCGTTTTCTCACCTGAGCCACCACTTCGTACATGCCCTGCCCCCCGGGCGAACCACCCGCCTCTGGCGAATTGTTGTTGTCGTTGTTGTTGTCTTTGAGGGGGACTTTGTCCCTGATTCGTGCCTCCAGCACGATGTCTGCGAGTAAGGCGCTGGACGCAGTATCCGTGAACCGGGTTCCACATGTTTTGGTCACGGCCACACTGGCAGCAGCACTGGCAGCATTCGAGCTGCGAGCGAACGCGCACACAAACACAACGACCAGCCATGACGACGGTGCGAGGGACGAAGAGAGGGCGACCAGGTGACGCGGACTAGACCACCTCATACTGAAATACGCCCTGAAACACCATTGGGCTTGATGGTGACTCTCTCTCTCTCTTTCTCTTTCCGCTTTACTCCACTTCAGTTTTGACTGTCGGACCGGAGGCACCAAGAAAATACTGTCGTTTGAAATCGTGAAGTCTGAACCTGAACACACAGACTTTGCCGTTTCCTTTTCTACCTCTCACTTAGCTTCGCACGCCGCGCTGTAGCAGTAGTAGTAGTAGTAACAGAAGTTGTAGCGAACGACCTCATGGTTTTGGTTTTAGAAGCAGGCGACAAGACCAACACGCGCACACCATGCTACACTCCGTTGCGCGTCCCCAGCCGTCTGTGGCCGAACTGTACCGCTACCCGCAGTCTTGACTGACTTATCAAGACGCGCGCGCGCGCTGTGCACCGCCTTCATTAATATTCAACATGTGCCAAATAGGGAACTTTCTACTATACGGAAACTGGTGAGTGGAGTTAGAGTCAGTGCGGACAGCGTGCAGTTTCGGATTGTTACGATGGACTACGGACAAGTCACAGTGTGTGTGTGTGTGTGTGTGTGTGTGTGTGTGCCGGAGAGAGCCTGGAGAGAGAGAGAGAGAGAGAGAGAGAGCGGGGGTGGGGTGGGGCGGGGGACGAATCTCGATTATTGTAACTTGTGTGAGCGGGACAGACTGAACAGACAGGTTCAGTTTTCGAGTCTCTCCCCTCCCCCTCCCCCTCAACTCTCTCTCTCTCTATGTCACGGTGTGTGTGTGTGTGTGTGTGTGTGTGTGTTTGGTTTGGGAACGCCCTGTCAGGTCACACGTCACCACGAGTCTCGACCAACCGCATTACTTGTCACAGATCCCAGAGAGAGAGAGAGAGAGAGATGAACTGAAGTCAAAGTTCCGGCACGTGATTTGGTTTCTGCGCCACACGCGCGCGCGTGCCGGTTTGGAGAGGCCGGTATACACACTACAGTCTTTGCGTAGAAGGAAATTTGCAGACCCAACTGCACGTCTAATAGCACACTATTAACTTGCTTCGGTGATTGTCTAGCTTCTAGTTTAACGTCCTTTTTCATCTCATAAGGGGAATATCAAAGACAGGGACAACGGAAAAAACAAACAAACAAACAAAAAAACAACAAGAACAGCACAAATGTTTGGCTCCCACTGAGCCGGGATTCAAACCCACGACCCGAGCATTGACAGTCCAACGCTGTACCATTCCCATGTCTCGGCCACCCAGGTCAGTGTCATGAGCCAGGTGTACTCTCCGGCTCGGTAGACCCGGGGCGCTTCTAGCCTAAAGCTGCATTGATCCGGGGCACCGTCCAGCCACAAGCTGCTTAGACCCGAGGCACTTCCAACCTCAAGCTGCACTGACCAGGGGCACTTCTAGCTTCAAGCTGCACTGGCCCGGGGCACTTCTAGCCTCAAGCTGCACTGACCCGAGGCACTTCTAGCGTCAGGCTGCATTGGCCCGGGGCACTTCTAGCCTCAAGCTGCTCAGACCCGGGGCACTTCATGCTGGGGAGTACATCCCGCGTGTCAGTTCCAGGCTTCCCCTAACCGTCAGTCAGCGTTATGCATATTTGTATATCTGTACGTAGTATGTATGTATGTATGTATGTATGTATGTATGTATGTATGTATGTACGTTCGTATGTATGCCCGAGTCCTATAAAACTTGTGTGCGAGTGATCATGATGTATGTTGGCCGGTGTGGTGAGCTTGATTTATATGTTAAATTCTCGTTTCACTGATGTACCCCCAACGGGGTTTTGAAATAAACACTTTGACTTGACTTGACTTGACTTGACTTGACTTGACTTGTTACACAGTCATGTCCCCACGTGTCGGGCTGAACCAGCCCGGAACTACAGACTGCCGGCCGGCCCCGTACCTCAAGCCAAGTCAAATCACATCAGTAGTGTCTCAGTGTGTGGGACACAAGTTTGTGTGACGTCTTTTTTTTAATCCCCCGCTGACAGGTGTGGTCAGTGTTTCTTTCTAGCTTTTAGTTTTACAGGTGCGTGTCAGTGCTGACTCAGTGAAGGAGGAATGGGAGGATGGTGCGAGACTGTTAGCATGACTGGGAAATGTCAGTTTGTGTTTTAATTTTGAT
Organism: Batillaria attramentaria; assembly: GCA_018292915.2. Taxonomy (NCBI): domain Eukaryota; kingdom Metazoa; phylum Mollusca; class Gastropoda; family Batillariidae; genus Batillaria; species Batillaria attramentaria. The sequence continues at coordinate 1,173,982 of JACVVK020000003.1, forward strand.
TTAAAAAAACAAAAACCGTGGAGGCCAAAGAAAAAGGGCACCTCGCTGAAAGTGATGCATGAAACGAAACCAATGGAAAGATGAGAAACTGACCAATATTAAAAAGTGTGTTCTCTCTCTCTCTCTCTGTCCTTCTCGGAGCAGTACTTGTCATTCATTTTGTGAGCCACACGACAACATTAGTTCTTACGAAGAAGTAGGCTTCAAACAAACAAACAAACAACATCCCCCCAACCCCCACCCCTATCCCCCCACCCCCAAAACACACACACACACACACACACACACACACACACACACACACACACACACACACACACACACACCGCGCACACACACACACACACACACACACACACACACACACACACACACACACACACACACAGAGGAAAAAAAAAATCAACAACAGAAAAACCCATCCTCGTATATATGCACGCAATGCAGATGAACACAATACCGTATGTGTTTGCATTTTAAATGATACTGTAGTTGGATGCCTTGTTTGTTTGTTTCGTCTGGTTGCTTTCTCAGTCCGGGAGAAGCGCGCCGCCGCGGTGTAGCGCCACCCACGTACCCATTTACGAAACTCTGTGTGTGTGTGTGTGTGTGTGTGTGTGTGTGTGTGTGTGTGTGTGTGTGTGTGTGTGTGAGCGTGTGTGAGCGTGTGTGTGTGTGTGTGTGTGTGTGTGTGTGTGTGTGTGTGTGTGTGTGTGTGTGTGTGTGTGTGTGTTCTTGTTGTTGTGTTTCTTCTTCTTTTTTTTCACAAACAACAGAGCAACGTCGGCTTCAAATATCTCAGCGTGTACACATCACTGTGACACGAGAAGGGCGTACTAGTAAACGTCTATAATAATCTATTACCTCGTTTACGACCTGGAGAGAGAGAGAGAGAGAGAGAGAGAGAGAGAGAGAGTGATCCTATTTTAAGACAGACGTGTCCCCCTCCCCCTTCACTCAACCTACGGACGACGTAATTGTTCATCACCACCTTCCACGTCGAAGGCGCGCGACACTGACAGTGACGTAAGAAAACCTGCTCGACGTCTGCTTGTACCGCCTGTGTCACACATCATGAAAATGGGCTTAGCGGCCAAATTTCATTTGCATGCGGTGGGCCAATGAAATCAGAACGCCGTGACGTGAAGGATTCGCAGGGAGTTTCTCTGGCTTGCGCTGAAAGAGGAATGCAAGTGGGCAATAATAACTGCATCCTATTAATAAAAAGCTAGGTGGGTGGGTGGGTATTGGTGTTTGGAGGTTAAGCATCTTCTTTCCACTGCGAGGGTGACTTCAAAGACAAGGCACTAGAAAAAGGAGAATTAAAACAACTGTATTCGCATTGTATGAAGGAGGGGAGGGGGAATGCCACTTATGAACGGCTGATTGCCGAAAGAGGTGATGCTCCATTTGGGTATGGAAGCTGTTTTCTTAACTTGTAGGCATCTAGTATATATTTGTGAGAAATTACGGCTGTCTTTGAACGCGCGACTATCAGTGATACGTGTCTTGTACGATCATGGTCGCTGGATGCGAATTTCTAGAAACAGGCCAGCCCAGTCAGTCGTTTCTCTAGCTTTAGGGGCAATATTACCGCGACGCGAGACTTCACGCCGGCCAGTTGTGTAAGATCTTGATATAAACTACCATTTTGAAGCAAGGAGTGAAGCGCACTCGACGAAATGTTTTCCACAACGTTGTTGTACGGTAGGCATTAAGAATCATGAACAATAATTGTAGGCCAGTGTATGTGGTGGGCAATACTGATGTCAGTACATGCAATGATGAAATCTTCACTGTCATATAGTTTCGGCAACATGGTGCGTCGCGTAGGAAGTCGCCGGCGATATGATTTGCGACGTACCTTGTCGCCAAGACAGGTCTACGGCGTACCCGGTCGCGAGCGACCCTGTACACACATTTCAAGGTCTTGTATGAGCCGAGACCATTTTGGTCTTGGCATCGTTATCGGTTTGGCGGAATAATGGCGGAAGTTTGGTTCAGGAGCTCGTACAGTTTTCACGACAGGGTTCGCATTTTGTTTTATTTTGTTTGTTGTGGTTTAGGGTATTTTGTTTTTGTTTTTGTCGTTGAATTTGTTGTTGTTGTTTTGTTATTGTATTGTATGTTGTTGTGCTGTGCCAGTTGTGTTCGTTGTGCGTGTTGTGTTGTGTTGTGTTGTGTTGCGTTGCGTTGCGTTGCGATGCGTTGCGTTGCGTTGCGTTTTGACTAGCGTTTGAGAGACGAAGTCACCAAAACGCTCTTACATATGAATGCCGAATGTCGTGAATAACATTCTCTGGTGACCTCTGACGTACAAGTCTTTGTCGGCGCGGACTTATCAAAGAAGTTCCTAATCCGTCCTCTCTAATCTAATCTAATCGGCTTAGTTCTACTTGCCCCAGTATCACTGAGGAAACACAGCGCGAAGACAAGCCAAAGGACCAAAACTGTAAAGCCAACTGTAGACAGATAATCGTTAGTTCATGTAATTTACGGAAACAGGTTTTCATGTCCCGCTGTTCATGCAGTTCATGTAGTTCATGTACTCTATCGAGGACTGGTGTCGGGTTTAGTGCCGGCTTTAGTTGCAGTTGCCTCTGCTTTGCGGCTCACTTAGAACCCTACATAACGCCACTACGGTATTTGCCTCTGTGTGTGTGTGTGTGTGTGTGTGTGTGTGTGTGTGTGTGTGTGTGTGTGTGTGTGAGCGTGCGTGCGTGCGTGCGTGCGCGCGCGTGTGTGTGTGTGTGTGTGTGTGTGTGTGTGTGTGTGTGTGTGTGTGTGTGTGTGTGTGTGTGTGTCTGTGTGTCTGTGTACGTGATGAAACGTCGAGCACGAATCCGTAACAAATGTACTTTAAAAGATGCTATTCACGTTCAAGTTGTGGTGCACTCAGCTGGGGAAACACGGATCCGGGAGTGCAACGATATGGCGGAATGTGAAAGCTTACGTAAACGCACTGAGGAAGTAGCAGCTTCGCTAAGTAGTTAACGTCACTACAGTTAACTCCCCCCCCCCCCCCCCCACCTCTCTCTCTCTCTCGTCTTTGTACTCAGTTGGACCCTGACAATTTGCCCTTGAAAGAACGTTGTCGGTGAGTCTAGTGCAGGCGTACCCTAGCTATGCAATTAAAGAGAATCACACGAACATGAATGGTGTGCGATTAATGAACGTCAGAAGCATTACGCACGAACTTGATTTCACTCACTCATTTCGTTCACGTTTTGCGGGTAGATCGTAACAATCATAATGAAGAGAATACTGAGCTTTATTTTTTTTTTCTTTGGTTGACCAGGACCACGCATTCACAAACAACAACTAAACAAAAAATCTACAACAACAAAAACAAAAACAAAAAGGCAAAACCAAATAAAGAACAAAAACAACAAACAAAACAATTCAAAATCTAAAACAACAATGAACAAACAAAAACAAACAAACAACATAACTGATCTGACCGTCATCAACAAAGCTTGAACGAACTGGAACGAAACGAAACAAAACACAGTATTAAAAAAAAAAATCTGTGTCTAAACAAACTTGACGCTCGGGCCAAGCGCTGTGTATCGCACAACAGTTTTATAGCAAGTGGATTCTTGGCAACAGAACTTTCTGGCGTGGGTTGTCTTTCCATTCTTGTCGCTACACCTGTATCAGAATTTTATCACATACAAGAGCCGCGATGCTCCATCACGTGACCGAAGACTGCTACAAGGGACTGCAGATCCGATACGCTATCTTATAGCGTATTTATTTACTGCTGCCAATGTAGATGTATTATTTTTTGTTGTTTAATGCCATTGTTGCACCTTCTATTATGTCCATTAAAACACACCTGTTTTTATCACAGCCACAATGATGAGTGAATAGCGGACACTCGTGTGTGTGTGTGCGTGTGTGTGTGTGTGTGTGTGTGTGTGTGTGTGTGTGTGTGTGTGTGTGTGTGTGTGTGTGTCTAAAATAGGTAGCGCGTCGGATTTAGCCCTACTGAACGGCCGTCACCAATGTCACGACGATGAAGCGTGGGTTCGAGCCCGGGTCGAGCTTGTGATATCTGATACCTGTTTTTCCTGGCTGCCGGGCTGCTCATCGGGGGTTTCTCTCCGAGTTATCCGGCTTTCCTCCCACAGGAAAAATTGTGAAAAAATATAGGATAGGTATTGGGTGGCGCTGCACCGCGGCGACGCGCTTCCCCCGTGGGAGGCAGCCGGAATTTCCCGAAAGGGATAATAGAGTAGTAAACACACACACACACACACACACACACACACACACACACACACACACACACACACACACACACACACACACACACACACTATTTACATCCACTCTTACAATTTGGCAGTGCGACGAACTCATGGTGCACACAGACAGGCTTAACAGAGGTTTAACTATGAAAGGCCTGGTGGAAGAGAAAGGTCTTTAGATGGGACAGTGAGGCCAGTCTGAAGGCGGAGTTCGATTGGCAAGGAGTTCCAGACAGTCGGGGCTAAGAAGCTGAATGAAGAGAGAGCTGAACGTAATACAAGGTACGCCAAAGGTGCAAGAGCCAGGGCAGTGAACGGAGGTAAAAAAAAACAACAACAACAACAAAAAAAAACCAAGGATGCGTGCTTGTCTTTGAAAAATTGGTCTCGATTTCTCTCCAGGTCCCAACACGCGTCTGAGTTGAAATGTCAAGTGGAAACTATTCTGATTACCGCGCCTGACAAAAATAGTCTCCCCTTGACGTTCCCAGCATTCCCTGCTTCCCGGGTCTCGATTCCTTTCCGCGCCTTGCCTCGACCCGCAGTTGTGTCAGAAACGCTGATTGGTTGAGACAGGAGGCCCTTGAAGCCTACGCGCGCTCTTCAACCAATGAGTGCTCCACTCGCTTTGGCGGGAATTTCTGCAATCAAAAGGCACAATCAGCGGAAGTGGTCCTCCTTTGGAACCTACCGGCGGCCGCCATTGTGCAGATGATGCAATACTAGCCGTGCAGACGAACTCTTGTCATGTTCAGGCAGAAAACCCAAGTGACACGAGCTGTGGATTTTATGATGCTCTCAGAAAACAAAACCGCTGAGCATTGTGGTTAGCGGCCGGGCGTGCTCTTGTGAAGCGATTCTGTAGGTCTGGAAATAGCCGCTCAAAGGAGTTTCTCCTTCAGCCACCTGTCTGCGTGGAAGTGTACAGTGTCCATCTTCTTTAACATCACAATCATTCCGTCTTGAAACTCCAGCTCTTCGCTATATTGAGTTGAGACTGAAAGCTACTGCTTGCTTATTTTGGAATACCAGGGCTTTAGATACGAGTCGGTCATCAGTCATAGACCGACTCATGTTCGAAATGTCTATGATGTCTATGTCGGAATGATTACTTTCTTACCAAAGCGGCCACATGTGCGATCATTTCTGCGGATGAGCCGGGACAGCCGAATGATAGAGTGTTGAACTTTCAATGCTCGGGTCGTGAGTTCGAATCTCGGCGTGGGCCAATTATAAGTGCTGTTTTTTTTTTTGGTTTTTTTTTACCCCGTTGCCCCGTCTTTGATGTCACCCATACGTGGTGGAAAAGGAAGTTAAACTCCCCAAACCCACCCACCCACCCGATCATTTCTGCGCCACAGCAGACAATACTCAGAACAAATGTCCTATACTTACTTTCCAGTGAAAGACAATAACTATCCATGCAATACTGCAGGAGATTTGGTCTAGTGGTCAAGGCATCTTGAGCTGCCTGGTTCGAGTCCCCGGTGAGCAGGAATATGGTGGGATATTTCCTTACCATATCTAGTAAACTTCTTGTGCAGACTCATTTACGGTGCCTGTCTCGCGTTCGTGTGCACACGCACGCTCAGTATGGAGTGTGCATGTTATGAAAAATCCCATTTCAAGCGGGAAGGGCCGCGGAACGGAAAACAGTTAACCAGCATGCACAACTACACTGACAGTGGTCCTCAGTATGTTGAGGTTGGTCAGTTGGTTTAAACAGGTTTATTGCAAAACAAGTCATACAAGCGAACACTTAATGAGCATACACAAGCACCGCTTACGGTAATGCTCAGAGGTGGAACAAGTACATATTGACAGTATTGCAATGGCAGGCTAAACTAGCTGGTCAGTTAATAGGAAGAAGAAGATGGAAGTCGAAGAAGAAGACGAAGTACAGTTCTCTTAATTTTCATTTCACACAGGAAATCACTCTCACAGTACTGGAGGAGTCAGGGTGGTCGAATGGTAGAGCGTTGGACTTCCAAATGCTCGGGTCGTGAGTTCGAATCCCGGCTGGGGCCAAATATTTGTGCTGGCTTTTTCATCGTTGCCCCGTCCTTGATATCACCCGTACATGGTGAAAAAGAACGTGAAACTCCCAAACACCCACTCGCACAGTACGACGTGACACCTCGTACTTTACAGTTTGGAAGCTGTTTCGAAAAAGCAAATGCCGTCTGGATCCTGGCCGAACTACTGAGTTCTAGCGGCCTAAATAGAAAAGATACTGCTAAACAAATGCCGAGGGATAGCCGGGATACGAACTCACGACCCGAGCATTAGAAGTCCAACGCTCTACCATCCGACCACCCTGGCTCCCCCAAATGCCGATGCTCAAAGGTAATCGCACAAAAAAGATTTTGATATCCGCCATAATCAGGAGCTTCAACTTGTCTGGGGCAGATATCGTTTCACATTTTCAGTTTTATTATATTTCCCCCACCGATATAACGCCCTAGAATGTGTGCTGTTAACGCCAAGAACTCGCCCTCAAAAGTGGCTCGGAAAGGAAAGTAATTACTATCACTTCGTAAATCACCTTGATTTACCCACGTGTAAGATTGGAGGTCACAGAGCCAAGCTTTTGAAAAGGTATTTTTGGCCGTGTAAACAGCGGCCCTCGACATTCTTTCTCGCTCGGCGGTGCAGGGGCACATTCCAAAAATACTACACACACACACACATACACACGCCTAACAACGGCGACTCAAGAGTCAAGTGTTCAGCAGTCAATACAAGAAACAGTAAATCGTCATCCTAAATCCTCTCTTCGTATGCAAAAGAGGAACGTCCATGAACTCTTCATATAGGTTGATGATCTGTTGGTGTCTCCCAGTCCCCACCTCGGCTGAAGGGACAACGAGGTAGGCACTGGGAGGTGTTGAAGTCATTTGCACATTAAAGTCTCACTATGCAAACTGCACGTCTGGCACACGACAACACTGAAGACAGTGCGTGATATCAGTGCACCAAAACCAGTTAGACGTTTGCAGTCATAACAGCGTAACAGATGAGGCTTGTATATCTAGGTCAGGGTCGGCGTACTACTTTGCCCCAAAGCGTGGGGACGTTTACTTGAATGTTTTATTTGTACATAGAGATACACCCCTGCTTGAATGGAGAGTGGATCCTAGAGAACGCCTTAAAAGGTTTCTTAATGGATGATGGATCCTAGAGAACGCCTTAAAAGGTTTTTTAATGGAGGATGGATCCTAGAGAACGCCTTAAAAGGTTTCTTAATGGAGAGTGGATCCTAGAGAACGCCTTAAAAGGTTTCTTAATGGAGAGTGGATCCTAGAGAACGCCTTAAAAGGTTTCTTAATGGAGAGTGGATCCTAGAGAACGCCTTAAAAGGTTTCTTAATGGAGAGTGGATCCTAGAGAACGCCTTAAAAGGTTTCTTAATGGAGGATGGATCCTAGAGAACGCCTTAAAAGGTTTCTTAATGGAGGATGGATCCTAGAGAACGCCTTAAAAGGTTTCTTAATGGAGGATGGATCCTAGAGAACGCCTTAAAAGGTTTCTTAATGGAGGATGGATCCTAGAGAACGCCTTAAAAGGTTTCTTAATGGAGGATGGATCCTAGAGAACGCCTTAAAAGGTTTCTTCACTACTAGACACCGCAAAGCTAGAAGAACGACCTCGGAGGCCAAACGGACTATCACATGAACCACAATGGCATTGGGGATGTCTGGAGTTCCAATTACTGAGACTATCGCTAATCTACTAATAGAAGTAGTTTGGTAATTACCAATTGTTTGTGCCACCATCTCGGCAAATCGCCGTTATTGAGGATCACGTGTCGCGAAAGGTTCTGCGAACTGGTTGTTGAAGAAACGATATTGAGCTCAAAGTCTGACTCTGAGCTCTCACATGTCTTTACTGACAATGAAGAGATTGAGCAGGTCGTCTCATACAAGAGATTGAGCAGGTCGTCTCATACAAGAGATTGAGCAGGTCGCCTCATACAAGAGATTGAGCAGGTCGCCTCATACAAGAGATTGAGCAGGTCGCCTCATACAAGAGATTGAGCAGGTCGTCTCATACAAGAGATTGAGCAGGTCGCCTCATACAAGAGATTGAGCAGGTCGTCTCATACAAGAGATTGAGCAGGTCGTCTCATACAAGGACCTAGGCTTACACATTGATACCACACTCAGCTGGGCTGTGTCTGTTGAGCACATGTGTACAAAAGTTTAACAGACATTGTATTTTTTAAAGGGATATTGGTGCAGATGGAAACATTTTGATGCTGTTTTAC